>OY101441.1:120322378-120792378 GCA_956483585.1 Gymnocheta viridis | reverse complement strand
TGTAGCAACAATAGTAGTTGTTTGTATAAAGAAATTTTCCCCTAAAAGTTGTGCTACCAAGAGCTGCTTTGAGAATGCTAAATCTTCATTATTGCGAAGTTACTGAATTTACGAATGCTTGTACTCTTTATCGAAACGTTTGAGTATTGAAAAGAATTTTGAGCAAAATAGTTCTTGCATCAAAAAAGGTTAAATATTCTCAAATTAAGAAATCCATTTATGCTGCTTCACTTGCTTTCACGAATACTGAGACTTTAAAATCAGCCAAAAACTTGGAGATTTAGATACGAGTATATTGGTTACTTTGGCTACTATAAGGAGAATAGGGCCTTTTAGTTAAGGTTTCGTTAAGCTTCGCTTAATTTAAGATTGGTGGCTGATTGGGCTTCCGTATCCGATCTTGGGTGCTGAGGCTACCAGCAGAACCCCAAGACGGGGCCCGTTCGCTAAAAGGTATAAAAACAACCACTTAAACTTGCCGCCGTGCATCAATGTTAGCACGCATTTAGGTTATTTATCACGGTGTTTTTGTACGATTGGTTTTTTTTCGGTGGGGCAAATGATCTGCCACTTCGCTACAAGGATCACTGCAAACTTGGAATTTAGTGGGAATTCGAAAAAACCCTTCAATACTCTCCTCTTATAGCCGGTGACTGTCTGCAACCGCTAGAAAAACAGCTAACCCGCTTATCTAAGGGACGTACCATTGTCCTCAACCTATTACGCGTCCGTTAGCATTCATCTCTGCTTCACACCATCAGATAATAAAACATACAAAATAACATCAAAATTACGTTGTATTTTATTATTATACGCATTTTAGCTTACAAATCTGTCAGCAATTTGTTAGAAACATTTGATATAAAATTAAGAAAGCATCATTTGTCAAATATTCTCAGATGGACATCGGCTTAAATCAGCATCTTTGAAACGTTTGAGCGTCTGCCTTGTATTTGTTGGGATGTTTTAAAGCGGCTGCCACACACATCAATATTCAGCTTTAATATTTAAGTTTCTATGCGTTTGTTTACAAACAAAAAAAGTCACGCGTCCTCGTATAATAATGTGTGCAATTCATAAAATGCTTTTGATTTTTGTGAAACACTAACCAAAACATAATATTTATAAAGGTGAATTTTGATGTGTGTAGCAACCGTTTAAGGAGTTTCGAAATCCAGATAGAATAAAAATCTGCTTTACGAAAATAGCTAAAGATGAGTTAATGAATTTGGTAAGAATTTGTTGTTTGTTGAATATATAAAGATGGAAGTGGCAATAAAATGCCCGCCTTTATTGGATCCAGCAAGATATCGCTACGTGCCACATAGCGAATGGATATACTGCAGCTACGGCCAGCATAGTCTAATATATTTAGTAGTTAATAATTATCCAGTAAAAACATATTAGTTCGTTGGAAGCCGCAAAAACATTGCACGCTTTCCAAACGCGCTGTCTTGCAGCGCTTTCGAGGAAGCGCAAGAAGAAAACAGAGTTCTCTCAATTTATTTTTAAATACTTTAAAGTCTCACTTATTGAATAGAAGAGAAGACATCGATTCAAAGTAAAAATATTTCAAATTTAAAATAATAAACATCGAACTTTAACGATGATACGAGTACAATTCGAAGACGCAATAAAACAAACATACAGTTTTATGTCATAAAAGAGAGCTCCGAAGTGTAACATTGCGAACAAAAGTCATGCTTGCTGGAAGCGTATTTCGTAGCAGGAGCTGCAACCAACAACGCTCGCTTACAATTCTACTTCGCGCGAAGCATTAGTTTTTCCCGGGACATTAAATATTTTTGACTGTAGAAAGATCTCTGCCTTCTTTTTGTGCATATTCGGAAACGCTTCAAAACAGCTCATTTGGAAAGCGTGCAATTTTTTTTCTGGGGTTAGACTGAAAATAAATCTCTCTATTTCTGTTAAAAATATAGCAAAGTTAGCAACACTGATACATTTCTAGCTGTTTTGCTCTAAACGGGCAGCGATTATTGCAAAGAAAACACAGAGATACCGAGTACTTACATATGTGTGTAAAAGCAAGCAAACTAAAAGCGAACAGCACAGAAGAAAACACAGGTGTTGACGACAGCTATGCGCCACTTGTTCCCTACAATGAATTGAATGAATATACAGATGAATATATTGCTTGGATGGCAGCCGAGTTGGCTGGCTGACTGACTGTTTTGTTGCTTGATAATGCTGCATGATTCACATGTGCCTTGCTTGGCACACAAACAAAAACAGAGATTACGCGCGCACACACATACACACACACACACACACACTCATATATAAGCTGTCAGTGTGCTCTGGGAATTCTCAGTTTGGTTGGTGTATCTGTGTCTGAAAGCTGAATGTGTGTAACTGCGTGTGAATGTGTTTGCAGCATGTTTATGTTGTCGCACTAAAGAGGATAAAAGGATAAAAACTGAGCTAAAATTGTATTTTGTTTTCTATTTATTTATTTTTTTTGCCTCTTCTTTATTTTAAATGACACACACAGCTGAAACAGTGAGATGTAAAACAGAATTTGTGCCTGCTATTTGCAATAAATTATCATTTAATTTTATACTGGCAAACAGTTGCTGGGAACGAAGGTGCGTGTGTTGGGTTATCAATTATGCAAAGAATAAAAGGGATTTAATTTAATTTTTTCGATTTATTAAAAGAAAAAAAAAAACGAAATTGGCGCGGGCTTTTAAAGTTGCTGTTATATTAAAAACTTATTTTGTTTTGTGACAATAAAGAAGATTTATTTTTTCGTTAATAAATAAATGTTTGAATTTAGAAGCAAAAATAGCTTAAAGTTCAAGCTAATTTGAAAATGAAAGAATTGTTAGAAGAAATGTATCGAGATTCGATTAAAAAAAATTAAGTTCATTAAAATTAATCATAAAACTACTGGCTCAAAAAAAATACATTTTAATTTCTGCTGCCTGACATAATAATTTAATTTAATATATAGAAATTAATAATCTTGACATCTTGTTTAAAATGGCAAACCATTATAAATTCATATAAAGTGAATAAAATTTCAAAACTTCTGCTGCGTCTTATTCTGCTCCCATCCCATTCCAGCTTATGGGAAAAATTATTGAACTTTTTCAGAATTTTTCAAACAATTCTGGAAAATTTCAATAGTCGATGGGAAAAATTAGCATCTGTTTTGCATCGCTACTTTCTGCTTTTGTATATTTCTAGAGTACATGTTACAATAACAATCAAACAAAAACAACAAAGCCCTGTGCATTTGAGAAAACAATAAAAGGCATTTAAAAATTGTTTTAAAAAAAATGAAATAAAATAAAAACATTCTTGATATACAACAATACACAACTATTAGAAAAGCAATTAACAATTGAAAAGGCTTCTTTTGGGAATTTCGCTTAAGTGGAAATTCCATTCGGGCAACATACCAGATGTAAAATTTCGCAGGCTTTATACGGAAGCTTCTATATATATTCCATACCGACGCATCTTGTTGGTAAGTTACAAATCAATTTGATATATGTACATATGTATTAGGGTGATCGACTCGGTTTTTCAAGCGGTTTTTTCTACAATACGGTTGTCGGTTTTTTCAAAATTTTGATTTTTCGAATGTTGAATAGTCTGGTTTTTTTATAATGAAAAAACCCGCTCACTCGAATACTTTTCAATTTGTATATTTTTTAAATAAAATTTCTTTTTTACTGTATTAAAAACGGAGACAAACGTTTTCTGTTGATTATCCAAGTATTTTTTTCAATGCTAAAGTTTTAGGGGTTTTTTGCCAATGGCGAAATAAATTTATGAGGTGGTAGCAGGGGCGAATTAAATTGACGTTGTTGCGTGCAAGGGATATTAAACTGCATATTTGAAAATCGTTATTTAGTTTTGTTGACATTTTGCTTCACATACATACATGGAGTAGACTAAAAACGAATAAATGAACGTCGCCTAAAAGGTTTGAATACTATAATACAAATACTAATCAGAACTGGAAAATTTACCAAGTACTCTTTCATAAATGAACCAAAGGAATTCGCCGAGTAACGACGAAAACTAAACTTTTATTTAGTTTAAAGGAGAAGCTGAACACGTTATAAAGTCAATAATAATAGAGTATTCCTTGCAATTCCGGATTTTTTTTATATAGTATAGAGATTTATTTACTTTTGAACGAGATAACTCAACACTTTTTTACAAGAGTGTAAAAATACATGCACTTGTATATATTCCCGTTTGTATTTCAGCAACAAAGGGTCTGTTTTTGATCGTAGGAGTCTAAAATTTTTCGGGAACATGTAGTTTGACAAACCATTATCAATCGAAAACACTATTTTGATTATATGTGTAGCAGAGAACGACAAACGATAGAATAATAAATAAATTACTCTAGCATATATTGAATATTTTCAATAAAAAATATTTTTCGTATCTGTTCAATTTCATAATTGTATGTATCGGTGCGCATTTTGCTTTATAGCTGTATGTATTCATGCTCATATTTGTTTATATATATGCGTAGCTATGTATCGATAGGCAACCCCAATGACTATGAGCATATTTATTTTCCATTTCGTTTCGTAATTATTAGGAACCATTTTTAAACAAACTGCGATAAAGTGGTATTAAAAAATTCGGGTTAACTGGGAAAGTATTCAATTTTACTTTGAAGCAAATTTTTGCAAACATTTTGGAAAATAGAAAAAGCTTAAAAATGGAAGGAAACGAAAAAAGATAAGCTACTTGCAAAAATTTCGAAAATCCGCAAAAAAATTGCATAATTTGCCAACTTTTCATATTCTTTACATTTTTGAGTCTTTTTAGAATTTTACGCATTTTTCAAAACTTTGCAACTTTTCGCGGAATTTCGCGTTTTTTGCAATGTGGGTTACTTTTTCTATTTTTTATTGTTTCATCGACTTTTAAATGATATTCAACATTTTAATTTTCCCAGTGATTGGAAGTTATTGCGAATTTTCGTAATTTTTGCAGTTTTTTGCGAGTTTTTCACATTCCTTGCATTTGCAGCCCGTTTTAGAAGATTTTACGGCTTCTAAAAATTTTAGAGAATTTTGCGAACTTTCACGATTATCGCGATATGATTTATTGCTTCATTGAATTTTTAAGATTTCAAATATGAACACAGAATATTGATCCAATATGCACGAATTTCATTGACCTTTTTTTATGCAAAAAATATTTTTACTCAAAAAGTAAATACCAAATAAGGAAGTGCAATTTTTGCCTAAAACAAATATAAGTTGAAAGTAAATTGTTTCTTTTTGTTAAAGTTCTGCAAAAAATTTTTTTTCAAACGCTACAACATTGTCTCTTATAGTCATATTTATGGATACCCATCGATACGTATCTATATTTGTACGTATTCCTAGCAATACAAAAAGCATTTTCTATTGATTTATGCTACACCTATCGATATGCGCACTTATTTATATTGTAACCCGTTTGTAGTCATTGCTTTCTGTGAACGTATTTGTTTTTACCCCTACATTTTAATTATCCTACACTTTTGAATATCGATATGTGCTATGTATTGAAAATTGTATACCTTTGTCGTTCACTGATGTGTAGTTACGTCCGTTTGCATTTAAGGTGATGATATGAAGCTAATTTTTATGTTTAACCTCTAATTTTTACAATATTTCATAGTATTTACATGAACTGTTAACTCTTTTTTTAATAAAGCAAATGAAAATCAAAACTTTTGTATGATCATTTTCTTACGAAAAAAAATCCGGTTGTCCGGGTTGTCTTGAATTTTGAGAACCGTAACCGAGTTTTTAAAAATATAAAATATTCGAACTATTCGAAAACCGGTTTCTGGAAAATGTCGAATAATCGAACACCCTAATATGTATGTAATTGAAGCCACAAATGTTGAAACTTCAAACTCAACTTCCCAAAGAAATTTTTTTTTTCGGAGATACGTGAAGGTAACTTCGTGACGACGATTTGTTACCACAAAAGTACTGCAGATCTCATGAAATTTTCGTCCCGAAACACTAATAAATAACTACGATTTGGACACAAATCCCCTGAACTGAGATCGCTGTTTCTTGTTGCTAATGAAATATGGTTGGCCAGAGAGATGTAAAGGAAATACTAATGCAAATTACTTAAAATCTCCCTGCTCAATTTGCTGTAAAATCTAACTTGCAGGAGAAAAATGTCCTCATGTAAACTCAGTCTTTGAAATTATTCATTGACATTTTAAAATTGCATTGAAACTATGAAACTATACACAGAAAGAAAAATTTCGAGCTAAATTTAAGTATATTTTACTTATTTTTCGTACTAAAAATTTTGAGTACAAAAAACAATAAAATATTTTCTAATCAAGCCAAAAACGGAATTACTTTAGATAACCAATCCTGAAGTTGCTTAAAATGAGTACAAAATTCTTTAGTCACGTGAAAAATCTTGAATTAACTAAAAAATACTTAAATTAGATTGAGCATTTGATTCCGTCCGTACTTATATCAATCTCTGCTTGATTTTAGTAAATCAGGGATTACCGCACTTTTAACAACGCTTGGGATTGATTTAAGTACTGATGGATTAACTTTTTTTTGAGTGTATTATTAGAATGATTTATAACGTCAAATATATTAGAAAAGTTTTTTTTAAATTATTACGAAAAACTTGGTCTTAAGTTTTTTAGATTATCTAATGATATAGCTAATAATAAAACAATTTTCTATTAATTGCTAATAAGTTCATTACATTATAAATTTCGGAAAGAACAATTTCAAACAGCTGACAACTGCTAAAATAAATTTTTTTCTCACAATAAAATGAATGTTAGTGAATAACTAACGAATAAATAATAACTAATAACATTTTACAACTGGGAATTTTGGTATTAAATGCTTTTGAAGGTATTGAACCTTATTACACAACACTTGTTGTTAAGCTAAACAATGACCAACCTACTCACTTACAATAATGAGAAAATATACATACAATTGCCGAGAAGGCAAAATTAATTTACTAAAATAGTAAAATAGAAATATGGAATGTGGTGAAAATTTATTTTTAAATATTATAACAGACACGGAACGGAAGGGAGTGGCAAGTTTTTTTTTTCCATTCATTGATTAGAGAATACATTGTACTGTGTGACCCATTGTGTACGCAAAGTTGTATTAATAATTAAGGCATAATATTTACTTGAAATAGTATTATATATATATGTGTGCGGTGTTAACTTTTGTTTTTCATAATGTAACACATTTTGTTGAGAAAAGCCATCAGGAATCTCAAAATAACAAATAAGCACACATGCAGCACAGCTGACAAAAGCACAGCCAACATACACATGCATGTGTGTACATAACAGGCATAACTATACGCAACATTTAACAACAAGTAACAATAACATTTTTCAAAATAAAATCACTCGCACAAACTTGCTATCGCTGCTATCAACATCCACTAGGAATTTTATATAGAACTGAGACAGAACGAAATAAGCAATCAACTGCACCTGCTGTCATTCACAATTTTTAATTGAATTCCAACATCACATGCACACAACGATTGCTGTAGCTATTGCTGTTGCTATTGCAAAAAAAAATAAAAAATTAAATAAAAAACAACGTTAAAGTAGGAAACAACGCAACCAAACCAAAACCAAAAGAACCAACAAAAGAGGCAGATTTGCCAACAGCAGTCAGTAATGGAAAATAAAAACCCTTTGTTATTGTTGCTGTTGCTGTTTTTGTAATATGTACTGCTGGTTGCATGCATACTTTTTCGATGCTATTGCCTCGCCTCATGTATGAATGTGAGTCTGTTCGAATAAGTGAGTGGTATATGGAATGTATGAAAACGACACGTGCCAACATATGTTGCCAAAGTCAGACACAGACTGCCTCAATAAAACGATATATAAAATACATAAACATTCATTCGTTTAAATGTACGAAATGAGCATATGCTATGCTCAAATACGAGTATGTTGTATAAGTTAAACATATTATAATTAATATTTTAAATGAAACGTTAGTAATTATACAAAACACATGCATTCAATTAAAGTTGGAAGCGTTTCCAGCAGGTTTAGCCAGCATCCTCCAATATCGTTTTTAAGTTTGCCAGATCTCCGTAGATGCTTGCGTAAGAATTGGAGGGTTATATTCCAAAACCACACCATTTCATTTATAATGACCCGCATTCTAATATAAATACATATTTTCTTAAAGGACCTTTTAACCCTCCTTTAGTCGCAAATCCTTTTCATAAGAGTTTAGTCGCAATTTATCACAATGTACAAAATACTAAAATTGGTGTTTGTATAAAGCAGATCAGTTGCGACTAACGAAGGGTTAATACCGATCGCACCATCATCTTTTACTACCCCTTAGGAGACATCTGAACAAACAAGAGAGCCTAAAATTTTTTCCATGAGTGTTTTAAAGTTTTTTAAATGTCACTGAGCTTCAAATTCAAACGTGACCTTTTGACATTTATGTTTTTAATTAATGATGAAACAGAACAAATCTACAACTTCAGGAATAAACGCTGATGGCCCATAATAAACTCGACGGCAGTAACTTCAAATTCTCTCTTATTATTGTTTGATTTTCTTTTGTTTGCGTTTTTCGTATGAAACATGTATGTGATTTCATGAAAACACGATAACATATTTGAGAGAATGAGTGTCTAAAATTGAGAGTATAAGAAAAAACGCTGTAAAAATAAAATAGATTATATTTCATGACCACATTCTCTGGCAGAATTTTATGTCAAACTGTATGGAAAATATTGTTCAGCATGAAGTTGCAGTTTGTTCTGTTTAATCATTTAGTACATACTACATCGAGCCTGTCGAAGACTGAGCTCATGAATTTAATATTTAAAATTTATATCGAATTGTTCAATGAACAGTTTGGTGTTCATTAGTGTAATTGTTTTTTAGATTTTATTTTAGGTTTTTTAACTTTATTGAAGAAATTGTAGCTTTAAGGTGGATTCATTCATTTGTTTCAGAAAAAATTTTTGTCCGGACAAAAGTTTGTTGACCAAGAGTTTTCTGCACTCAATTGATAAAAAATTTCCGGAATATCATATTGTAGATATGAAATACATAAATAAAAATTTTAAATTCGTGACAACTTGTGTAGAAAAAATAATAAATGACAAGTGCTTCTCTTAATAACTAATGAGTGAAATAAAGAGAAATTATTTACAAGGACAATTATAGAAAAAAAAACTAAAAAATTTAAGAATTGTTGTAAAACCTACTTTGAAACACTAGAATCTGGCAATTCAGATCAATTTTGTTCGGACAAAAACTTCAAATTAAACCAATTCAAGTTGAGAGTTTACCGAACAAGATCATT
Source organism: Gymnocheta viridis (assembly GCA_956483585.1). NCBI lineage: Eukaryota > Metazoa > Arthropoda > Insecta > Diptera > Tachinidae > Gymnocheta > Gymnocheta viridis. Next base: position 120,783,019 of record OY101441.1, on the reverse strand, counting down.
TCCTTCTGTCTCAAGAAGGGAACCCTCAAACTACATACGAAAAAAATTTGTCCGGGCAAATATTTCATGGGTGGATCCAGTTTAAGTAAAGGCCGAGTTGTAACATCTCAAAGCGAATTCATTTTGCAGCTGGTGTTGAAAGCACAGCTGACTGTTACGCCGTGTCGTTTGTTTTTTTCGGGATTTTCTGGTATTTTCAAATGCTTTTTTTGGATATAGATAATAAGATGTTGTATTAAGGAAAGAAATATTTATATTTGAGCTCTACGGATTGTGATAAAAGTTGTTATCGATATATATACTCGATATATCGATACCTTAATATAGAAAGGCCCTAAGTAATTTCTTTTTCAAAATTGAGGTTTTTGCCTGTTTCAATAAATTCAAAGATCTCTTATCGAAATAAGTTAACCACTCAATTTCGAAAAAAGAAATTAATTACACCCTTTCTATATTAAGGTAACGATATATTAAGTAAATTTTCCTTCTCTGCTTGTGTCATTTTGTGGCAAACATTTCGTGTTTATTGTTAAATCGGCCCCAGCTGAAAATGAATTCGCTCTTGCACTGGTTATTTAATCGAACGGCCTCTTTTTAGAATCTGAACACCGGTTTTTTAGTATAAATGTGTGTAAATATGGGCCGGATAAATCAAGGCCTGCTGACAAATTCACTTAACACATTTTCTACTGAAAACAGCAGAGACAGACGGAGAGAGAAAGATGGTAATTGAGCAGTAAATTAAAACTAGTGTAATGCACCTAAAACAGAATGTAAACGAAAACGAAAAGATTGAGAAGAGTTATCGTTCAGGACTTCTATTTCACCAAAAATATTATAGTTCAATTGACAGAACTCTTCGGGAAATAAGTGTCGATCACTCTTCTGTGAAATGGATAAATTCGATTCTTGATTGTATTTCTATTTGTATTTATTTCTTTGATGAGTCTAACTTATCAATATAAATATATTAAAAATAAAATTACTAGTAAGAAATGTACATGATTTCAGATTCACATTTCAGTTATTGCTTGATACAAAATTGTAAAGATAAAAAATGAAATATAATTGTAAGATAATGAAAGTTAACGATTGAAAAGCCAAAGCAATTGATCACAAAATTAATTATTCCGTTAACAAAAAAAAATGAATTCATAAATTAAGAATAGAGTCATATTTAACAAACTTCATGTGCAAGTTATCCGAAATAGTTTAGAAGACAATTTTTAAACCGGTTTACGTTGATAATAATTTGAATTCGGGCTGGTAACTGGTCCTTCGAGCCGGTGTTTACTAAATGACTGATAGAGCTGCGAATTGTGGTTTTCAGATTGAAAGCTGAGTTCCACGTTTTCCTTTTATAGGAACCACTACTGCAATTCTGCTTAAGGCTGATGTCAGAGCGTAGCTAGAGGCGATAGTAGTTTGCGCTATATCATACCAGAAGGTATCAGAGTGATCACTTTATTGAACAAATCGATTTCTTTTGTTTACTATATAATAATTTTTTTATTTTTTTATAACTGCTTTTGTATGATAGATGGATTGTGACGATGCATTTATCATGTCAATTAATACTTTCAATAAATTTTTTGTAAAAAAAGGAATACACAATAAAAACAGAAGTCGATCAGATAGTAGCGAGTTCCACAATTTCTACGATGAACGTAGAAAGTATCCTGAAAAATTGTTAAACTGTAAAACAATGTCAATAAACATATTTAATTTCATGACCAAACATGCTTTGTAGCACACAATCGCATCGAGCTTCGCTCGCACTCTGACATCTTTTGGACGATCACTGAAGTAAACAGTGCAGTGGTTTATAGCTTCTAGAGGCCACTCTGTCATCAGCCTACTAATAGCGAAATTTTTAAACTTAAAAATTTAAATTCGCATGCTGTAGTTTAGTCTAAAGCATGGTACTCTGTTCATCATTTCGTGCGAACTGCTGTCAAAAGTCCATATAAAAAAAATCATGCGAAATAATTGCAAAATAATATGGCCGAAGTTGTACTCTGTTCATCTTGTGAAAACATACGAAATGTTTCTGGCAGCAATATTTTTTCAACCACAGCATGTTTCTGGCAACATATTTTCCAACTGCGAAATAATGTAAGCACTAATTATATCGTGCGGAATTGCAAACAACAGCTGATCAGATATTTCTTGGCGTTGTGGTTTTAATTTTACGTTTGCTGCCCAGAAATAATTGAAATAATGGAAAATAATGTAAATATAATATAAAATGAAGGTGAGTGCTTTTTGCAGAACGTGTGTCTTCAAAGAGCACCTCCGCAGCAGCTGCGATTTACGTTAATTGATATGTTGCAGTACAATCTCCCAAAATTATTTTGTTGTCCATTTGTTTTTATTTTTTTTTTAAATAAACACATTTTTTGTTTTTATAAGAAAAACAATGTTGATAATTTCAAGGCAATAAAACCGATAAATTTGTTATAAAACGTGGTATTGTCGCCACTGATCAGTTGTCAAAATTTTCAAACGAAATAATCAATGTTGCTCAACATTTTTCGCAAATTTGAGCAGAGTACTAACTAAGCTTAAACAATACAAAAGTGCTGAATTGTCCATCCCTGATCTGAATATAAAACCAAGTGAGTATGTAATACGTGAAGGGAAAATATATATAAATGATTATTTGCTTAAATCAGTAATATTGCAAACATAATTATAAGTATTTAACAAACATGTACAAACTTACATACATACTCATATACATATGTACATATACATATATGTACTAAAATACAAAGTTGCTGCTGCCATTGTTGTTGTTGTTTCAGAGTTAAGAAACTAAAGAGCCATCAACAACAGCCGTTACTACAGCAACATAATATAACATTGAACATTTGTGTACCTTTAAATGTAATGACAACTACGACCTTAACGCATACATACGCACATACACGCATACACTCAAGTATACTCTTCCACATGCAAAATGGTTTCAAAGAAAATTTCTGGTTTATAAAGGGAAAATCACTCTTTCTCCCCAAACACACACAAAAAAGAAGGAAAATATATATTAAATGCCTTTGGGAAATGATAAATGCAATTTACTCCTTTCTTTCTTTCTTTTTTTGGCATGTGCTGCGACTTTGTATTTTTTTTTGTGTTTTCGAAACTGTGTAGTTTCCAAAGAGAGTTTCCAGATGTTGGTTATGAGTTTTCCAAATGCTGTACATAATTGTTCAATTCACAAGATATTGTAAGAGTTGTAGGTTGTATAAATTATGTTGGTAATTTCCATATAAACAAATGTGTACATAGAAATTAGCAACATAATTTATACAACAGGCAACTCATGCCTACAATAGGTTGTGAATTGAACAAATATTCCTAACATACACCAAAAGGCTGGATGGACAAACAAAAAAAAATAATAAAATAGTTGCCTTGCCAAACGTGCCCACGTTTGCAATTAGCATTTGAAAACATGTGTTCTATTCCACTTAGATACGCCTTAAAATAAAAAAAAATCACTTAATGAACAGGCTGCAATTTAAATGCGAGATAAAAAATTATAAACTCTATAATAACAATGAAAAAAATAAATTTTTCCCAAACCCAGAACTGTGAACAAGTTTTCGTTTGTCTGCAGAGTTTGTATTGGGAATTGGAACGCTCTCACTAGTTCCTAAAAATACAGGTTTGAACTTTAGCTAAAAAAAGTGAGAAAGCCCACGAGGCATAAGCTTATTCTGCCTATTCGATTTAAGAAAGAAATAAGTTAAAATTTAACGGAGAAAGTTTCAACGAAATCCAGAATATGTGACACAAGTTTTGTAGCGGTACAGAAAATTGATTCTATTTTAATTGTTAATTCAGCCAGCTGCTTTGAGCCAAATAGAAGAAGTTTAAAGGCTCATATTCTCAGTCTTTAGTTAACTAATGACAGTGGTTTAACTAACGACTTTTCATATAAATGTCATTGGTTAAACGGCCATCATTAGTTAACTCAAGGTTGTAAATTTGAGCCTAATTAACGATTTCGATCTTCTTGATGGTCCTTCTACTCCAGTTGAAGTTGCTACACAAAAACAGAGTATTAAATTTTCCTTTCATGAAGTCTATGTAAATTTTCATATACGAAATACGAAAAGATTCTAAAAATGGAAAAAAGTTAATTTCGAGTGCTCATTAAACATTATTTTTTGCGAAAAAAAAACCGTCAATCAAACCAAGGAAAAGCTCGATAAAAACTATGGAGACAACTTTAAAGGATAGCTTGGAGTTGTTTAACCTCAATCCGAATCGGTGCCTCATCCGCCATATTCTACGAATTCAGCCCCAAGTGACTACTTCCTATTTCCAAACCTAAAGAAATGGCTCGGTGGAAAGAGATTTAGCTCCAACGATGAAATTATTGACGTAACAAATGCCTATTTTAAAGACCTCGAAAAAACTGGAAAAACGTCGGACTAAGTGTATTGAGTTAAAACGAGATTATGTTGAAAAATAAATTTTTGTTATGCAAACAAATCCGTGTTTCACACAGTTTCACACGGATTTATTGAACCGCCCTCGTGTTACAACAACAAACACGAAGTGTTGTAAAACCAAAAAAGAAAACTTAGTTATGATGCATTTTTAGCAACTTCGATCACAATTCATACGCAACAATAAAAAAACATTTCCTTCTTTAGTGCAACAGATTATTGCCTATAGCTAAGAAATCATTTGAAAGAGAAATAAAAAACTTCTGAAAAATACAGACACCTCCGGCGAATCAGTCAGATGTGGTTTCAACACCACCTGTAAAATTAAAATCTTAGTTTTTCCTGTGCTGCGAGCCGAAGTTGATGTGCCAAAAGTCATATGACTAATGTTAATATTAAAGAAATAGATTTCGAAGTTTAAGTAAATATTATACTATTATAAAATTTCCAATATGTATCCACATTTAGCAAAAGCAAAATTCGTTATACGTTAAAATTTAAATAGAAATAGTAATAATAATTGAAATATTGGCGTATTTTTCAGCACTAATAAATTATGGCCTCTGCTGTCGATAGTTTGTTGTTACCCAAATGCCATGTGTTTGTTAATGACACAACATAGGCATGAATAAGCGCTTAAACGGTGGGCGTTTTCCTTACATACTTACATATTTTTTCCAAAGGGTTTTTAGTATTTTTATCGTGGCCAGATTTGCTTGACTCTGCAGACGTGTACATACATTTTCATGCATTTGCCACCAACATTTGTTGTGGATTTTCAATCGGTTTATATAGTACTCGTATTTGTATGTGTATTTTATGAGGCTGTTGCTGTGTGTTTGTTGGTTGCATCACATATCGAAAAATAATAATAATAAAAAAAATACTTAAGCCAACATTTGTGCTGCACGTGTTTTGAAAACAAAATAATTTCTTATTTTCTCCTTTGTTTTCTATGGTTGAAGTTGAATTTTTCTACGTGATTTGGTCACAAATATTTTTCCATTCGAATTAAAATTTTTGTACGAATGTAAATTAAAAACCTTTATAAAAATTTTTTCCAAAAAAAGTACGAATAACTTATGATTGTTAGAAAAATTTTCAAATGATATGGATTGAATAATGTGGTTTATTTTGGAGTATGTTGGCGATAATGAGTTTGCAATGAGTATTTGCGTGAATTATGTTTATTTTCTGGTTATGAGGCATCACCCGCTAATTGCATGAGTAACGAAGGGAAATTTTTGTTAAGCCATAAATTTACTATTTCAGTAAAATAATTGTACAAAACGAATAAGTCAATTTTTGTTAACTATAATTTTTATTTTTCATTTTCTCATTTCAATGATTTATAAAATGTTCTCATTATTTTAATTTAAATAAGTTGCAGATATTTTTTTTAAACAAACATCAACTGCGTAAGCCTTTTAGGCTTGTCTGCAGAAACATTCAGGGCCTTGGCAGGAATCGAACTTGCCACCCCCCAGTCTAATATTCTAGTACACTAACCACAAAGTCTAAGGGGCACCCACGTACTTATACGATATATGATAGAAATTTTTTTCATGATTAAAATCACAACATACAGCGAAAGTTATTTCGTAGACCTTTCGAGTAACACCATTCAAATTTTCAACAGCAACTTGTTAAACAAATGATAAGTTTCTTTTATTGCAGGAGACATAAGTTAACAAAAAACAAAATATTCAATGTTGACTTGTGTAATTTTTTATGTTTTGCAAAAAAAAAAATTACAATAAATATGTACCCCAGAGAGGTACATGTGCACACATTGGTTGGTATACTAATCCATTGATTTGCTATTAAAATCGTAAGAAAGAAATAAATGCCATGATGGAAGAAAAGTTTTCCAAACATTACAAGAGGCTAAAGCTATTAAAAACACATGGTACCATCAGCCATCCCATCAGCCGGCAACCACCATGAAACCATTACTGCCATTGCTGGAATATGAAATTCATATTTGCATTTTGCTCTGAAACTCCTCTTTAAAAGTTGAACAGTTGAAACAATACAAAAATACACATTTTAAAATACTTCAAATAAGTTTTGTTTTCTTGTTTGTTTTTTTTTTGGCTAAATGTAGCATTATTTAGTAACACAAAAAAAAATAAAAACTATTTTGCTAAATGTTGCTGGGTTATTTGGCAATTCTCTGGCTGCATTTCTTAAAGGAGACAGTTGGGGAATTTCTATTTATTCTCGATGTTTTGCATAAATTCGTTGTTCATTTTTATTATTTAGTTTTTTTTTGTGTCATTTATACATACAACTACTTCATCTGCAATTCAAAATTACAACTTCACGTACGACATAAAAATAGAATTTTATTTACAGCATGAAAGTTGTTTCTTACGTTGTTGTTGTTGTTGTTGTTGGCTTTAGAGGATGCTGAAGAAAGTCAATTGTGTTGTGTGTTCACAATAATTTGTATTCAATATCGTTTTAAATGCAATAGTTTCTTTTTTAGTTTTAATTCTAAAACCGGTACTTATTTTGGTAACAAGAGCAAAAATATAGCACTTCTATGCAAATTGGTGGAAAAAGTTCTTAATAAGAAAAAATAAATAACGAGCCACCATAAACGATATCGTTTGAAAAAATCGAAAAACGTTGATACGTCTTCGCAATTGATACTGAATTTTAAGTTAAAATTTCGTATTTTAAAATATTTTCGGTGTAACATTAATTGTTTTGCGATTTTACAAATTGCTGCTAGTTGTATGGTACTTTTGGTGCATGTTCGAAAGCTTGTTAAATTTCGAACTTTTGGATGATTTTCGATTTTGCGATCGTGGTTTTCTGCTGGGCTTAAACGACTTTTAGTGTATTTTCATATATGTATGTGTTAAATTTAATATTTTAACAGTGTTTTCGTTTCTTTCGGAGTACCTTAACTGCCTGTTTTTATAAAATGAAAACAAAATTGTGAGTGAGAATTTATATTGAAAACAAAAACAAATTTTTGTATTTAATTATTGTTTTCAATATTAATTCTCACTCACAATTTTGTTTTCATTTTATAAAAACAGGCTGTAACTGTTTGGCAAGTTTCCGATTGCGTTAGTGTAATTATGAATTTCTGGCGCATTTAAGGTATTAAAGGTTAACTTTCGAATGGGTCCTCATTTTTGGAAACTCTTTGCTTTTTTGCGATTTTTAGATTCCTTTTGTGAAACGATTAGATTAGATTTTTGCGAGTTTTTGGCTGCATTGGTGCAGTTTTGGATTTTTGGTGAATCAGTGCATTTTCAGTGAATTTCCGAATATGCATTAAGATTCGGATTTTCGGAGAAGTTTGTTTTTATTTTTGGGGAGTTTCTGTGAAATTTAAGGCAGCTTCCGAAGAACAAATGTTTTTGGTAGTAAATTGTTTTTTTTTTTAATTTATTAATCGATATTGCCTGGATATCTTGTTGAGGGTTCTTAGCAAATAAATTGATTTTTTTATTTCGTATGTATTTTGTGAAATTATGGGTTTCCGGTAGACTTATGACACTTTTGGTGTATTTTCAAATATGTGTCATACATGTAACATTTTCGCAGAAATTTTATTTTTTTCGGAACTTGAAATACAATGTTTTTTCAACATTTTATTTGTGAAATTATTATTATGAAGAACTAAGGGTACTTTTGGGCATATCGGTGATAAAAACTCATTGCAAACAAATTTAGAATTGGATCTATACAATTAATTCCGTTGTGAATTCTTAGGCCATGAAAATTAAATAATAATTTTGGAGATAGAGATTTTGCACGCATTTATTAGTTACCCCTCATCGAATTATTACAAAAGTTCCTGTTGACAATTTCATATCGATCTTTTACTCAAATCAAAATAATTTAATGAACTCAAACCACTGCTACAATTAACATTTTTGGCTCGAACATTGCAAAAGAACGATTGCTTACCAACGGCAATATGCGACTAAAGCTACCATATGACATTGACAACCGAGACTTTAAGATTCCGAATTGGATGCTCTACTCTCTACACTATGTTTGTGTATGTTTATGTTTGCTATGTTTTTATCCCTATCTGTTTAGAGTACACAATTACGTGTATGAGTGAAAAAAAATTCCATAATGTCTCCTTGCGAAACTCTCTTAAAAATGTTCATGCACAAACACAGCAGTTGACTGAACAAATGTTTTCTGTTGTTGATTCAAATGGCATCAACATGTGCGACACTTCATCTGACTCTGCTGTACCATTGCTGGCTAGCTAAGCTAGCAGCATCCATATAACGGCAGCAACAAAGTATTTCATTATAATTTTTATTTATTTATTTTTTCATTTTATTTTAGTTTTATTTCTTGCTTGTTTTTCGTTTTTTTTTTCTTTCGTTTTTGTTGCCTTCAAATTGTTTGCTGATGTACTTTTCATTTAAATTCAAGTACAAATAACAAATGCTGTCCATTTCAAGACGAGCCAGCCACATCATCGTCATTAGCAGAGTGTATATTTCTTTTTTCTTATATAGTTTGGTTTGCTGTCAGCATTTCGAGCAGCACTAAAATCGCCATCAAGCTCATCATCTGCATCATCTACTCTTAAATATGAGAAGTTTTTGTATACTTAGCAAATGCTACTCGTAAGTTAAATTACATGCTGGCTTATTTAGGACGTATGTATTTACGTATTTTATCGAGGATCGATATTCTAAGCTTTGTAAACACAATGACGCAATTTGTGCCAAGCACTCAGACGTGTATGTATGTATTATTTGCTTTAGCATTGCTTGAATGAAACTAGCTTAAAAGTATTTTTGTTTTGCTGAATTCATTACACAACCCTCGTTTTGTATTGACTGACAAGCTGTAATTGTTTTTAATTGTATTCAAGGAAATATGTAACAGTGTGTATGTTCTTTTGAAATTCATTTAAAATACAAAACTTTTATAAATTCTACATATTTTTTGTTGAATTTTTTCCTTTTAAATTTATTCAATTGCTTTATTATTTCCATTTTTTATTTGTTAGTAACTTTTTACTGAATATTGATATTGTATTATTCGTAGTATGTTTGTTATTGTTGCCTTTTGGCAATTGTTTTTATTTGAGCGATTGGGTACTTGGGTTCAATCTGTGTCAGACATTTGCTAAAACATTCAACTTTTATTACAATTTCTGTCGTTCTCCCTATTTTATTACCACACTTCGAACACAACATCTCTCTCTCTCTCGCTCTCTTTCTCTGTTTCTCCCTCTCTCACTCTTTTGTTCCCTGTTCTATTCGATTTTTTACAGCATTTAATGTAATATGAGTATGTATGTAAGTTGATTTTAGCATAAGTTTATGCCAGCATCTGTACTTCATCTGGCATCTACTTTTGGTAATAAGAATTATTGCAATGGCAGCTGTTATTTCATGCCACTACCACTATCCCTCTGAAGCGTTCGGTTGAAAAATTTCCATTGATTCATATTCCCCAGTGCCATTCATTGCGCCGCTTTCCTTTCGCAAATGTGAATGTACTTACTTACGTACACAGAAGTAGAAGTGTAAGAATTTGTCGGAATGTTTGTTGTTTTTTTTGCCAGTTTTTCACTATGAACAAGTATTTTTTGCAGTTGTTGCTTGTAAGTTTTAAATCCGAATTGTCTTATGGCAAAATTAAAAAAAATAAATATACATATATTTTCCAATAAGCAAACTTAAAAAAATCTCTGCCAGACATTTTGGGAGTAATGCCAGCTGCTTGAGAATTTCATTTTTGAATTTCTTACAATTTTTATTTCTGTATGAGTTCACAGCGAATTGCAAGTAAATTTTTGTACAACATTAAAATACACAAATGACTAGAACTGGTATTTTTTATTTCGATTTTTTTTTTGTGATTTTCAGAATTAAAGGAAAGACAATTATTTCGAAGCTTTCATCAAAATTTTTAAATAGAATTGATCGTTACAAAAATTCCAGGCAGTCGTTATCGATAAAGATTAAAGTAGTTAGTAATCTTATATTTATGTACTTCTCGAACAAATCTTCATAATCTGCATATTCGGATTTGGCACGAAATTCTAATACCTCGAAAATTAAGACACGTTTTCTTTCTGCAATTACCACTTCTCTCCTTTTCTTCGCATTCCAAAATCAGACTTGCAGCAAGAAAACTTTCCTAGTGTGTTAAGACAATTATTAACTCCTCATTTCATGAAACTTGATACGAAATTTTAATTATAAATGTAGGTTAGTTTAGGTTAGGCTGCACAGGCTGGCGATTGCAAGCAACCGGCCCACTTGCGTCCAGAAAAATAGGTCCCTTTGTGATGCCCGATATGGACAGCGAAAAATAAAAAGTATTGGCTATCCTATATTGTGATCAGTGTTGAACCAACCGGTTTTTCGAATAAACTTGTTTATTCCCTTCAGATTGCATTCCGTAAGGTCTGCAAGTTCGGATAAAGTGGAGTTACCTAGATACATGGCCCTGTGATGAGACAGAGCTGGACATTGACAGATGAGGTGCTTTATAGTTTCTTCCTCCTCCTTATTATGACAACTTCTACAGAGTCGTTGAAAGGGAGATTTAGTCTGTTTGCGTGGGCACCTATGAAGCAGTGCCCTGTTAGGACAGCCACAAGTATATGCAGCTGATGCCGAGGGATCCCCAGGCCAGGTTAATCTGGATTGGTTAAACCAGCTAGACTGTGCTATATCCATGAGTTTCTGCAGAATGAGGATCTTGCAGCTTTTTAGTGGGACTCCCACTAGCTGGTCGGTGTCCCGTTCTTGCAAACGAGAGCCCTCCCTGGCTAGCTTGTCCGCAATTATGTTGCCAGGCACGTCTGCGTGTCCTGGTACCCAGATTAGCTCAAGGTTGGAATGTGAAGCCATCTCGTTTAGGGAAATCCGGCATTCCTTTACCAGTTCAGATGTTGTATAAACTATCGAGCATTAAATGCAGCCTTACTATCGGCACATATACGAATATCCTGCCTGTATACCCTATTGTACCTTAACCAGTTTGCTGCCCTTTTTATGGCCGATATTTCGGCTTATAAATGTAAATCGGGGTGGATTTTCTTTGCAATATTTTTTAATTGGAGTTATAAGACATTTCATGAAATTGTGGTACGAAATTTGATGCCGTTTTCTTTTCTAAAAAAATATTTTGCATTTACTTTTTATCAACAAAATTGCAATTGTTAAGACAAAAATTTTGCTTCGTAAATAATAAACTCACTTTTTCAAAAAATCATTATTATATTGCAAATTTCCATCACAAAAAGGGTAAAAAATTTTGAACTTTTTCCTAGAAAAGAAAACGCCATTAATTATAAGTTCTTTATTTTATTTGTAAATCAGGCTTGATTCTCTTTACAATATTGTTTTATTGGAAGAAGGAGGCATTTATGTTACTGTGAATAATCAATAAATATATAAAGCGCTTTTATTGCAACGTAGTCATATCGTAAAAAGCATGATTTTTGAGTTAAAAATGCAGAATTTGTGAAAAATTCATATAAATATCTTGTTTACTCACCTCTTGAGGGGTCAATATTTTTTTATTTTTCCATTTAGCAGTGAGTAAATTAAAAACTTTAAACTCTTTTTCTGAAGAACTTTTTTTTTTGAGTTATGACTACGTTGCAATAAAGGAGCGATATGTAATTAATATTTTCGCATAGTTTTGAGTAGCTATTTCTACGAAATAGCTTAACTCTACTTTACGTGTGATAAATTTTCCAACTGGCGCCACGGAAAACCGTAAACGCCCCGAATTTCGCTCCTGAATGTTTAATATGTAGTGTGATCCCTTCAAGCATTACATGGTGTTCTGAATCGCGGGAAGAGCGTATTTAAATAATAATTAGATTGACAGAATACAAACAACCAACCGAAAATATTTACCCTTATTCCAGTTGGCGACATCGACGTCATGTCAACACAATACCAACAAATTGGAGCTTGTCTACTCGCTCTCGAGAACAATTTTGTGCTAATGAATGTATACTTCTGTTCTATAAGGTCTAGAAAATAACATGAGCCTGTCAATAGTAGTCATATGTTTTTTGACAACCGGTAGACAAGGCCCAATTTTTTGGTATTGTGTTGACGTGACGTCGATATCGCCGACTGGAATAAGAATGATTTGTTAGATTTTTTATAAATTTTAAAGAAACCATTTTTTATTTTATCAAAAACGTGGTTGTAATACATACTTACAATTTTGAGAAATGCAGGCAAAGTATGTAGTAATTTGAAGTCAAAAGTGTATTTACCTGGAATGAAAAAATTTTCAAGGCTGATCAAATTTATTTTTATTTAGGTGTGTATATAATTTTTACAGCAGATAAATAGTTATAAAAAATTAGATTGATAGAATTGTCAAATCTTTCCAAATTCTTTTAAATACCTGTTAAGTTTTAATAAGCAGTATTTTCATAGTTATTAATGACACACACAGTCTTCAAAGATGTGTAGTAATATTATAGCCTAAATTTAAATTCCTGCGGAAGTTAACAATACGAAATTCGCCAAAGATACTTTTATCCAAATAATTAATCAAACATTGAATACTGTTGAGAATAGTAGAGGACTAGCCAACCAGTAGTTTGTTAAAAATTAAGTGTGATATGAAAATAAAATAATTTATAAAATATCGCTGATGATGATTTGCTGACCATTGTTGAGCGAAATATCAGAAAAGAATAATTAATACAATATGTACGTGTGTTTTAATTAGTTTTACATGACCTTAAGCGCAAAAGAATTTTCCTACAACATGAATGCCGTTTTCTTTTATAAAAAAAATTTAACATTTCTTTTACTTTTTATCCAAAATATTGCAATTTAAAGTTTTCTCAGAGCAAAAATATTGCATCGCAAGTCATAATACAATAATTTCTAATAAACTCGGTATTTCAAAAAAACGTTATATTGCAAATTTCCAATAAAAAGGACAAAACATGTTGTTGCACTTTTTTTTGGAAAAGAAAACGCCATAAATATTTTCAAATAATTAAACATTCGAATTTTTGCAATTGAATATACAATTTTCGAATTTCGTAATTAAAATCGTATTTTAGTTTTTTTTTCATTTAAAATTTTAAAATTTGAGCACTTGAGCACTTAATGCGAGTAATATTGACCAGGTACCCTTTGGACTCTAAAAAGCACAACATAAAAGAGTCTACATTTATTTTTTTACCAATATTTCAGGACATTTGCTCAAGTATTTTTGTTGCAAAGAACTTTGGCAAACAAATTCTGGAAACAAATCAATGACTTGTTGTTGTTGTTTTTAAGAATTTACATAATTCTTAAATATTTCCTATTTCTTACACATGTTAACCTAAATTTATTTAGCAAATATTTGCTCAAGTCTAGAATAAATACAAAAAAGTAACAAGCAGAAAATTATAATAAAACAAAAAGATGTTTGCAACATGTGGAAACATTTGTCTTCTGAAATAAAACGAAATTTTGTTAAAGCCAAAAAAAATAAAAACAAACCGAAATAAAACTTTAAGAAATTTGTAAATCCAAAGTGTTTATTATTAGGCTAAAGTTCGTAATGTTTTTAGTCAGCAAGAAGTGGCTATGAGACAAAATATTCCAAAGGAAAAAGGGAAATAAACTAACATTAATCAATTTCAACTTACGCGTTAGAAGAGAATTAACTAAGCAATTTATTTTGAAAAAGAAAATGTAATTAAATGCAAAATATGTGCAAATACTCGCGATATTAAAATCTTTTTGTTGTTTGTTGTTAGAGTAATGGATGATAACAGTTCCACAATTCTGACTCCTTTAAGGAATGATCAAAGGAACAGCGATTCACTTGGTAGAACCTAGAAGAACTTTTTATCACTTGCTGCAAAGCATTCAACTGCAGCGCGTGCTTGCAAGTGTATCAGTAATTTTGCCAAAGATATTATTTCGAGTCCTTAGCGAAACAAAATGTTTTAGATTATCTCAAGATTAATAAGTCTCCTGGTCAGAAGGGAGCTGCAACAATTATATTGAAGTAGTGTTCTTTGACGCATTGTACGACCAGTTAGTTGCTAGTTAGTAACTTTTTTAATGAAACGACTATTCCAAAAAATACGAAGCAGTACTAGGAGTCTATCAGTTCACTCGACCCGGTCTAATTGAAATCCCTGTGCTTAATTCTGAGCAGAATAATGCCCCAATTAAAATTTATAATTTGTACGGGATGTACAATTGCTCTAGAAGAATGGGGAGAAATAATTATTTTTGCGTCTAAAGAAGTTAGACCGCGAAACTCAACTTTGGAGGAAAAGCTATTATTTGAGAGTTAGGGAAAATAAAACAATATAATTTTGCTGAATCTTTACTTACATAGTTATGAATAATATTTATTAAAAATATTTAGGTTTCCCAATATAATTAGTGATGAAAGGGTGAAGGAACCGTAGCACGTTCGGTAGATCTCGATGTTGATTCGATGATGATCTCGATGTTGTTGAGCGAGAAAAACAAAAGCCAAAAGCGACACCTTAAGTGCAATTTGCTCTGACAAATTGCGGCGAAAAAGCAAATTTAGTTCTAAATCACGATTGTTAAATGCAGAGATGGAAGCGCCATAAAGTACAAAAGTACTTAAATATAATTCAATGCAATAATTCATGGCATGTAAGTAAATATAAATAGAATTTAGTTGAAATACATCTTCCATTCGCGAAGTTTTTTGAACACCATATTTTTGCTTTATTATTCCTTAACCCATAATTATAGTAAACTCTGTAAATTAATAATCACCACGAATAGGTAACATTTATTTTTGACAGCTTAAATGTCATTTCAAAACCTTAATTCCAACCGATAATAAGTGCCGCAACGACATGCCTAATCGATTTGCTTTAATTATAATTAACTACTCGTGTTGCTGTTAACTGCACAAACTGCTTCCGCCTGCCATCTTTAAAACGGAAAATAAAACAAATTAAAGGGTTATTGACAGCTGTCTCGACAAATGAATTAATTCAAAGTAGAAAATTACATACAAACAACCCGCCCCGTAATTGATTATGAAAACAGACCACAACAAAACAAAACACGTTTGAGATTAAAAGAAATTTTTATAAAATATAATAAATTTATCTCTGGGAAAAATCTTCTATTTAACTAGCGAAAACAAATGTACTTGACATATTTATTATAACAAAAAGGGACAAAGAAAATTCATAATATTCGGTTGTATGAAAAGGTCTGCAGCCCACACAATGTCAGTCCCGTCAGCCAGACCCTCTTTGGTCGGAGAATCAGGTGCTTTACAATTAAATTAACTAATGAAATCGTTCGTATGCGTTACATATTTAATAGAATCAATTCATCATCATGTCAATCAATCATAGGAAATGCAAATATAAATATATACCAAGAAAATTTTCAAAATAATCACAAGTATACAACATATTAGAGAGAATAGGTAAGCAATGGCTAACACAAGGTAATTTTAGGGCAGCGATAACCATTTTGGGACAATACAACACCTGTTGGTTAATTTCTTTTGTGATTTCTTTAATGCGCCACTCAGCCATCGCCCCGCCCCAACTTCTCTGTAAGATTTATATTTTTTATTATTTTATTATTATTATTATTATTAAGTTTTCCCGTAAAGAATCGTCGTTGTTTACCCTTTTTGTGTTTATATACAACGATTAACGTTTTGCCAGGCTAATGATGCGACATTTGCTGAGACCCAGGTGATCAGTAAATTGCACATGTTACTCCCGAAATAGAATTTAAAATCTTTTGTGAAGAGACAAAAAAACACAACAACAACCACAACATTAACAAAAAAACAGACATTCAACTGCGGACTACTGGGGCTTTTTTATATTAAGGGTGGTCACAGTTTTATGGATAAAAAAATTAGTTAAATATATTATGTATTAACTAGTGTTTCTTATGGCAGACGAAGACGAGCATATTCAGCTGTAATTAGTTGAACTAGAGTTTGCCTAGTAAGCGAAATTCGACCGCCAGTTTAAACGTATAACTATTTTAGTTGCAGTCACTTAAAGAGAAGAAACTAGCTAATTTTCCATTTCCTTCTCCATGAAAAAAAGGACAATAAGCAAAATGAAATTGCATACAAACACGCCCATTTATTTTATTAAGTTTTTGCTTGAAGCTAACACATCCATACGTAATGAACCTGTTCATCAATATTGAATTATCATCTCTTTCAATTCTGATCCCTTTTTTCTTTTTCAACTTCAATCATTTGAAGAAAAAAAAAACATTATTACTCATATACATATCGCTCCTTTATTGCAAAAATCTATCTATGTTATTAATAGGCAAACACGTTTTTTAGATCCCTTTTACGGCCGTTATACTAAACCGATTTTGGAAAGATTTATGTGCTTTTAAACGCGGTTTTACATAGATGTGCACAATCTTAATTTTATTTTAATCGGTTTAGTATTTTGGAAGCTGTAAGAGTTTAAAGTTGCTACTAACACACGCACACTTATTATAATACATGCACGTATCAGCTTCAAGTTGAAAACTAAACAAAGTAATCATTTGTGTTTGTCAAAATTGCTTTTGCATAGAAATGAGACATAGTTTTAAGTTATTTATTTAGAATGTTTTATGCTTTTGTATTTTATCGTATGTATTTATATAAATTTTAAATATTAATTTCTAGAATGCAGCCGATTGAGTTGACCGCTGGATACTCTAGTTCATATAAATATCTTGTTTATTTTCCTCTCATTCCTCATTCTCCCATGTTTTTTGTTTTTCCATTGAGCTGTGAGTAAATTAAAAACTTTAAACTTGTTTTCTGAAGAATGTGTTTTTTTTAGATATGACTACGTTGCAATAAAGGAGCGATAGGCACTCTTAAGCACTTTAATTGCTTTGCTTATGTTTTTACTTGAACCAATACTTACGTAAGTGCATGCATATTTTTAGCATTTGTAGTAGTGTCAACTTTAGGAGCCTTTTATACTTTTAATAGTGAACCGATTTAAATAATATACATTCGAATCACTAAAGCTCAACAATGTCTACCATTTTGTAAAAGAACGAAGAAAATCTGCCGGCAAACGAAGGAGAAAAACGGACCCAAAAATGTGTCGTTGCCCATTTATATAATAGATGGATAATGGAATTTGTTATAATTTTTTTTTTGTTGGCACATAATTACTTTAGAATGTGAAATAAACGTGAAGAAAATTTTAATACGCTTGTAAAAGAAGGGTTTTCGATAACTGAAATGTAAAAGTTGACCATTTGTGATTCACTTTGACTGCTTTGCCACTGTCAAAGTTTACTTTGCTTAGAATTGTGTTTGTGGGTGGTGATAATGGAAAGAAGAATGGGGATGATTACACACGTTGCTGTACTCGCAAAGTTGCTTTCTGCTTCGTTTGTCGTTTACACATGTGTGTTTAGTTTGCATTTTCATTCAATAAACGAACACAAAATTGTTCAAAGTAAACTTTGAGTGTGTAGAAGCGAAACAAAGTTTAAAAGATAATTGAAAAGACTTTGTGAAAGCAAACTTTGACCGAGTGGTCTTTGTGATCAAAAAAGGAACTAAATTAAATGAAAAATCAGAATTCCGCCGTAAGGTAATTTCCTTTACAGCAATGTTACCAAATTAATTTTTAGTAGTTCGTAGTTTTTATCAGTAGTTTTTGTCAGTAATTTTTAATTATCTGTATACAAACAATTTATTATTATTATTATTATTATTATTATTATTATTATTATTATTATTATTATTATTATTATTCTTCTTTATTCTCAATTTAAAAATTGGATAACACTTCTACTTAAATTTTATGTTAAATAAAATATAAAGTACAAATTTTTTGAAATGCACAAATTAATCAAAATCACAGCGCAAATCTAAAGCTAATATATGTTGTATATCACATCAAATGCCCATAAACTTTCTGACGATTCGTGTAGTCGCAATCACCACCGCTTTTTGCATTATCTGCCACAGTTGTTCTGGCATCTCAAGCTCCCTCAGACCATCGTGCAAAGTTTTCGGTATCAATCCCGTGCTTGAAATTATTATTGGGATTACTCGCACTTTTTCGATGTTCCATTGTCTTTTAATGGGTTCTATAAGCACATTATATTTACTTATTTTCTCTCGGTGTTTTATTTGCAGATTGTTGTTGTTTGGTATTGCAACATCGATAAGCCATACCACCCGTTGCTCCTTATTCATCAGCATTAAATCTGGTCTATTTGCTGTTATGCTACGATCTGTCAGAATCGTACGATCCCAGTAGAGTCGGTATCCTGCATTTTCTAGCATTATTATTATTATTATTATTATTATTATTATTATTATTATTATTATTATTATTATTATTATTATTATTATTATTATTATTATTATTATTATTATTATTATTATTATTATTATTATTATTATTATTATTATTATTATTATTATTATTATTATTATTATTATTATTATTATTATTATTATTATTATTATTATTATTATTATTATTATTATTATTATTATTATTATTATTATTATTATTATTATTATTATTATTATTATTATTATTATTTAATTTATAGAAAAAAAGGACTGGTTGCTAGGGCCTTCGCCTTTAAACAATGTATAATCGATGTACTTATTATTTGTGCTAATCAAAACGTAGATGTCATTTAGACCCAATTTATACCAGGAATTAAATTCTTGACTAAATTCATGATATTTTTTTTGTTGGTGAGCGGGGTAGAGAAGAAACAGCGCATAAAAATGACAAGTTTTGAATTGAATTTTTCGCTGTAACCTTTAAAAGAAGTTTTAGTGGTTTGTTAGTGGTATTAGACGGTCGATTTGGTGGAATGAAATTCAGAGTGCTGGTAATAATCATCTACAAACTGATATTTTAAATACGTCTAGAGTAGCTGTTTTAAAAAAGAATATATTCTATTTCGAGAAAGTAATTTATTTTGGGACTCTCACTCACTCTCATTTTAATAAAATTTAATTGTTTTTTTAATATAAAACTGTACGTCTTGAGTAACGAAACATAAAACGAAACGTAGAAAGCAGTAATTCAATCAAAATAATTATCGTGGCTTTTGCTTTTAGACTTTGCTTCGCTCAGAGTAATTTTCGGTCGACGTAACAGTCGTGTTGTATTTCATCATATAAATAGAAATATATATATTTTTTAATGTTGAAGCAAACAAGCCTTTCACACATGCCAATCGGAATGATTTTAATTACGTACTTTAAATGCAAATTTTTGAATTGAATTTTTTTTTTAATTTTTAAATTAAAATCTTAAGGCTCCACTTAAGTTTTTTTTACTTTTAAGCTTTTATTATATGCAAAGCTTATGAGGAAATATTGATTTGTCTCCCCCAGAAATATGCTCTTTTTATACTTTTCGAAACAAATAGAAGAAAGGACTTTTTAATTCGCCTTTGAAAATGAAAATTGGTTTCATTCTGGAGAGGAAATTTTTCGTTTTTCGTTTAATGTGGTAGGAATATCCGCAGCTTCTCGATTATAGTGACTATTTTATTGGCCACACTAGTACATATATTTATATTTTCGCACCCTAAAGTATTCACAAAATATTTTTTTCTATTTGAACGTGGAAAAATGAAAATGTAAATACGTTTTCGCCTTCACTTTCGTACGAATTTGATTTTGTAATACATCTTCAAATTGGAAATATTTTACTACAACCTGTTGATATTTCATTTTCGTTACGACTTCACATATTATGGCTTCCTTCCCGAACAAGGAGATTATTTCCACTAATAGGACATTTATTTATTGAAATTTAATCACTAAAATATTCAATCTAGTCACACATTCCGCTCGGGATGGTTTTAGTTTCGTACAAACAGTTCCAATTCTTATTTTGCACCATCAAAAATGAATACCTTAAGTCGTCACTTCACACTTTTTTTACTTTCTACTATTAAAAAAGAGGAAGTTACTTTTATCACCTCAATTTTCGAGAGTCGAGTTTTCCTTAAATCTCGACGTTTTGAGGTCATGGGAATCTGTTCATATTTTTGAAAGCGGGAAGTTAAAAATATCTCTTTATGAATTATTGAGTATAAAGTTTATTTAATTGGCTGGATACACCAAAAAGAAAAATGCTTAACCCAGAGTAGTGGAAATCTAATGTTGAAGCGGTTGCCACTTCACTGTCTCTAAGTAATCTAGAAAATATAAAGTAACGTGCAGGAACTTTATCTATTGCTAATAAACTTGGCTTGTAAAGTAACAAGATCAATGGAATTTTATATTTCTCTGATAGAAAATAATTATTTTTAACAAAATGCGAACTCTCTTAATACAGTTTTTCTTCTCTGTTTAATCACATAGAAATACAAAAATACAACCCCAATATTTTTATTTTTAAGTACAACTAGTAGAAGATTAACATTTGTTAGAAATATATTGATGTTCTTTTCGTATGAATGATGGATGGGTGGTGTTGGGTACCATTATATGTCTGTTCTTTATTTTTTGTCCTCCTGGTTTTCTTTGAAATAAAATGCCACAGCTTTTTATTGTTTTGAAAATGTGGAGAGGAAAAAAAATTCTATGAAAAGTGTTTTAACGAATGCGTGCGTAAAAGTTAAATGGGGCACAGATGTTTGCGACGTTGAGTTGAGTTGTGCAGACAAGCGAATCATTTTTTTCTTTCTTTATTTTTAGTTTTTATTTTGTTTTATTTTACAAAAATGTTATTTTAATGGTAATTAGAGTTATAAGAAATTCAAGAGAGAACAACTGATTGTTTTGTTGCACACATTGCATTCATTGCATTAGACATTGAAAATGTGAACGAACACACACTCGTAGCTGAGTAATCAAACTAAAAATAAATATCGTTTAAAATTGGTCTTATTAAATTGATTGGTTACTATTGATAAACAAAATCATTTTCAGGAGTTGATTTTCAATATTATTAAATATCCGTTTACACTGACAAACGAATTATGAACAAGACTTGTTTAAAAATTGAAATTGGTTTATACTTTTTTTGATAACGCGTCGGCAAAGAAATTAATTTATCTTTTTTTTTCATAAATCATTCTCAATTGCCATTTCCCATTTCCCAGCGTATGAATATTTGTGGATTTAGTTTGCATTTATTTCAATTTTAAAATATTTTGCATTTTATTTATTTTTATTACATACTTGACATTTTAAGAACATTGTTTGTTGAAGCTAAACAAAACACAGAAAATCCATCTGTAAACAATCATAATTTTGTTTTGTACGCTACATTGCCATCTCTTCGAAGGGAAGTATCCGAAGGCGATACAATAAAACTTAATAAGAACATTTTTTTTAAATATATGATTTTTCGTCCTTTTGTTATTATATTTATATTATTTTTCTAATTGATTATTCACCTTGAGGTCACTTTTATATAAAAAAAAAACATTCAAATTTATTCTCGATATTTCGTTACTTTTGTGTAACTTCTTTAGGAAGAAAACTCGTTTAACAATTATCATCATTCTGCAGACATTACACAAAGAAGTAACGCAGCATCGAGAATGAATTTGCATGTTTTTTTATGCAAAAGTGACCTCAAGCTCATTAAACAATTAGAAAAATAATATAAATATAATAAAAACTATTGTTAGTGTATGTATACTCATTACTTTGCATCATGTCTTGCGGAAATCATGTAAAAAATATCAACTAAATTTAAATTGAACTGGGACGAGTATTATAACAAGTGTCACTGGACAAGACCACTACAAGTTTTAGAACTCGGAACGATCATTATTAATCAATTTTGTCTTCTGCACCAACTGAGACTGCATCTATTGGCATTTAAATGGTTTCTATTAGAGATGAAATCATGAGTGACTTTTCTCTCACGCTCACGCTCTTGTGTTTTCGGCTCAAGGTCATGCAAGCTCACATAAGTGGAAAAAAAAGCTGGCCACAATCACGAAAATTCACGCTTACGGCATATTTTTGAAAAGAAAAACTATAAAAATTGTATGAAAATAAAAATTTCAATAAAGCAAAAAAAAATAAAATAAGGAACAATCACGCCGAAAATCGTTTATGCATGCTCACATGATTGAAACAGAAAACTAATCACGTGAGCAGAACCCATCTCCGATTTATATTAATGCTGTTAAAAAGTGTCCACAGATGCGCCTACGCCCACTATTTTGATGATTAGTGAATCATCAACCTCAACATGAGTTCACGAAGTTGTGGGATACGCCGATAAATTTGTTGTCACGATGGTTAGATGTCATAATGACCATAAACATTATAACGTGGCACAATTCGCGCCACAATGCACCTGAAGGTTGTGTCTCTATTTAAGGTGTCACACCGTCTAATGTAATGGAGAGTCGAAGCGTTTGAGCAATCGCTCATATACTTACGAGGGTGCATTGATATTGATACTGAAGCTACCTAGCGCTAGATAGCAGCACAAACACAGAAACTTTTTTTAGAAATTGCGATCTGTCAAACGTCAGCTGTTAAAATTTCACCTAAATTCATCGATTAGTTTATTTGTTGTAGTCGTTTGATGTAAACAACTTTTGTGTTTCTTAAAAAATGGAAAAAAGTGAATTTCGTGCAGTGCTTTTTGTCAATGCGATCACATGTGTATATCCGCACCCGAACCACTGTAAATTTAAAGAAATTGTCCACTAAGAATTTTGATTACGGTTTTCTAATATTTGTTAGAGAATTTTCATATCTGCATGGTGATAAACAGAACCATATCAACTTTTCTATTAGTTTCATTTTCTTTCAACAATCAAAACCGCAAAAAATCAAATTTCTTAGTGGACAATTTCTTTAAATTTACAACATTCGGTCATACAATTTTCACATCTGCATGCAGATAAATAATTACTTAAAGAATTTGTTTATACAGCTGCATGGTGATAAACAAATTGCAGCTGTATAAACAAATTCAACATGTAATTGTTTATCACATGCAGGTGTGAAAATTGTTTTCCTACAAGAAATTTTTCTTAGATAAGAAATGTTTCACTGTGTTAAATATGAAATAGGGATGCCAATCCCGAAATCCCGGGATTTTCGGTATTTAGCGAATACCAAATCCCGGGATTTAAATTTTTTAATCCCGGTACTTTCGGGCTTCACTCAATCCTGAAATTACTACTAAATTTGTTTTGCGTTTTTTTTATAAGCAAATTCATCATAATTTTCTTCCATATTCACCGTGGAAACACAATTGATCTTTCATATTTGTTTGCTTCACTGTCAATGAACTCGAAACATAAAATGAATCTTTGTTATTCTTTATAAGCGCTTTTAACAATTAGAAAGAAATTTTAATGTGAGAAATATTGAAAATAATTAAAGGAAATAAATTGCAGAAAAAATGTCTTTTGAAATGCACAAAACAAAAAGCAAAACCAAAAGTTCGGTGTGGATTTATTTTCTAGTTGATTCTTTCTCGATTTTTGTATAAGAGAAATGAAAACTAATTAGACTAATAATTTTCGAATTTCAACAGTTATTGATAAAGTCAGAAAAATTTCAAAAAAAATTTAAAAAGTCTCCAACTAAAAAGGAAGTTTTGCAAAAATATATTAAAGTGGAGGAAGGTAAAGAACTTAAACTTATTTTAGACTGCAAAACTAGTTAGAATACTCGTTTCGACATGTGCCAACGATTTCATGAATTAAAAATACCCGGGAAGAATTTGTTTATTTATTTCAAGGAACAACAAATAACGGATGATGAATATAAATTAATCAAACAACAGACATTTTGATTCCTATAAAGGCAACTGTTGAAGCTTTATGTCAAAGCAAAATAAATCTTTGGAATGCAGATCCTGCCCTTTTTTTATGATAAAACAAGTATCAAAACTGGAATGCAAATTAAGCCAAGAACAAGGAAAAGTCTTTATTTTGTATTGTGTTTTTTATGAATACTAAATATTTTGTTATATTCAAATATATAAAATAAATATATTTCACTATGTAATTATAAAACTTTTGTTTGTGAAACTTTCTCAAATGCGTTTTTTCAAATAAATATTTATAAAGTTGAATGTTACAACCGTGTATATTTATTAAGCTTTCGCTTTAAAAGACCTTTATTTTAAATTTTTGTTTCAATATCTATAAAAAGCATATAAATCTTAATTTAAAAAAATCGGAATCTCAAAAAATCTGAGTCTCAAAAAATCTCCGAATACCGCAAAATTTCGGGATCCCGAAAAATCCCGAAAGCCCGGCATTTGATTTTTTGAAATCCTGAATCCCGGGATTGGCGAACACCAGTCCCGATTAGCATCCTTAATATGAAATAAACATATTAAGAAATATTTTTTAAACGTATGATAGTGTCCAAGAACAGTGCGACATATTTAAGTGCGTTATAATGTCTATTAATATTCTGACAATGGACACTTGGACGCTGGACGCTAACATGACAAGTGAAATATTCTGCAACGTTGTCACGGTGAGCTACACAGGTACTCCTCATTAATCTGGGCTGCACTATTCTGCTGCCGTTCTCTTTGAAGAGATTAATGACATTCAGAGGTGGGCAAAAAATACCATATTTTAAAGACGTCCATCGTTTGGATTAGCATCTCTTAAAAATACTGGCATGCCTCATTGTTTATGCTGAATCATGGAGAAGAAGGAACAAATAGGCTTGATTTCCATTCAGAGTTTTATAAAATACTCTGCAGCTTAGGCTGCAGCTCGCGAGACTATTGTGGCGATATTTAACTCATATAATATTCTAACATGCTCTGGGTCTAGATATTCTGCCACCAGCTCTACTTTATTTTATGCAAATTGTCTAAACAGTTTCGAAGTTCTATGCGTATTTTTATTTCACAGCTCACTTTATTTCCTTGGCGATCCTTCCCCTCATTTGTATTTAAGCAATTTTATAATAATGTATAAAACTAAAACAATTACTTCATGTTTTAAAAAATAAATCTGTTTTATTGTACGTTCATATATAAATTTTTCAGAACGTAGTAATTCTCTGGGATTGTTATTATTGCAGTGGTCTTTGACATTTGAAAGTTTCGTTTCATTGTTTGGGGCTGAGTAAGCGGCGTTCGAATGTAAGAGATGAAACCAGAATTTAAACAGAAAGCAGATGCAAACATTTTGGCGTATTTTTTCATATGCTTTTCTTCATATTATTTTTATTTCTTTTGCCGATTGTTGGTTGGTTGGCGGCTGGTATTTCACTTATTTTGCGGTCATGTAAAGCAAAACAATTTGTTTTTTTTTTGTTTTAATTACGTACTTTAAAAATTTTCAATGACACTAAACAGATTTCGCTGGTCTGGAACATTCTTCTTTCACACTAATATTGTCATGACGTTAATTTTGGTGGAATTCGCCGTTTTAGTTTAAAATTTATATTGATATTTAGACGAAAAAAATAAGACTATTTATTAAACATATGTATTTGTTGATTTGTTTTCTTTTGTTATTTTTTCTGGATTTTCAAGTGAAATATACTGTCATTTAATTGACTCATTCAATTGACTCATCTTAGATTAAAACCCTGCCACCACAATTCCATTAACTATTAAATGCCCATTTAACTCAAAAGAAACACAATGTCTTAACACACGTCCTCTTCTCAGCCAACTAAACATGATCTTAATTGTTAAATATGCTTTAAAAAAATAATTTAAATGAAATTCACTGTCATTTAATTTGCATAAAAACTGAGTCATTCTACTTTGCGAAGGTAGATTGACCTCTAAAGCGGTACTTTGCGCCAAAGAAGTTTTTATCATGTCAAGCAAATTTATTAAATGCCCCATTATCATTAATTCGAACAAAATATTGTCTCAGAGCCACGAATGAAATAAAGAAAATGTGGTTTTTGTTTAAAATGTGCGTGTGTGTGTGGCTGTGTGTGTGTGTAGTTTGGAAGCGAAAAGGTGCTGAATTTATAAAATAATAATTTCAGCTGTTTTTGAAGTTCTTTGTTATGCTCGTAGAAAAATTCCATCAAAAACAGCAACAATGAAGCATAAAATATGTAATTTCAATCGAAAAAAAGGATGTTTTTCATACAACTACAGGAACACACTCCCTCTCTCACACAAGTAGCCCAACGAACCACACAATGTTAAATATTAATTTCATCTCCTGAAAACAGACGCTATGATCAATCTTTTTTCAAGCCAAGTTAGAGATTCAACAAATCACACTTTCCAAATCTCAATTTGAGTTAAATTTTTTGTTGCCACACATGATCATTTTCTCTAATTTCAATGTACTCAGTTTTATCAGAGTTTATCCTTCAATTCGATATTAAGCATGCATGTTTGCTGGGACTTCACAGGCTGGCTAAAAGTGCCATGAGCAGGAAGTAAGAGAAAAAAGGGAGCAGAAATGTGTGTTTCTGACAACACACAAGTTCAAAACAGATGACAACAACAGCAGCAACAATGCTGGCAGTTAAACACACGTTGTTTAATTTTATAGAAATGTTTGCTTGCTGCGATACCAAAAAAAAATAAATAAATGTGTTGAATGCAACCAAAATGATAATAACAGTTATAAGCTACACATATTTCTGGATCTCCGAAATACAACATTTCAAGGACTTAATCATGCGGGCCTAATTTATTAGCGGTTTCTATCATTAAATACTAATTTTTTTGGAGGAACAAACACAAACCGCGAAGCCATTTCGGCTTGTCTGCAGAAACATCCAGGGTCTAGGCGGTAATCGAACCTGCGATCCCCAGACTAATAGTCTAGTACACTATCCACTAAGTCTAAGGGGGCTCCCGTTCTTTTTTGAAGTGGTGGAACAATTAATACCAGGATATCCCACGTTGACAGACAGAAAAATCAGGCAACCTATTGCTTCCAATAGAAAGCAGTGTATCCCTTTATCAGGATAATGGTAATGTAGTTTAAATCTTTAAGAGCCACATATTTTGCCGGGCTGGATTAGTGGGTGCCAGATTGTCCTTGAAATACCAGATTTATTAATTTCATATTAAGGAGAAAATTATAGCCACAAGAAACCATGAGATAGATCGGGACTCAATCGAAATATAATGCTACGCGATGTAATAATCAACCAAATGTTGCCTTTCCACGTTGACAAGGCTCCATGAACCCTTTGCTATGTCTATCTCTAAGTATCTATAATAGGCCCCACCTAGCCCGACCAAAAGATATTTTGTAGAGCTCTTATACTCACTGTTCCAGTCCTAGACCTCCAATGAAATCAATTACCCGGCTCAGTGAGAGATCATATACTTTCCTTGAAGTCACAAAGTAGTTTCCAAGGAATTTACACTTTCGAGATCACAGGCCGTTGCATTCGCACAACGTCGCACAAATCGTAGATCCTACACAATTTGATCTCGGTGTTTCCAATAGCAAACTGATCTAAAGCCACAGTATCCGTTGAACCACCCCACTCGAGATGGACACCGCTCACGTGATTACCGTGAATCATGCATGATCGTGATTAGTATTTTCTTTCTGTCACTTGAGCGTGCATGAACGTGAATATAAAAACATTAAGCGTGAAAGAGGGTAAATGAGCAGATTTTTAGTGTGATTTTTTTGAGATTTGTTGTTGCTTTATTTTATTTCATTTCATTTAATTTTGTAATTTTTTTAATTATTTTATATATGTATTTTTTTTTGTAAGTATTTCGTGAGCGTTAGATTTTCTGATTACGACGAATTTTTCGCTTGAGCGTACATGAACGTGAGCCAAAAATATAATGTCATGCATAAGCGTGCTGGAATAAAATGATCTAATGTGAGCATGCATGAGCGTGATTGAGAAGTTACTAAACAATATACATATCTCTAATAGGGAGCCAGCACAGTGTCAGCTTTTTATGAGTACGAAGTCCATTCAGAGATGTCATACATTTCGCAACCAGCGCAGACCTCATCTCGAGAGAATTTAAAGCGCAGCTTACCTGTTCGACATCAAACTTTATCATAATAAATATTACACCAATAGACAGTAGTGCTGGCAAAGTATTGAGTAGTGGGTACCTAGTATCGGGTATTTCCGTTTTTGGTTACTTAATACTCAAAAGTAGTTACTCGATACTTTTAGCAAGTTGAGTGGCTAAAATAGTGGATAAAAATACATCACCGTATAAAAAGACCACTGGGTGTAAGATGCTTTAATCAAATCAAAACTAAATCATTTTTTTTTTGAGAACAATTAAATTATTTCTTAAGTGGTTGTTAATGTTAAATTAAAAGTTTGCTTTACATTTATTTTTTATTTTATAATAAAAGACATGCAAAACCAATAATAATAGAAGATCTATTTTTATTTTTTGAAGAAACTACTTCAATTTGCAGATACAAACTATGCGTTACACATTCAAAAAATCCGTTAAAAGTAGTATTCAGTACAGATGTTTTTCTATTACTTTGTGAATCTCACACCTTTGAAAAAGTCTTTTAGCATGCGTGATCGCAATAAGAGTATATTTGAGTAGTAATATGCAATTGATCCCCCTCTTAAAACTTATGCTTGATACGATAAGGCCTTCCAGGTGGCCTTTTATTATTTCCTGTTCCTGCTTTTTTTTTGCCTTCGTACTTTGAAGCTGTTCACGTGATACTCTCACGAAATGTTTCGCAAGACGTGTTTGCGTTTAATGCTTTTGTTGGTGAAATATTTTTGTTTGAATGTCGAATTCATTTGGAAAAAAATGATTTCAGCTGTAATATAGTTAGTTGCCAATATTCAATCAGAATGCTACTCTTAATGGGTTGGCATAAATATGCAGGAATTTCTTAAAAATTTTTATAAATTTTTATGCTGAAAAAAATTATTTGAACTTGAAGTGTGTAATTTGATTTAATTTTATATGACTAATTTGCTTTAAAGTAGACTTTAAATGCAAACTATTATTGTTTTTATTTTATTTGATACGCCAGTAAGACTTTCATATTTGGCATTAATGATTTTGAATAGAAATTGAACACAAGACTGCCAATGGAAAATAAATAAATAAAAAATTTCTGTTTTCTATGGCCAAAATCTGCAACTGATTGTGATGTGTCGTCTGCGTTACTTGGAAAAAGGCACTGTGAATGTCTGTTGATAATTACGATTATAGTATTTCGATATGTATTTATATACACAGCTACACGGAGTCGTACATAACATACAATTGCCTGCATGTACTTTTATTTATTTATATGTATGTACTTGTTCTAAATATAAAATGTATGTTAAACACATCAAAAACATGTTTTTCCTCCAAAACTCAAGGTGGTTTTTAAGAATGTCAATGTTACTTATAAATTCTTAAGCCTCCGTTTCGACTACCAATACGTGCATACTTACATATATCAGCCATAAAGCAAACACGTCGGCAGAATAATGGAGCAGTATGCGTACCGCGTGGCTTAATTTCAGCAATTATGTAGAACACGTAGTTTTTCATAACTAATAATTAAAAAAAAATAATTAAATAAAAATCAAGCAAGCAAGTAAAAGGGTCTTGTGAATTTTAGATAAAATCTTGTAGGTAATTTCGTTTTTTGTGAACTTAAAAAGGATTATTGCACATAGAACCCGTTTTTCCACGATTTACTTCGTTTCTTTAATATATTTTTCCAATTTAATTAATTTTCCAAAACATCAAAACACAATACAAGAAAATGGAACACAAATTACTACGCAATTTGACGTTTTATTTATTTGCAATATAATTTCATAAATAAATTTGCAAAATATATGGAAAGGCGCCGCCGAGTAACTAGACCATATGCGCTTAATTACAGACAATTGTTGAAAACTGAAGAATTAATTGAAAAAGAATACTTATAGGAATTCAGAATAACAAATAAACAAAAACATAAGAATATTATAACGAATGAAGCTTAAAAATAAGAAAACAAAATTAAAGTGATTGCAAATTTTTGGTATTGAACAAATTATTATGTGTGTAAAGTTAAATTTTAAAATATAACACCCTAGACATAAGCCACCGAGTTTAACAGAGTTCTGTTAGCATGCATATAAAATATTATTTAACATAAGTGCTAATAACTCGTTGAAAGTCCAACTGGTAAAGAATCCATTTATGAACAATAACAGAGGAACGCTTTGTCTTCAAATACCATTCAACTTTTTCTGGCCACGTTGACTCCTTCCGAAAATAATTCCATTTCCAATGGATTAAATACGATTTTATTTGTGTACAGAGTCATGTTAGCATGCTAACAGAACTCTATTAAGCTCGGTGGTTTGTGTCTAGGATGTTATATTTTAAAATTTAACTTCACACACATCAAATTATTAAGGAAAAAAGGACAATTGACGTTTTATATTTGCAATAATTGTTAACGAAAATTCTGTAACAATTATTGCAACATATCTGTGGCAGAAAAGGAAGAAGTGTTTAAGTCGACACAAGCTTAATTTAAATTAATAGAAGGTGTTCCAAAATTAACGCAGGATTTTCCGCCATTTGTGCAGTAAAGTGTTAGTATCTCTAAGAAAAAAAAAAAAACAATTTGATAGCTTACAGCTTAGGGATTGTCAACATGATTCAACACGGCAGAACATAAAACAAAAATAATGTAAACACTAAAAACTTTATTTTCTATTTAATTATTTTGTCTTCATATTCAAATTAATCATGGTCAAAGTTTCAATTATTTTGCAAGAGTTTTCTGGAAGTTATACTACAACGAATTGCTTTTTGTATTTTTTCAATCTACAATCTTATATAGATTGTATTGCTTAACTTAACATATAATTTAGAATATATTAGTTAAGTTAGATTTTTTTTATTCGTGATTGTTTGCCTAAATTAATTCAAAAATTTGCTTTTGTTAATTTAGATAAATCTAGCGATCCTGGAGCACATTGAATAGTCTATTATAAAAATTATAACTATAAAGAATATTTTGATAATTTTGGAAACTTACAACCAACCACCACTTGAAATAGTGAACTATCTTAAAACTCCAATTGAATATAATTGTGAGCTAAAACGAAAATTCAATACATTTAATTGTGGTGACTTGTGTTTAAAATTTGTATTTAATACCCAAATATATATTTTTTTTAATTTATTAATCGAGATTGCCTCGATATCTCTTTTCAAAGATTTTCAAAAACTTGTGTTTGTTGAGGGTTTTTTAGCTAATCTATATACATGCATTTCATTAGTGCTAATGCCAAATCATCAGTAGACCTTAAACCATATTTTTGAAATGTTTTAAAACTCTTATCTTATACAAAAACTTTAAAAAAACCAATGAGAATTTCAAAAACTACAAAAGTATAAATAAGCATAGTAGGCTTTGAAACTTTTTCAAAAATTCCAACAAACAAATTATATAATAATTTTCGATATGAATCTATTTCATTTTCTTTAAGACCTTTATAAAATTAGACGCCCTTTGGGTGATAATGAAAGTATTTAATAAGGCAAAACGGAAAATAAAATCTTAATTATATAGACTAACTAAAACACCCTCAACAAGCAAAAGTTTTTGAAATACCTAAATATAATTTGAAATAAAAGAAAAAATATAAAACTTTGCTAAACTTGAAATTGTTTCGTTTTATATTTGGTGTTGACAATCTGGTACAAACTTAGTAATTGGGATATTACCGCAACAGATAAAAAATTTAGTGTTTCATTCTGCTCATGTCAGAACAATAAAATTTTCATTCAAAAACAAATCATTTTGTTAAATAGATATTATATTGACTTAATGATAAAACAGAACTCCGTCGTGAAGTAACATGCCATACAAACCGATATTTAAATACGCCAAGAGCAAAGCAACTGTTTTAAACTAGAACTTATTTTATTTCGAGAACGAATTTTATTTTGTGAATCTCACACTATCACACAAACGTTAAGGCGAATTTAATTATTATTTTTTTTTAAATAAATGAGTAACGAAAAATAAAACCAAAAGGAAAAAAAGCAATAATTCAATAAAACTAAAAAGAAATTTGTAGTCGTAGACTTTATTAGACGAATAATAATTCTGCATTCTTAACTCAAAAAGTACGTATTTTTTGAGATATGATTACGTTGCAATAAAGGAGCGATGAATTTTATATAAAAACAATCATAAGTATTTAATTAAGAGAGATAAAATTATAAAAAACGATATAACACAAAATTCATTTTCTCGAGGGGTGGAATAATTAATACCAGGATATCCTGCGTTAACAGAGACTTTAAAAATCAGGCTACTCACAGGAAGTGTATCCCTTTGACAGGATAATGATAAATTTATGTAGTTCTTTAAGTCGCAAATACTTTTCCGGGCTGGAACAGTGAGTCCCAGGTTGTCCCACGTAGACAAGGACTTGAAATACTAAATTTTTTTAACCTCATATTAAGCAGAAAATTATAGCCACAAGAAACCATGGTAGAGAGCGGGACGCAATCAGAATATTAATGTTGCGCGATTTGATAAACAACACACGCTGCCTTCCCACGTTGGCAAAGCTCCAAGAACTCTTTTTTAATTGAAAGGAATCGTTTAGCTCAAGTTGAAATCTGACTATAAAAATTTATTTTTTTTAATTTAAGAAACTGAAATTGAGCCAAACATTTCCTTGCAATATAAATCAAAAACAGTTCAAAAACTTAATTACAATTTTTATGATATTTTTTATGACAACTTTTGAGGGCATGCAAGGATACATTTTTAAAGGACATTTTTTGTTATGAACTGGAACTGGGAACTGAATGAAATGTTTTGACAAAATTCTTGTACAAAAAAATGCTACATTTTAATATTAAAAAAAAACCTTTTAAAATAAACGTTCTTGAAGAATGTTATGGAAAACAAAAACTTATAAATATCACTTAAGTGATACTTATAGTTCATATAAATTGAAATTTTTACGGTTGTTGATATGTTTGCCTACTTATTCTAATCGTACAATTTTTTTGTTCTTAATAATCCAATAATTACACTAATTTTATCCACAAAACAGCAACATTTCTATAAAAAAAAATTATTAGGCGGCGTAAATATTTAAACAGCTGCTTTTGTTAGTTGTTTAAAAAAAATTTCCAAAAATATTTATATTATTGTTTCGTATGTACGCAGTATGTATGGCTGTTTAGCTTTCTTTTCTATAATTTTAATATTCTAGTTGTGGGCATGAAAGTTGTGTCTGCGTGTATGAAGATGTGCATACTTCTCCTTTTAACTTTTTTTTCAAAAAATACTTTTGTTCACACAGCTGATTTCTTTTTTCTATAAAATAGATAATCAAACAAAACAAAATAAAAAAAAAAGAAAACGTCAAAAATGTTCCAAATTAATACTTGTTGTTGCTGATTTTTTAACTGAAAGCAACACTCCAGTCGTTTAGACGGAAATATGAGAAGAAGAATGCTAAATAATAATTATTCATTATTTTCACAATTGGTGCAAAATTATTATAAAAAAAAAATTTATTTGAATTTGAATATGTATTTGTACAGATGTTTTAAACTGGCATCTAATACATACTTTGTATAGATGGGTTTTGCCGGTATAAAACTTATGAAAATTGTTGCCAACTTCAAAGCTTCACAACTTATTGTGGATTTTTTTTAAGGGGGAAATTGCTGTTTCTGTTCTTAATATTGATTTACAAAATTAATTTTCCTATGCTATTAATAGTCATTAATTGAAAGTAAGTACTTGCATATTGTTAACAAATTACGAAGGATCTCATTCAAAAGGAATAGAAACTACACAGAGACAAACAATTACTTTTAGCCAATGATTTTTTTCTCAGCTTAAAAACTTTGTAACAAATAATATAAACTAAACATAATGCTTGTTTTTACAAAATATTGAAAACGATTCTGAGTGTTGAACCTGGAGTCTAAACAGTGGTGGTCACAAAGAAATTGTAGAAATTTCCTGAGCTTACAATTGACAATGCTGTCATTAACAACAAAGAATTAGTATTTGGTGTCAAAAACACTGATGTGACGTAGGGGTCCAGACAATTTTGTGGCTAAAAAAAATGAGCGTTTAAGTCGACATAAGACACAATCAGAAGTAACCCTTGACAAAGTTTCAATTATTTCGCTCAATTTTGCAGGAAGTTATATCGTAATGAGTTGCTTCTTATCTTTGTTCAACGTATAATCTCATATGGAATAACAACTTAACATATAATTTAGAATATTTCAAATTGAATATATTGGTTATAGAATGTATTCCAAAATCAGAAGAAATGAGCAACGAATTCGGCAATTTTAACTACAAGATGATAAAATTTCTCAAAATCCAATTGAAAGTTAAAAAGTGCTCTCCTACAAAATAGTAACATATGACTCAAGCACTTATTTCTTATTAATACAATTCGCTTTGTGCAAAGTGTCGAGGTCGAACATTAAATTTTGTGCGAGCTTGTTTGCTTTTCCAATATTTTATATTTAGACAAATGAAAAAGTTTGCATGGAATAGTGAATGAGTGTTTATGTAATAATATATAAAAAAATATGAATACATAAAAATATAAATACGTAAAAAATATAAATATATGAAAAATATATACGATAGCGTCTCAGCAGAAACTTCGATGGGAAAGTAATGACTTAAAACGCTAAAAAATACTTCCTTTATTGCCTTTAATTTGACATTGGAGGATAACCAACTCTATATGTCATTACACGAAAGTCATTGGAATAACTATTTTCTATTAAAGGTTTTTATTAACCACACAATTATATAAAGCATTTTAAGCCATTTTAGCTTCTTTTTTTTAATTAAAAATAAGCTCTTTTAGCTTGATTCTTAAATTTGTATACTAAACATTAATGGCCTTATTCACAAACGCTTAATATAGTTAATGTGTACATTAAAACCGGGTATCCCATATAAAATTCCAACATTAAACCTACAATAACTTTATTAAACGTTTGTGGATAATGCCATAATAATCTAATACATAAAAATACCTTATTTTAGGTTTAAAGTTCGCATTAACTTCTGAACAGTTTTTGTTGTATAAACCAATGCTAAGAAAGCTTAATTATAAACCTTTGATAAGACCAAATTAACTATTATATTAGTTTTATAGTTGAATATTCGTGGCATACTTTTAGGAAAAAAAATATATATTTTCTCCACTAGTTTTTTGTGTTAAAAAACTATAAAGTAGCATCTTAAGGGAGTTTAAAGCTTCTATAGCGTTTTTAATTGCTGTTGGTATTTATTATAATATACAATTATTTTATTTTGTTTGTTTACATTTTGCCGCTGACGGTTACTTGGAAATTGGTTCATAGTTTCACAAACAAGACAAAATTAAAATAATATAATAATATTTGTTCTTAACAATTCTTTGTATTAAGTGCAACTTGGCCGAAGCTCAAGAAGTTTCTATTATATTATTTTAACGTTTGCTTTTAATTTGAAAATACTGCTTTAAATTTATGGTCCTGAATCGTGAAGGTAGCGATTGTCGCCCCAAAGGTTTTCGGACATTTTGAGATTTGAACAATGCCGTCTCTTTATTATCGATTGTAGCTCTTCAGTTTATTTATAATGAATGTATTATGTATATTTTTATTTATGTTTGTTTATAAATAACTATGTTTACATGAATACATAAATGTATACATTACTTTTCCACACTTTCAACACAATTGAAATAAAACTTAGCGTATAAAAATCATTTAATAATCCTTCTATAACTTTATTAATAGTTTATAAATAAATCCATTGGAAATAATTGCTTGTATATAACAGCTTCATAGCGTTATTGTACGTTTATCAAAGGTCTTTGTACGATTTTTTCTTATAAACATTTAGTAATATATTTATGAATCAGACTGTAATTAAATAACATAAAATTAAAATTTTGCAAAATAATTAAATGTTGCTGTTGGTATTAGTCTCTTTTCACTCTCTCTCTCTCTCCAAAAATACGCACACACTTACATACATATCTAATAGATGATCAGTATGTCTTTACTTAACTACTATCAAGTAATGCAGAATGTATGTAGTATATCAATGAAAAGTATATTAGTTGGCAGCTCCAATACATGAATACGTTTTTTGCTGGGATTGTCAGGTGTAAGCTTCAGGTTAATTCGTGAGGTCGAGAATAAAAGTACAAGCTAAATATTAATTATAGTAAAACTAAAGAACTGCTCTGATCTTAGTGCTAATTAATTAAATAAAAATTTATTAAAATACAAGAGAAAAACTGCTTTGTTCATAACAAAAATCAAGAAAACAATTTAATTTGCTATTTCAAAGTATTTTCTTGACAAACTGCAGGTACGCACCTATGAATTCATAAATGAACTGTAAGCTAATTAACTTACATGTCGATGGTCTCAAGTAGAAAGGCCCTAACTCGTCTTTTTTACGAAATTTACGTCACAAAAATTTATTGCAATATTGTAAAATGCCTTTACAAGCAGTTGTACAGCTTCTTATATTTTTTAACTTCTCCTGTAAAGTTACAACTATTTAAAGAGCCTTTTTATTTGTGACCAACGATATATTCATTTAAGGTTAATAAACAACATGATGGATTAATGAGTTTTCTCTCAATCCTTTCTTATCATTGATATCTCCAGTTTCTGATTTATTAAAAGCAACATTACAAATTAAAACTAAAAACAATTACTGTTACTGTTGTTTTTTAATAACGAGTATATTATTTGAAAGCAAATTTAATCGTGAATGAACTTACCATAACAATATTTCAGAGATCATATATGATCTTTAAAATAAATATCGACTTTGGAATAATACAAATCCAAACTCTTTCAGTATTGACATCAAATCGTGATAAGA
Organism: Gymnocheta viridis; assembly: GCA_956483585.1. NCBI lineage: Eukaryota > Metazoa > Arthropoda > Insecta > Diptera > Tachinidae > Gymnocheta > Gymnocheta viridis. Next base: position 120,745,776 of record OY101441.1, on the reverse strand, counting down.
AATTTAATATAATTTTATTTTCATTATGAGCAATTAAAAGTTTCGAAATATCATTTACACAAACAAACAAAAAATCTTTTAATTTTAGTTTAACATCCAGATTTCCATTTTAACACGTTTTCATTTCATGCACTTTCATTCACTTTATTTTTAATGCCATTCGCATAAGAATTAACACAATTAATTGGGTATTGTTGTGAAATTTGTTTTTCTTTTTATTTTTATAGGTTAATTAAAGTTAAGGGGGGAAAAAACGACAGCAAATGTAAACAAAACACCCACCCAACAATAATTTATACACACTCTCTCACACTGTTTGCGAAACGGAAATGCAGCACAAACAAATAATACCGTAAGTAGCACAACACGTGCTATTTGTAAGACAACCTTGAATCAGTGCTGATAAAGTAAGACTTTTTTTTATATATTTCATTACTTTTAAGTCGTCGTGTTAAGAATGCCAGTAATTAAATTAAAGTAATATAAAATGAGTTTTTTGTTGCATTTTCTTCTTCTATGTAGTACATACTTATATGCTTGAAAAGATATTTTTACTGTTTCAAAAATGTTTTCGAAAATATTATTCCACAGCACTCGGAATATTTTTAAAGTATCATTATTTTTGTTTATTATTCTGCTAACAGTTTTAAGTTTTTTTTTTGTTTGGTTTTCTTAACCACTTTGTATTCCCGAGATACGTGCTATACGACCGGTTGTGTCGACGTTTGCAACGCGACTGAATGTGTCCATTGGAATTCCCGTTCACTTAGTCTATCCATGCAAAAAAGAAAACACGAATGAATACGTACAAACTCTTTCGTAAAACCGACCTACCCCCAGTTTAATGAGCACAAAACGGCAGTCCCTGTAGCACGTTTGTTGTTGGTTCCATTGTTCGTTTTAAACTACATACATCCATACATATGTATTTACATTTTTGCTCTCTTTTATTTTGTTTCGTTAAAATAAATATTGAAAACACTTGTGCCACCAAACAACTGTATTTATTTTTGTTTTTACTTGGTTAATTAATGTAACACAATAATAACAGACATACGAGCTAAACGTTTTTCCGCACAAACGTGTTAACGTTACAACGTCCAGTTATTGTATGAACCAAGGAATCCCATCTCAAATGGTATTTCTGTAGAAATGTCGGCAACGTAGCGGTTTTTATTGAGGCAAAAGCTTATGTAGATATTATAAAAAATAATTCTAGAAAATGTTAAAACGATTCCTTAAAAAGTTTTCATGTCATTGGTTTGCAAATTTTGACAGCTTTATTGGTCAAGAGTTATTCAAAAAGATGTTGGATGGCCCCCATCACCAGCAACATCGGTATTGTAGCAAAATCGTCGGCGAAGTAAAATAATTAATAAAAATGGCTAAATAATTAATTAATGCGCCTACTTGACATCAGAGCCGCTGCAACACTGATCTAAAAACTAACACAGCGCGCAATATCAGAGTTGTAAAAATTAAGCTTTCTCTCTTTCACCATCTGTCCTCTCTCACTATCCCTTTCCCAAAGAAGGTAACACACCTACGGGTTGGTAGGCATACTAATTGCCTGAGTGTTACTTCTCTTTAAAAAAAAAAAAAAAAAAAAAAAAAAAAACAGCGATCATTAGAAATTTTTGTATAACCAAATTAGAGTGTTTTTATTTCTCGCGTGGCCTCCAAGGCCGTGGTAATCGATCGGTCTCTCCTCTTAGAGTAAACAATCGCCCAGCTATTCTTCCTATCTAGCCGAATAAATGGATCAAAAGTCACTGAATGTCGAACCTATCGCATTTGTGGTGCATTGCAAAGCCGAAACTTTTGACTAAAATCTTGCAGATAGTCAAGCGTTTTTTTTTATATTTTAATTGCCAGCACTGAAACACAATCACCAATCACTTAAATTCTCGACAGCTTTGAATTATGTTTAAGTGCTCTCTTAATAATGATTCCAATTCGAGAAGAAAACAAAAATGTTAAGACATGCGCACTGGTGCAACAGTAAACAAATTGCAACTTAACAAAACAGCTGTTTTTGTCATACATCTATGGGGGTTCTCCTTCGCCCGCTTTGCCAAACGAACAACAAATTTTATCCAACATACAAACTGATGAATATTTGTCGTAAACATTTCTTTGCTCCTGCTACATGCCATACATGTGTACGTTTTTTCCTTGTTCACGTCATGTATGAACAAGGTAACGAAAAAGTATTTTGCTCGTAAACACGGCAGAGCAGTAGTTTGGTTGGTGTTTTTATCTCACATCAAACATTTGTTTGTTCTTGTTCTTAAAATTTCCAATGTTATTATTGTTGTTGTTGTTTTTGGGACTGTCAATTGCTTTTTGTTTATACAACTTGTCTTGTGCATCAGTACTTTTTATCAAGTGTGGGTATGTTGAGTACACACATATACATAGATGTGCATGTGTGCTTCGTTCAGAATGCTGTTTGACCACTTGAAGTTTCTTTTACTGTTGTTGTTATTTGTTATCAGCCGGTGTTTTGTTGTGCCAGCCAACAAATTGTGTTTGCTATAAGATAAAATGTGAATACTTGCAAACATATTGGAATGTGTTCGTGTATGTACATATGTATGTGTATATGATTCGAGTACATTCATGGATTTAGCTATCTAACTCTTCATATACATATGTAACTATTATATACTTATATATGTATGTACATACATACATATGTATACATACCAACTATTTTTTTGTACACCGTTGTCTTTGCAACCGTCCTTACGTTTATCGAACACTTGTGTACTCAGCATCAGCTGCTGCTGTCATTTAAAATACCATGTCGCGACCCTGGAAGCACATTGCTATAACATTTCGTATATGGAACACCTTGTGGTTCAGTTATTAAATGAATGTACATACATGCTATACGAGTATATGTAAGTACCTATATTTACAAAGTAAACATATTTACACTTATGTATATGTGTGCGCATTTACTATTAATATCATTAGGTTCCTGGTGCTTTTTTTTTCTTCTTGCTTTTAATGAGACAGATGTATTAGTTAAAACAATTACATTGTTATTAAAATATTTTTGTTACGCACTCCCAAGCTGCTGCTATCTCGCCGACTCAAATTTAGTACCTTTGAAGATGTTTTAAAATTTTAATAATTGCCAACGCTATAAAATAAAAGTCTAAACGTATCAGAGATGTTAATGATTCTGAAAACGCATTTCTTTTGCACTTTCCTAAGTAAGTAATAGAAAGTAGTTACAAAAAATTCAATAACGACTTCTTGGTAGATTTCGATCCACCATATCAAAATGCATGTTCCTGGAAAATTTTATTTATTAAAATTGTACTAATTCGTCAATAAGAAATAAGCTTAAACTAAAAAAATTTTGAAAAATGTTGCTTAAATTTTTATATGCAATTTTTTTAATATTGTAAAAATGTAATCACGTATAAGTATTAGTAAACATGATTTTTTGTGGGTTTTGAAAGGTTATGCTGCGTTTATTTAATATATTTGAAAATAAATTAGCATGATCGTGTTTAATATATTCGTTATAATTATTTAGAAGATTCTCTAATTCATTCAATGAATGATAGATGCTGGATCTTCGATAGTAAATAACAAAATGAATGGAATTAAAATTTTCAAGAGTGTTATATTTTATTAAGTTAAATTTAGATAGTTGATAATAATGGAAGAAAATTTTTTTTATAAGCGATTTTACTTCAGAAACTTTTAATTCTTTTGCATACAAGTGTTTATTGATAAAAAAAGCCTTGAATATCAGAAATTATAAGTGATTCTTTCAGTAATTCCTAATTAATAGCAAAACTAATATACTATGCATGATGTTTTTGCTTTGTTATGCCATTTTAAAAATTAGTTATCGTTATTCGTTTTCACTTTTCTTATGCTAAACTTTCCACTTCCAAGCTTTCCACTTGACAGCTTCATCGTCAATAGAATTGTACTGTTGCGGTAAGAAAGTGGCATAGTTTTTCAATTATAGCACTATTCTTTACCCATACAATGTAATATGTTTCTTCTCACATCGAAATGTCTTCAAAGATTCACCAACTGGACACTCCCTTAACGAAAAGATAGTTCTTTGAAATTTTTTTATCCAATATTTTTAAGTTCTTCTGTAGTTTTATTTATTTTGACTTTAATACGTACATATTTATGAATTTAATTACATATTTTCTTAACTCATAATTAACATATTTTTCCTTGGCACGGACATTTATATTTAAAATTGAACTGATGTAACGTTGAATGAAGCGATATAACCTTGAAATTTTTTTATATCTTTATATTTTTAAATTGTGGTAAATAAATGAAGCACATGTGCTCAGAGAACTGTTTCCTCATACGGGAAATTAATTCATATTTTGGAAATTGTGGTAAATAAATCCAACAGGTGTTGTTAGTAAAGTCCTTCCTTGTGAGTCAGACAAATCAAACAGATGTTTTTAGTAAATTCTTTGTAAATCAAGCAAATGTTATTCGTAAATTCTATCCTTATGAGTGTCTCAATTATAGATTGTTGACGAGGTATAAATTTGGTCATACAAAAATATTTATTTCACTGTTGTATTAAAACTTACGAGTACATATTACGTTTAGATGTCATTCTAACAAAATGGAAAATCGTGGCAAATTTTTTTTTGTTATTCTATAAAAAAAATGTATAATTTAAAATCATCATTAAGAAGATATGTAAGACTACATATATCATCAGTCTTCTACTAATTCAAGAGTCAATTATGAAGAATATTTAAAACAGATCTACACATTTGATTCCTCATCACAGGCAAGAAGATAGTGAGTGACTGATACTGTAACACATGTGAGAAAAATATTTCAAAAAACTTGTGCCAAGGAAATTAATATCTACTGGTATAAAATGTATGAACTCTAATTTCGAAAATCGTGTTTCATCATACATAGTGGAGAATAATGATAAGGAAAATTTAGGCACAGAAAATTTTTCGCATGCGGTTAAAAATTAAGTAATTGGATTATTAAAAAAAATATGTTGCAAAAATATAATAATATCAGGATTGTGAATTGTTTTGCTAAAAAATACACTCACAATATTATTACAGTAACGGGCTGTACGTTATTCAAGAAGTAATCCGTTCATTTAAAATTGTAAGCAATTTTATTTTTAACTGATTCTAATATTCATTCAAAAAACTAAGGACATATTAATACGGATTTTCGGTTACATTCAATATTGTCCGTTGTTTTCAAGTGCTGTTTTTTTTCTTTGCTTGCTTTACTTGATTTATTTGTTTGAGATTTCCTCTTCTACACAAACAAAGGAAAAGTCTTTTAGTTTTACGGGCTTCAGCCAATTAATTTTTTAACATTAAAAATTAAATGAACTTTTGGTTAAATTTAAATGAAAAATGAGTAGACCGGTTTTTAAGTGAACTTTCATTTATTTTAAATTACAATTTCAGTTAATTTTACGTACAGAATATTTTGAGTGAATATATTGATGAAGGAAGATGAATCTTCATGTGTCATGGACCCTAAATCTAATCAAACAAAAATTACCTTTCTTCAGTTATGATCATCAGCAGATGATATAGTCAATATAACTTCATGACTCAATGTGATGTTTTAATAAAGAAGATGAGTGAACTCCAAGAGCGTGACAGTGGTTGGCCTCTAACCGAAGTTTCCTTTCTGCAGTCGCATATAAAAATTAATACATATAAATGTATTAAATGATCACAATACAGAGAAAACAAGCGTGCACCAACATACAAGATAATGATGATCATTGTTGCAAGTGGGATCTACGAGTATTATCCGCGCTTTATCCGGTTAACAGAAATCCATTCAGATGCTCATCATATAAAATAAAAGACATTTGTGATAAAGTTAAGCAGAATAGAATTATTTGGCTCGAATTCAAATCTGACTTAAACTGTTTCTTTTTTCAATTCTTGAGAAATTTTTGAAAAATTCAAATTATTTTTATTAAGAAAGTAATATTGAAATAATTTTATTCATCAAACAAGCGGAACGGGTTAGTACTGATCTCGACGTCGTTACACAATCTCAATAACGTTTATTATTGTGTTAAATAATATTTAATGTAATTTATATTAAAATACTTTTAGACAAAAATCATTCTTCATATCTAACAGATTAATGAAAAGTCAATTATCGAAGCATGCCATGTGAAATTTATGTATGTAATACCTGCTTAATTTATTTTCAAAAAAAGATCAGAAGATCTCTTCACACCACAATGCCACAAATCCAAAATAGAGAAAAAGCTCCGTTCTGGTTGTTGTTCTCATTTCTTTGCAAAAACAAATTGCCCAATCTCACATGCCAGTTTTGTGTATCATCAACTTGAAATTGATGCCAGCATGTATTTGTAGCAACTTTAAATGCTGATAGCTCCCAAAATACTAAACCGATCTTAATAAATATAAATCGTGTACATCTGCAAACAAATACCTTTAAGGTGGATAAGTTTTCTCAAAATCGTTTGTTTAATGTGAACATAAACAGCATTAAGAAAAATCGCCTATATATACGATTTCTTCAGAGACCTTGTGTAAAAATTCTGCTCAAGAGTTCCAAACTTAAGTTGCCTTACTTTGTTCGTTACCATTGCCCATTGCGTTCCTACAACAACTTCGGAGAAGCTCTGAAATATGAATTACCGCGATAATTGCAAAAGTTGTTGATACAAGTCCTGCATGTTATGTATGTCTGATTGCATGGTGTGCGTGCGTGCAATTCAAAGAAGTTTTGTATCAAGCTGACATCGAAGATGCGGTTCTCCTTCGTACCATTTTAGTGAACCCAAAATCCTCAAACTTTTTAAAGCTTTGAAAAATGTCGGCGATAATCCTGTTAGCATTTGCCATTCACAAAAATGCTAAATTATGTGAAAGAAGACACACGTTATGACTGCAAATCCCAGCATTATCATCATCATATTAATCAAGAGTTGATTTAACATTTATGAATTTTAATAGAAATGCCAGAATGAATTTCATCTGCCGCTCTCACAATGATAACAAAGTATTTAATCCATTTGCAAACAAAAGGCTGAAAAAATAGAAGTTCGCAGCGAAAAACACTGTTCCAGACGACAAACAAAACTTTTATTATATTTAAATTGTTTATGGCTTAAAATCCTGGCTCGCAAATTTAAAATATAAAATAAAAACTACGTTAGTTAATCCTGTGGAGAAAATGTTCAAATTGAAAAGCAATTTTCAAATAACAAACTGATAACAAATCGAAATATTTGTGTGTGGGTGGGTTTTTGTGTGTTTGCATGTGTGTGTTTGTGCAAGAGGGTTTTGTGTCTGTGTGTGTGTGTGTGTGCGAGTGCTTTTCTGTTACCAAAGATAAACCGTTTGGTGTGATTTAAGCGTCAAATACATAAATGGCCTGTTATTAACAAAAATAAAAAGGAAAATGAAGCCAACACCGAAATGGAAATACATTCATACATGCAAACGCTTAAAACGAAATTCGATTTTTATTTCTAATTCCAAATGCCATATAAAAGTGTGTCAACGAAAAACATTTGCCACATGATGCCTCATATCAACTACAGAATTGGGAAAATTCCAAAACATCCACAAACATACAATAATAATAACAAAAAAAAACTGCACATTTTCATACACGAAAATTATAAAAGAGCACATCCAATTTGAACGAATTTTCACAGTTGGTTGGGGAAAATGTGGGTGGATGGCAAGGCAAATGCTGCCAGATTATTGAGAGAAATTATTTGCTTATAAAAGCATAATTCTTCGTGTACTGTCGTTACAGCAACGTCGATTTATAAAGCTGGGGGCAAATTACGGCATTCGATATCGAACGAAATTTCCATACAAATTAAAAACAATTTGTCTTGTTTAAGCTATTTATACTTCAGTTCCCAGTCTCTCGAAGAGTATTCCGAAATATTACGTTTCGTTGTTAACGTTATCCCTCTCAGACTCCATGGTCTCTTCTGCCTCTAAACACGTTTCGTTTTGACAGGAAATCTTATTTTAAAGAATGTTCATGTTTTACGACCAATTTTATAAAAAAGCCCTTCAAAACCCACAATTTCCTACTTTAAAAAGCTTTTTTGTTAAAACTGTTCCTTGAAACATTTGCCAAAAATTTGTGAACAATTTCTTGAACACATTGTGTACATGACAAGGTCGCAAAAAGAGATAAAAGTGTTCCCAAATGAACAATAATCTGAAATTTGCTTTTATACTTAAAGACTTTTATTTTATAAATTGACTGCAAATTAAATGTTTTTTGTGAGAAACAAAAAAGGATAAAAAGACGCAACAAAATTAAAAAAGTCGCAAAAGTCGTTAATAAAAAAAGTCTCACAAAAAGTCACAGACCTGTAAAAAAGAGTAAAATTGCAATTTTAGTCTGGTTAAGGGTAACCCTGATTACAGTACACGTCCTTTACTTCTAGCTTTGCGCTCTATAATCAAATAAATTGCTAAAAAAATCCCTCAAAACTATTAATTTTACCATTTTATTGTCATCATCTTTAAGCACTGAATACATTTTAAAATCCTAAAATCTGGCATTTTTTTTTACTTAAACACGATAGAAAACCAATTTAAAATCACACATATCATTATTAATATTGAATTTCATAAGTATGTTTGTACGAAATAAGGATTTTGCTTGCATGGATGTGCGTAAAGTATTTAGTAGAATGCCGCACTGTTTTTATTTGTTATCTAACGACAAACATTTAAATTGAATATTTGTTGCCCACATTTGTGCAAGCAAGAACACCAACAACAAAAAGTGTAATAAAATAAAAACTCACACATACCCGTACATTCTTTGGAGAATGTTCACACATTGTTATTTTCTCATCCTCACTCCATCTGTGTTGCTTTACTGCGGGATACTCGTATAAGGCTGCTTTTTTATATTTTTTTGTTTGTTTGTTTTGTTGTATTATCAAGGAAACACACGGTACATTCTCTAACATTTACGTGCATAAACAAGGATATACAAGGAAACATACATACATACATACATGCATATATTGAACATTTCTATAAACGCAAAAGTAAACATTTTGGCCACCAACATTTGCCATACAAAATTTATTCATTTAAACATGCGAGTTGTTTGTTTTGCAGTTTTTTTTTCTCTATATTTTTATTAGTTTCTTTTTTTTTTTTTGTGCAATTCAGCATCATCAGACTTATACTGGCAATCTGAGTTGAACTTTTACAATTGCTGTGATTTTGGCAGTTGTTACACTGAGAGAAAAGAAAAACGATATTTCTTAGATAAAATCTGAAATAAACCTAAGCAGGGAATTTGAAAATTTAGCCTCTTTTTAGGTACGGTATTGAGGGTGCTATTAGCTGAAGTAGTTAAGTCGTTGACTACAAAGCAAATAATGCCTAAGAACGTGGGTTCGAGCCCAGTTTCAGTCAAGTCATAACATCCAGCGTTTCTCCAATGTACATTAGTATGCCACATTGTATTTGTTGTCGTTGGACTGTTTAAGTGACGAAGGCATATCACTGATCACTGAACAGTACCGGCAGCAATTGATACTGGTGTATGCTAGCGGACATTACAACGCCCTCCTTCATCTATATTGTAGCAAAATCGCCGGCAAAGTAAAATAATTAATAAAAAACATGGCTACAATTAGCGTGACTGTTAAGAAAATTTCGAAAAGTGGCACAAAAAGGATATTTAAAAAATAAAAGTGGCACCAAAAAGGGGAATTTTTATTAAAAAAAAGGGGGCAAACATTTCATATACGAAAATTCAAGATAAAAGCACAACTTTAAGTTTATATTGTTCTTTTTATTAAAGAATAACTTTTATTTACAAGTAATAATTCAAAACAATATGGAAAATATTCATCAAAAAATTATTTTTTGTGACATCTATAAGATTTCATTTAAAATTTATAGATAAAAAAAAACGAAATAACAATTCATGAATATATAATAAAATCAGTTATTTTGGAACTTTAACTAAGTTGTTTTTAATCTCAAATTATAGAATGTTCCGTGAGTTTTTCAGCATATATTTTGCTTCATACATTTTGTATGAGCATGAGAATTGTTGACAGATAGAAAACGCTTGGCGCGTTGATTTAGGTTTGACTGTTAGCTTTCGTAAAGGCTGAAATAAAAAATAAGCTGTCATAAGAAAGAATACTTACACAAGCAGATTGTTGAGAAAAAATTAATACAAACGATAGTATTTCTTAAAAGGGACAACAAGGGGAAGTGTGTAACAAAAAGTAGCAGACTTAGCACATTTTAAAAGAGTGGCACCAAAAGTGGCTAGAAGGTCAGAAAAGTAGCAAATTGATACTTTAGTGCCACAGACGGTCACGCTGGCTACAACAGCTTTAAACAGATTTAATGCGCCTACCTGACATCAGAGGCGCTGCAACACTGATCTAGAAACTAACACAACGCACAATATCAGAGTTATAAACATTAAGCTTTTTCACTTTCACCATCTGTCCTCTCTCACTATCCCTTTCCCAAAGAAGGTAACACTTACTTCTCTTTAAGAAAACAATTATGCACCATCTTAGAGGATCATTGATTGAGGCTGTTTAAAGTCACTTAAAAGTAGTTTGGAAACTTTTAAAATTTTGCTGCAAGTTTTTTGTTTACACTGAAAAAAAAACTTTAACATGTGTTACGTCAAAATTGGCGTTATGTAATATCGTCTTCCCGAAGTTATCTTCGCGGACGAGTATGTCACAAAACCGAAAAAAATGAAGTAAGACCGCTTCTCCCAAAACCTCAAGACTTGAGGAGTCAAACCTGACGTGTGTGAACCGGCTGTATGATCTTGAACTTGAGTTCCGTAAGTACTGCAAATTCGGATCATGTAATAATATTTTTTTTGTACACAATGTTGAAACTTTAAACTCAACTTCCCAAAAGAAAAACTTTTTGGAGATACGTGAAGATAACTTCGGGACGACGATATCTGAACTGCCGCGAAATAGTTCAATTTAAACGTTAATCAACAGGCTATTGCTGGCTTCATTTGGCGTTATAAAAGCATATACAAATGTGTTCATGTTTAAGTAGATAACAGCAGAGTGATATGCGTATTTCCTGTAAAGCCACACACTGCATCAGCATTCGTGCTGTCGTGGCATTCTTTTAAGCCAAAACAGTCAATAAAAATGCTTATTTCTGATAGTGTATATTCTACACAACGTCATCTTTCTATTTCTCAATATCACCCCAGCCATAACCTGCAAGTGATTTCAAAGCAAACACTTAAACACACACACACGTGCACATGCATATAAATATTATGTTTAACACACACATATACATACACATACATATGTACATATAGCTACTGCCAGCACATACTTTGTAGTCATTTGGTTATAATCGGGAGTCTGTTTTATTTGCCACATCAGCAGTTAGAATGCTAATGGCAGCTCTAGCAAATGTTACCGATAAAACCAACAACAACAACAACGACAACTAAAATCCAGCAACAGCAGGATTTTGTGAACAGTTGTGCGGACAATTTACTTTTCAAACACCACAAGTAAACGTTGATTTTATTTCCAGTACGTTTTTTTTTTTCGTTTACTCATAACCCCACCCCCCACCGCCGGCCGGTTCTATTGCAAACGCACTCACAGAGAATGTGCGAGTTCGTGTTTTTTTTATTCGCAAAGCTGTCACTGGCACACATCACACTCCCTTTTGAGCAGGCAAGGAGACCAACAAAGCCAGTCGTCGTTTGTAATTTTATTTAAGTTTTTTTTTTGGTGTTAGTTTTTCTTTTTGTCTTTTTTCTTTTTGATTCCCCAATTGCTGTTTGTATGAGTAAATCTCACCTAATGGTGTTTTTCATCATTTGCCGCCTGATGCTGCTGTTGATACACTTTGTTGGCTCTGCTTTTGCGATAGTTACTGTTCCTGCTGTTGATATTGCTTTGTACGTTGCTAAAGCTTAAGTTTTCTAAGTTTTTTTTCTTATTTTTTACTAAATAAAACACTTACAGTGGGTCTCAATTTGATTCAGGCTAGTTGGTTATTTAAATGTGTACTGTAGGGAATTTGGAAGTTAGCGAATTTCGCGGAGGCTTTCGGAGAAAAATATGAACTATAAGATGGAACTAATGAAACAGTGACTAAAAGGCAGTTTGTTTTCTCACAATCAGGAGCTTTCGAGCTGATGCTCCACTAAAAAGAATGGTCTGATATTCTTTCGCGTGTTGCTGATAACTAGTCAACCCATAATCGGCTAACATCTTTTGGAAACTGTTGAAACAAATCAATTAACTTAATCTTCACATAAACACATACTCTTATGTACGTATTACGCTCTTACTTTACAATACTGCATTAACTCAAAATTTTAAAATTTTCAATAAACAAAAAGTACTTTTTGAATTGACATTCAGGATGTATGAAAAATAATTTTTAAATCAAGGCGAATTCACAACAGGTGTCCTAGACAGATCAGGTGACTCAATTGGCTCGAATTTTGGTTGTCAAAATTTGTTTACTCTACTATTATAGCAAAGCATCATGGCAAGATATCTGAATGGCAATCAGTGTGACCAGATGCAAAAAAAATATTGTAGCTAAATTGGCAACAAAATAGTGCTAAAAAATGGCAAAAAAATGTTAAGTGCTAAAACAGATTGCTAAAATTTAAAAGTCTTAATTTTAAGCAAATATTTTCTTTGAGAGTTCATAGTTTTATCATTTATGCTTATGCCTTAGAAATATTTATTTCCATTGAATAAAACAAAATTTCTTAAAACAATAAATTATTTTTTAAACATAAAAAGATTTAAAAACTCAACAAAAATAATAATTCAGTCTTTAAATTAAATATCACATACACATACATACGCGTATATTATGTACTTAGGCAAATTTATTCTAGGTAGCCGCAGTAGGATTTGAATTTACAACTTTTTAATTTAGAAATATCAAAAAATGCTTAAAGAGGTTGCAAATAAATTATTAGGCTTTGTACTCTACAAAAAAATACTTATATAGTAAGTTTTGACAATTGGGAAGTCATCCAAATTTCTGAATATCACGCAATGAAAGTGTACTTCTTATCATGCTCTTTTTCTTCAGTATAAAATAAGTCATTTTGATAACATTGTAATTTTTTAATCTAAAATTATGGGTGGTTGGAAAGTGAAAAAAGTGCTAAGTGCTAAATCGAAAATTTTGCTGCTAAATCCACAAAAGAAGTGCTAAATCTAGCATCGAAAATGCTAAAAATGATATCAATTCATGTTAAATGCTACTCGTCTTTGGAACATAATTCCACACTCCCTGCAACTAAACAACAACGCTATGCATTTCCGAAAACTTTTGTTTGATTTTTTTAAGAAACAGTTCGTGATTCATACGAGTATATTTTTATATTAATTAAAATACTATTATAAAGTCAATAACAAACTCTTAAAAAAAATCTTTTATTTTTTCATTTTTATATGTACTTATTTTATCGATTTAATTTAATTTAATCTGCATGCCATTTGATATCTTCATTGATATTGCTGTACTATAAATAAAAGACTTGTCTTGTTGTGCAGGAAACCAAATAATAAATAAATAAATAAATAAATAAATAAATAAATAAATAAATAAATAAATAAATAAATAAATAAATAAATAATTAAATAAATAAATAAATGAATAAATAAATAAATAAATAAATAAGTAAATAAATAATTAAATAAATAAATAATTAAATAAATACATTTTTACCTCGGCTTAGATATAAATATTATCTATAAATTTTTCATAAAAAGTGAAAAAGGTAAAAATTTCTACTTAATACACTATTGTTGAACAAGTGCGATGTGTGTACCTTAACGAACTGAAAGTTCTTTGATGGGAAACGACGAGTAAGTAGCACACGTTTCTTTGTTAGTAGTAGCGTTGAACAGTGTGCCAGCAAAGGTTTTAAAAACGCTCTATAAAGCTCAGATAATATTGGACTACGTGGTCTATTATAGCTGAAACGGATTAGTTGCAACATGATCCTATGTAATGCTGTCATGTCATGTCATATGTCATTTTGAATCATGAACTGATTGCTATGCGACAAATGTTCGTGCTTTCACGATCGTACTCATGGCAAAGAAACCCTTTGTGAGTGGTTCATGAATTAATGACATGGAGCAGTTTTTGGGTTACTCGTATGTAATGCAAAACTGGACATCGAATCGTTAAAAACAGCATGTTTTTTATCTGCCGCTCGCTCGTCATTTGCGGCGATATTTTTTTCCGAATAAGATCACCCAATTCGACCAACTATTAAAAAAAATACTCCCTTTAAATTTACTGTGTAACTAACTTTATAATCATGATTTTTGTAAGTTTGTTTTTTTTCGAAAATACACACGCATTTTTCATCTTGATTGTATTTTCTGCTGAGAGTTGTTGAAGTCAAGAACAAACATGCACTTCAAGAATTTTAAATGTCTGCTGGTGTGGATGTGTGCCGGTGTGTTTAGCACTCACTATTCGTATAAAATTTAAACTGCTACATGTGCCTGTGTGTGTTAAGCGTTTAGTGCCAACAGTTCAATTCGTTTAGTGACTTTTTTCCCTCTTCAAATTTCTTTTTTTTTTAAATAATATTTTGGTTGCTTATTTCCTTCCTCAATTAAAGTTTGTTTGTGTAAATGACTTAATGTTTGCCTGTTTGTGTGAGGGAACAAATGAATCAGTGTGTGTGTGTGTGTGTGTATGTTTTTGCAAGATATTTTTCGAAATGCTTACGTACAGTTTTTGTTGTAAGACGAGCGACCGAGCGAGCGAGCGATTTACAGTGGCGCAAAACTGAAGCAAAGGATAAGCAATATAAAATAAAAAGTCTTTCAAACACTTCTAGTTCAGATTAGAAAAATATTTAAACATACTCGTATTGTTGTAGTGAGTTTCAGCCAGTTTCGGATTATTTAAAATTTTTTAAAAATAATATTTGGCTTTATTTCCTATTTTTGGCTGTTTTTCTCTTTTAGATTTTTTTATATATCGATCATGGATAGCAATCGAACTTCAGCTGATAACTGGAAATTTGTGGTTTCCATTAAAGCACTATGCGCACCAGTGGAAGTGTACTTGGTCTGGGGGTCGCAGGTTCCATTCCTGTCAAGACCCTGGGTGTTTCTGCAGACAAGCCAAAAAAGCTTAAGCAGTTTGTGTTTGTTTTAGAAAACATAAGCAAGTAAAGTTGCCAGTTGCCATCTGCAATATTGTGTTCACCTACTGGCAGCCCAAGTGAGAATTAGATGCCAGCCATAGTCGACTTCTTAGTTTTTCTCTAAAATTGTTCTTTCCTATTTTTTGTGATTTTATTTACACACTCTTAGAAAATTGCAACTTCGTATTAGTGACACTCTGTCATCAGAATTATGACATCAATGTTATGACGTAAGTATGTCATCAGTAAAAACATGTCAAGTATGCCATAACCGGCATTCCATGCCTCTTTATACCGGGTAAAATGTGTATAAAAGGGAAATAAATAAGTACTAGAGCCCTGCACAAGCATACTTAAACATGTGTTTGAAACATTTGTTTCATTTGAAACACTTCCGCAACATTAATGTTGGGATGCAGATATCATCATATGAATTCTTAAAAGCCCTAAATTACATTGAATAAATTTTACAGGACAAGCAAAAACTCTCTAATATGGAAAGTTAATCAAAATTTTTTCAAAATTTTTTCAGCTTAAGCTTATTTCTTGTTAAGGAATTGATACAATTTTAATATATAAAATTTTCCAGCTACATAATCAATTAAGTAGTCGATTTAGAATTTTTTTGCAACTTAGGGCTCATTCATGATATACTGAAAAATACGATTGAGAAATATTTTTTTATTATTTGTGAACAGTTCAGAGCCGCGCCTGTGTCCTACAAGTTGAAACCAAATGTTCATTGCAACATTAATGTTGCGAAATCGTTTCAAACGAAACAAATGTTTCAAACACATGCTTAAGTATGCTTGCGCAGAGCTCTAAAAGGTATTGTTCCATTATTTGTAGTTTATATAATAATATAAATTTATTGTTTACCATATGATTTTTGATTTTTGAGGCATTTTAAAAAAGTAGTAAAAACGGCATCGCATTGATGTACTTTCGTCATCATTACTATGACAAAACTATTAATAAAATCGAAAATTAATAAAATTTAAAACCAAGAACCGTTTAGGGGACGAAAATATGACACCTGGAAGCGAATTGCACCATCCGATATTGATCGAAATTTCTATTTGAATTGTATTGAAATTTCGATTGATATCGAATGCCATAATTTGCCCCTTGGTCTTCACATTGATGACTATTAGTCATTATATCCCTTACCTTGATATACAAAGGCCTTAACTAATTTTTTTTCCAAATCGAGTTTGTTTTGCATATTACAATAATTTCAAGGATCTCTTATTGAAATAGGTTAAACACCCGATTTTGAAAAAAAGAAATACTAAGGGCCTTTCTATATTAAGGTAACGATATGTAACATCAACATAAAAAAGCGATGAGAGCGAAGAGAGTAAAGCCCAAAATAAACTACATACAAGGTCATATTGCTCACATTGCTGTCGATGTTTAAGTCTGTGTTTAGACGCGTCATGTCTTATTGACATGATTCTTTCTTTTTTTTTCTTTAAACTTTTATTGTTGTTCACACAAGTCATGTCATGTTGACGACATTTGCTTGCAAATACCTTCACGCTTAAAATTACGAAAGAGAAAGCAAAACGTAATGACAGTACATGCATGTGTGTACTCGTTTCTTCTCCCCTCGTCACTCTCGCCTATAAAGTAGCAATAATGTCAATAAGAAATGACGTGGCTAAGAGGTTGCCAAGCTCTTTGACTGATTCCTGAACAGCCCAAGGTTCGTTTTCCGGTCACTTCTGTAAGAAATAAAATTAAAAAAGGTTGTAAGCTATAAAATTAAACTTAAGATACGGCCACACTTGGCAAATATTTTCCGAAAAAAACGTGACCAGCAGACAAGCTAAATTTGAATTTTTTTTAATTCCAATATTTTTTTTAATATGGGTTCGCATTTAATAAAAAATAAATAAAAATAGCATTTTGCGGCATAATTGACTTAATTTTGTGATATAAAAACCAAGTTAAATCACACTAACCCTAAGCAAAAGTGTGGTTACGTTTTTTTTTTGGGGCAAATGATTGCCAAGTGTGACCGTATCTTTAGAATCAAAGAAATGAAATCAGGTATGTTTAAGCATAAAAAAATATATATAAATAAATGTTAATTTGAGGAGAAAAGGTCCTTTAATATACATATCAAAACTACAACCATCATCCATTCTATCCACATCCATCCAGTTTTTCAATTGTATTAAATTGCTTCTGATTTATAATTTCACTGATGCCGGTGGGCCACTCCATTGATGAGACATTTCTCATCATTGCCATTGATACGTACATGACCAACTGCTCTAAGGTCTGACATCACAATGAAGACAAGTTTTATGGGGTCAAAAACGAAGACGATTGTCATTGTGCATATTCAGCAATTTTTAATCGCTCTGGAAGTTTTTTCGATTGGTGAATTTTCAATAATTATTTTCTTAGTTTAAACTTAAATTGAATTTAATTAAATTTAGTTTGATTTATGCCTATTTTCCAATTTCATCATTTCTACCTCTGAGAGATCTTTTCCGAATGTTTGGCCCTTAAAATATTTTCTATAATGAATAATTTTTAGCCCCTTTTCAAACCTTATTTCAACATTTCGTTATTATTTCTTATCTTGTAGGTTTTTAACCATTTTCAACTTTTTCCTAACATGCCCTTTTGTTTTAAAGCCCCTGAAGTAATTTTTTGTATACAACTTATTAGTGTAGGTATTAATGTGATACATGTACACTAAATTAGGTCCTTTATTATTTTTTAATATCCTGGTAGTGACATGTATGTAAAGATTCCTTTTTCTATATCAAGCCACTGTGCGTGGAATATTTACCATAATTTGTTTGGTATAATTTCTAGATGTTTTTGGAACATTTCTCACTTTTATCCAGACCAGCATGTGCTGATGGCAGTAATTATATATTTTTGTATTCGTTCACAAAATTTATATATATTTTTAAAGGATTTTATTTTTGTGAATTCTTTCTTCTTCATGCACTTAAAATATGCCAAGTAATTTTCGTAATTAAATTTTACACAAATTTTGAAGGAAACAAACTTTATTACAAAATAAATTTTGTTTAGATGTAAATTAGATGTAAATTTTTGTCTGCGGATGTAAACAGGAGTCGTCAATAAGTTCTATTTTACTGAGCTGAGGAACATTAAAAATACGAGTAAATTATTAAAAAAATAGAATTATTGTTTAATTTCATTTTACTGTATAAAAATTAAAAAATTTTGCGTTATCTACTTCAGTTACAATTAAGTTATTTTTATTTTGTTGCAAAACTAAATAAAGTAAACAAAACGAGCCCAAACTATACTGCAGGGTCCTTAATAAGAGTTTGCAATAATTGGCTCCAGCACAAACAACGAATCCTCAATAATATTGCATTGTAATTAATGGCTTAGGAGATTGCTGAGAAATTTTACACTAAACTAACAAAAATATTGACACTTTGTAATTTTAAGTAACAAAGAACATTACAAACTTAATGCCACAACTAACAAACAGATGCAAGAAGAAGGCTAACAATAATGGCAACTTACTAATTACTTTGACTCGTGGTATCGGTAAGATGTGAAGAGAGTATAATTTTCAAATAGTTCACTGGACTTAGAGTTTGTTTTGCGCAACATTTTTTATCAAACAACTTACGATTTATACATTTTGATAATAAAATACTATCACAAACTATAAAAATTATATTCTATTCACAACCAGTTGTATGAGTTGTATGTTTGTATATAGGTTGTTGCTATATATCACATAAACATGTATCTAAGCAAATGTTTATGATTATGAAAATTGCTAGCAAGATTTGCACAACATACAGCTCTTACTACAGGGTGTGAATTGGGTAATTTTAAGTTAACTTAACGTGCACTATAACAAATACCTTCGTTGTAGTGAAGCAGATCAGAGTCTTAGTTGGGAATCGAACCCATGACCTCTATAACTCGTACCAGGACACTCTTTACACTGTTTTTAGTCTCAACCAAAACACAGAGGGGTGTTATAACCCTGCAGGAAATTTCAGTAGTGAAATTATACTGATTATCTATTGCTGATGTCACCAGTACTACTGACAAATTATACCCCAACTAATGCTATCTACTATTCACATTTAACACAGGCTTGTCCTACGAAATCTACCAGTAGACTGCGTCAATACTGACTTGGTCGTTCTTGTGGGACCATATAGAGAAAATGTCAGTAGTATTATTGTACTGACTTACTATTGACGATATTACGACACTGTGGGAAATGTCCGTAGTAAAAATGTACTGATTCACAATAGATTCGGCCACCACCTGTAGGAAATGTAAATATTAAAATTATACTGACGATGTCACCAATACTGTTTTATTTTAATTTGTTTAAAATGATAATTTAAAAGTAAAATAAGGTATAAAATATTTTACTGTCTTCTTTGACGTGTACTTTTCTTATTGTCAAATAACATAAAAGGAACTTCGTTTCGTTTTAAATTAATGATTTGTTTTTAAACGTTAAACATTTTCTCTACCTATTAAAACTAAAACAAAAAAAACAATTTGTTGACAGTGTCACCAAACAGACACCATAATTGTTGACAAACATATTACATATACACTTAACCCCATGCTTCCTTTAGGAAGTTTCAAGTGCATATCTATGTATCTGTATGTGGCCATTGTGGCTGCCAAATGGCTTAAATGACTGCGATTAAGTTTGTTAAAAGCAGCTTTAAGGAATAGTCCAGTCGCTTCAGAGTTAGTGTTGTTATTTTATAATTGTTGGTTTTTAATTTTGATCACTAACATTGAACAATTTTGTTTTACAAAATAAAAAGTCTTGATATTATTTAATCATTATCGTCATTGGCAGAAGGAGTGTGTGTAGCAACAAAGACAAACAAGCCATAGTTGTAGTAGCAACAACAGTTGCAGCCAACAGTTGCAGCCAGCAAAGCAAATAAACAAATTTGCTATCGTAATGTCCTTAATGCTTCGATAGCTTATTATACAACAACAAGACGCCAACAACACACATTAAATAACAATATCCAACGGGATGCTGTTATGAATAAGAAGCTATGGGCAACAGCAGCAGCAAATGGAACAGCAACAATATTTAACAATCCGACAAATATTAAATCTCTATTGTAAATCAGAATTTGTTGCTCTTCGAACGGTTTCCTTAGATGCCCCAAGTGGCTGTACACTGACGTTGCATGTGCACGTACACAAATATTTGTGTCCCTCTGTGCTTGTTTATTCCTTTTCATGTACATACTTGTGTATTGTGTATTATGTTTATAATTGTGAATGTGCGTATGTTGCCAATATTAATTTTATCATTGATGAAAATTAAAATTTTGTTTAATTACTCAAGCTTATAAATAACACTACATCATTATCGTCATCATCTCACTACATTATTGTTCCCACAACAACAGCAACAGCAACAATGGTGGCAACTAACACATTGACAGACCCATTGACAAGCACATTGACAACAATATTCTTTTATTCATACAAACTTACAATTGAACAAGGACATGCTGCATATTTACAATTTACACACTTGCGAATAAATAAATACAAACACATAAACATTATTAACATTATCACTCGTTCGTTCATTCATTCATTCATTCATTCATTCGTTCACTCAGGATTATCGTACACATTACAACTAATGGACGCATGAGAAAATCTGACATAAATGCATCTGTATTTTTTGGAAAATGATTGAAACAGTTATTAAGGAAAATCCCTTTTTGTGTTTATACAAGTAAGTGTGTGTGTGTGTGTGTGTGCGGGTAAATATTTAAATTAAAATTTAAAAATAATAAATTGCAATTGAATTTATTTTAAAATTATTTAAGATTAAAATTTATATTTATCCAAAAGATCTGTTCTCTAATGCATTTTAATTTATTTAAGCGAACAGGAAAGAAGAATTAAAAAAAATTTAAATAACTTTTATTTTCAATTGTCGCAAAATTTTCTTATATTAAATTAAAGTTTTACTCTTGTAAATTTATTCAACACAGTTGGTTTCCTCTGATTGCACAGCAAGATGTTGGTCATAATTTGCTTATCCTTGCCGCTGTTATAGTCTTGTACATAAATGACGTTTGCTTTTGTTTGCTTTGTCTCTTTATTCAGTTGCCCGCTCGATGCCTTACTTATGTATGTGTGTATATTTTTTAGCCAAAGTGCCGGCAACATCATTAACAGTATTTTATTGTTGGCTTTAAGGGTTCGCTGTTTGTACAACGTGAATTGTTGTAAATTGTTGCTGTTCTTGTTGTGTATTCTATTGTTCTGCGTGATTTGGAAAACTTAATTTTGCTGGCGATATAAAATGTCAGTTGCAAGTGAAAGGCGCTGTATGATGCCACCAAATAGCCCAGGGGATTGTTAGTGTTGGTTTTGTTTAATAATTTTCTTATTTCATATAAATTTTTTCATTGTCCTTTTTTGACGTGATTGTTGATTGTTTTGAGTTCTAATTGGAGCTCGTGCTGACTTTGTAGGCTTTTGATATGTTTTAATGGAAACGTACTCGTATTTGTATAAAATTAATAATAAAACTTAATTAATTGATATTAATTTAATGTATGTTTTGTAGACAAGTGAAGATATAATATTTTATTATTAAACAATTTTTGCAATAGTTTTTTTTAACAAAATTTAACTAAAGCCGTGTTAACACATTGTATAAGACCAATTTACATTGATGATTTGTATAGAAAACATTAACATTAAAAACATTCACGGGCGAAGGCCACAGATACCAGTCCTCATTGCATTCGATTTGCTGTAAATTACATAGTCAATAAATAAATTAATAATAATGAAAACATTCAAAGGAAATCTGGATTTTTCTGCCCGAAAGTATTTTTTTAATACTTTTTATTTTTATTTATTTTAAAGGGTGATTTTTTAGCAACACAGTTTTTGCAAGTTCAGCTGCTTTCGTGTAACATGTTGCTGTTAAACATATTCAGTTTGGTGTATAATTTAATCATGAATCGACTTGCAGATTATTGAATTTTATAATCAAAATTCATGTTCGCTTAGGAAAGTCCATCGTACACTTCTTCCATTTTATGGCCAGTTTGGAGAACCTTCTCAGGCAGCTATTCGGAATTTTGTGACTAAATTTCACACCAAATTTACATTATTGGACAGTAAACCACCAACAAGCATACGTAGAGAGCACACAGAGGAAAATATCGCAGCTGTTGTTGATGACCATGAATTATCGATTCGGCGCCGTTCGCAGCAATTAAGCCTCCTTTTTTGCCCAACATGAAAGAATGTACTTGGCTGGCATGTGGTTTCAACAAGACGATGCCAAATGCCACACAGCACACGAAACAATGGCCCAGTTGAGAAGCCAGTTCGATGAACAGTTTATTTCACGTTTGGGACCGGTCAATTGGCCGCCTAGATCGTGTGCTTTAACTCCCTTAGATTATTTTATGTGATGCAATGTTAAGGATCATGTCAATAGGGACAAGTCCTCGACGGTTGATAGACTGGCAGCCAAAATTGAAGAATTTATTCGTGAGATATCGGCCGATATGTTGGAGAAAATATGTCAAAATTGGACCCAGCGTAAGAACCATTTGAGGCGTAGCCGCAGTCAATATGAAATCATCTTTAAACATTGAATTATAAAGATCGTTCTACCGACTCAAATAAAAATTTCATAAATTTCCCAAATTTTATGTGAATTTTTTTCCATCCGATAGCACGTAAAAACATCACCCTTTATAGGTGCAAGCATGAATTAATTGTTTGTTTTAAAAATTGTGACCAAAAGCCTTATTTTGTAAAATGAAACGTTTCTAAATTTTTAAATTTGTTTAAAAAAAAATCAAATTTATAATTTTTTTTTAATTTTCATATAAATTTTAAAGGTTTAGAAACGTTTTACATTTTACAAAAGGAGGCCATAATTGATTAAAAATATTTTCTGTTCAGTAAACAAAAGAAGTTTGCCTGAGCAAATTTTTAAAGCATTCAATTTATAACAAACTAAATAAATACCTAAGAATACTCTTATAACATTCATTTCTTTCACACTTCCCATCCGAAATTGTCTATACTAACAAAAAAAAATCTCTTTCACTACCTTCTGTTTTGTTCATTCATTTCCTTATTACTCGTATTTTTTGTTTATTTGTTTTCCCCCCCATTTAACAAATGATTGACCACTTGTAACAGCTGACAGCTGTTGGTATCAAAATAAATTGATTGCCATAAAGCCTCCCAAGAGTGAGCTGAAAAAAAAGTGAGAAAAAAGTGTTTCAAATTTAATGTTTTTAAGAAGCAGCAGCAGCAGCCGCAACCTGAAACATTGCAATAGCAATAACAAATAAGTTTTTGCTAAAAGTTTGACTGATGTGCATTCACCAAACAACCAACCAGGAGCATCAGCAGTGGCAGCAACAACAGCAAAAGCAGTAAGCAGCAGCAGCAGCAGCAGTTAGCGAATCAATTGGGACGCAGACCACAAGTTTTGAAAAACAAGTGGCTGACAAATGATGCAGCAGCAGGTGGTCTATGATTCCTTCGCACATCACTGGAAACAGAAACGCGTGCTATTGAATGCAACAATAATTTACAAAATTTGCAACGTAAACTTTGACTAAAGAAGGCTTTCAGCTTTACGGTGTGAAGAGTTACCAATGAAAAATTTTAAAAAAAGAGGCTTTCAGCTTTACGGTGTGAAGAGTTACCAATGAAAAATTTTAAAAAATTTTTGTTTCATGTCATAATAGCCTTAAAGAATCCTTGACGGACTATCGCGCACGCTCACCAGAAATTGTATTTTCTTTACCGCCTCTTGTTGGACTAATTGATGTTTGATATTTTACGAACGTACATTTTGATCCGAATCTTCACAATATTTTTGCACTAACAAAGTTTAGTTTATTTGAAATGTTTGACGTTCATTTGTTTTTAGATAAAGAAAATATTTAAGATGCAGCGAAAAATAACTTTTTACCTCATAAGCATATTAATGTTTTTCTTAGGGCCATGCGAGATAAAACTTGAATGAGATATGGGTAGAACGGATCTTAAATGAATTTTTATTTATTGTAGATTTTGTTTTCAGTTGATTTTAACTACATTATATTTTAAAAGTAGTGAAAACCAATAATCGTAAATTGTTGGGATATGACCAAAAAACTAAACAGTTATGCCAGGAGCGGTAAGCTGGATTCGCCCATTTTTTCCGAACAAAATTTTATTTTACTGAGGGTTTCTTGCAACACGATTCGCCCATTTCGCAGAATTTGTCTGGAAAATCAAAGATACCATATGAAATACGTGTGTAACGATTCGCATTAATTTTACAAGGTCGCAGCACAACGGCAGCTGATTATAATTTTCTGCATGAATAAAGAAAACAAGATTGAGTGCGCAATAAAAAACAAATTTCTATTGCGCGTCATCATAGAATACAAATGAGTGTTTGTTGTAAAAAGTTCAAGAGATTTTTGGCACAAAACCGGAAATAACTAAATAACTTCTGAACCGGTGCATCGATTTAAAAAAAAAAATTAAATGGACAGAAAAGAGATGCAGTGGAGTCGACTTTTGAGTTTGGGCTTGAAGCTATTTGAAGAAGCCCTTTCTCGGGCTACCAAAGTTTTACATTTCGGCCTGCTTGCCATACAAAAATGTACTTTTGCTTACAAAACATATTCTATGTCTACGTCACAACACAACACAATCACACACAACTAAATAACGGACCCGCGCAATCTTGTTTTCTGGATTCATGAATTTTCTGTATTCCTGCTGTCACACGCATATTTTTAATTTTTTAATAAACAAATTAAAATAAAAAATATTCAAGTGCTTCTTTTAATAGCTATTGAGCTAAATGAAGCGCTTTTACTTGCCAGGTACATACTAAAAAAACACACACACAAAAAATAAAAGAATTGCAGAGAAGCAGATGCTGAAAGAAAGGAGAGCCAGAGATGCGGCTAAATGATACGGAATCATTTGTAAATTTCCATCGCCTGGACCCACAGCACATTCGACGCTGTTCTTCGAATTTTAGATCCTGATGTGCAAGTTATTTTATATTTTCCAATTAAGATTTACTTTTATTTTAATAAAAATTGCGCCAAAACAATAAATACAAAGCTCTTACCACAAGTACATATAATCTGTGCTTTTATGTGGCAGCACAATTAAAATTTTTCCGGACAAAAACAAGTCGAATTCATAACAGGTGAACTTATTATTACAACAACCACAACACTACAAAAACCACAAGCATTTTGTTTTTGTAAAATCAAAGTACATTGTCAAAAATATTTGACTGAGGCGAAAAAATAAAATATTGAAAATTATTATTATTTCAAAAAGTTTTGTTTTTTAAGGGTTGTTTTTTTAAATCCCTTGAAATATTTAACAAATACTATTTTATTGAAGAAATCTGTTGTATGGAAATGTTTTAAAGATCCGCTGATCAATTATTGGCTCCTGCAATCCGTAATGCCGTTCAACGTCGTTTTCAATCGCCCAAAAAATGTCCACGAATAAAAGTACACATTAAAATTCCATTGAGGAAGAACGTGTTAATGCTTTGATGTCCTGTGCTGTGGATGCTGAATCAGAAATTAGTTTTATTTTGCGCTGTAATATAATTTAAGAAATATCATATGATTGAAAGCTATTGTTAATAATTATTATCACTACACATTTATTAAATGTATAAATTCAATCTCTCCAGTTTATTAAGCTTCATAAAATTAGTATTTTTTATGGAACCTTTATTTCTTGACCCTTAATTTATACTGATATAAGAAAGTAGTTTCTAATTAAAATAATATCACTTTTAAAACTTGATATAAAAAAGCCATCATTAAACAATTTCATTTCACAATTAAATTTTTTTAATTATAAAAATTTTCAACTTGAATGTAAACAAAAGAAATAAATAAATTTTGACATCCAACCACAAAACTAAAAAAAAATTATCAGCCTGTTATGAATTCACCTTGGACAAAAATTAAAAAGAAACCAATCCAACTCAAGAAGAGAGACGTCAAACTACATTTAAAAAAATCTTCCAGACAAAAATTTTGTTCGGAAACAATGGGTGAATCCAGCTTTAGGAAACAAACTAAATAAATAGTTCTTAATGGCTGCTAAATCAAGCTAAAAACCGAAGATTAAATTAAACACTTAAAGCAAACATTTCTAACGAATTTCAAACAAACTGCAATGATCCATTTAAATATTTTCAAAATTCTGTGTTACTTTAAGGATTCATTTTAAACTAAACAGAATCTTGTGCCACTAAATATCAAATTTAATTTTGCCAGCCTAAAAGTTTGGCTCAATGATGTGGCAACAATGATTGAAGGAATGGTGGATGCCAATAATAATAATGATGATGATAATGATGATGATGATGGGATGTGTTGACTGTTAAGAAATTGATATCTTAAGAAATTGTTCAAAAGAATATTTTACAATTAATGTGTTTGCTGTTGTTAGTTGAGAAGAGCGATGTAAAAAATATTGATTAATGCTCGGAGACTATTCCATACCTTAAATATTGCCGAACGTCTTTAGTTTAATAAACTTGTGTATTTACTCAGGGTCAAATATTTACATTCTCAATAATCAATTCACAATGTATTTAAAAAATAAACTAATAACATTTTACTTATTCAGCGAAATATAAGTTTGAGAAAAAATATGTTACAAATTAAAAGTTGTTCAAAATTGAACTGATAAGAGCGTTGAAAAATATGAAGAATATAATCATTTGTTTGTTAATTGCATGAAATAAGTTTTAAGGCCTAAACACACGTATTTACCTTTCTGATATGTACATATGCTTATCAGTAATTTTACAAGATCTAAATAAACACATGAACATCTTGAAAATATCTTATGATTTCTTTGGGCCTTGAGTAATAAAAAATGCAGTCAAAACTAAACTAAAAACTGATCGTGCTCTCATCAGCCACAACTTAACAATAATGTAATAAATCTAAGTACACTGTTTCCTTGTTTCATATTAAACAAAACGTACTTCTAGTTTGTTTAAGCATTTTTCATGTCTAGTATTTAAGGAAGAAATTTCATAATTCCATAAAGTAGTGTCTTACAAACATTCAAATCAAAGACTCTTTCTTTTATTTGTTGGATAGAGTTTTTACAAAAGTAATTGTTAATCAGTTAATCAGTCATAAGAGAATTCACCTTGTTAAATATCATTCTCAGATGTCAAAATAAAGTGTTCAAAGGGAATTTTGCGGTACAACACTTTTCACCTCATTGATTTGCGACTCAATTCTCAGAATTGCACGTGAAAGTAGGCCCAAAAATACAAACTTCTTTATCTATCGTTTTGTCAAGTTGGCTGCATTAATAATTAATAATTACATTTTAAAACCAGAAGAACATTGAATATTTCAATATGGAAAATAACAAGTCTACGTACTATATAACGAAAAAAAATGTAGAAAAAGTGAGAAAAATCCACCTTCAAAAAAAATAAAAAATCGTATGACCATTAAATTACACTGTGTTTAATTTTTTAAGTCATGGAAAAATAACCACATACGGACACCACTACGTGATGAAACACCAAAAAAAAGAAGACCCGTGTCTCCCAGTTTTGCCCAAAGTCATGCACTTTTTGTTATGGGCCCCCAAAGATTTGGGGCCTCTGTGTAATTTTTGCAAAATACTGATCTTTTTCTCAGGCTCATATCTTGCAAATCGTTCAGAATTTTGATTTACTCTCTGAAGCAAGTAGATCTTGTCATAAAGAACAAAAATTGCGAACATATAAAATCAAAAAATCTCCATCTTCAAGATGAAAATCGCAAAAAAATTAAAAAAAAATTAGATTTTTTTACCTTTTTTCCGCTGTTCAGGTCCATAGGTAGCAAACCGTTAAAAATTCAAGAAAACAATCAGCTATAAAAATGTACCTAAGACCTCAATAAACAACTTTTTAGAGCATATGAACTTCCCAGGGATGATTCTTAATACCGTTTAGGTAGCGCTCAGGTAGGCTTCTTCCATGTGCAATTCTCAGAACTGAGTCCCCAAATCATGTGTTGCACTGTGTTTTGAACCAGACAAATATCACAATGTTGTGTTCAGATGGTATGAATTTGTCTTATAAAAATTAAAAAAAAAAAATTAAAAGAAGGATATTGGCGACAAATAACAAAATTTATATTTGTAGCATTTAGAGGTAGACAAACTCCTTTTGAATTTTTTTATTGGCGGTCCTTAATATTTTTTTTAAAGAACTGGCAACTCTAGCAAGTAATCTCTACCAGCCATTTTGATGTGTTACCTTCTTTGGCAAAGGAACAGTATAGAAAGTACAGATGGAGAAAGTGAAAAATTTTTATTAATTCTTTTATTCTGCCAAAAATTTGTAATGTTGTGTTTAAGTGATGGATGGAAAATTGATTATTCGCCGTGAGGAATCTGTCGTGTCGGACTCGTCAATTTGTTTTTCGACTAGCTCTAACGGTTTGGGGTTTCGTTAACTTTTTCTTGTATCACTGTTGCAGCATCTTTTGGTGTCATAAATTTTTGTTCAACTGTATACTCATTCTATTAATTTTTTGACTACACTGTGATTGGGCGCATAGATTAGTAACAATTGCTTCCAGTACTGTTCAGTGACTAGTTCTATGCCTTCGTCACTTAAACAGTCCCACAACAGCAAATGCAATGCCACACTATAATGCAAATCTGAAAAATGGTTGATACCATGACTTGCCTGAAACTGTGCTCGAACCAACGGTCTCACTTGTCATTGAATTTGTAGTCAACGCACTGGCTAAGCGGATACAGAGCAGAGTTTTTGGAATATAATTGGACGTGAATATGCCTGCATTTTCTGTGACGCTGCACAATCCTTCATTCGTATTCTTACTTGGACTTCAGAGAAACACAAAATCAAATGACTTTAACTGTCAGGCACACGATGTCGAACGATATCGTTCTTTTGTGAAATTACATTTAAAACAAAAACAAAATTTTTGAAAAGGAAGCTGAAGTCCACACCACGCTTCCTACGCGTCTCTAAAAAAAATTGAATTAGAGTATTTTCATAAAGCAAGTTACGAAACAAAAGTGCAACGCTTGTGACGCGAAAAAAGTTGAACAACATTATATTATTCGTATACAACAAATCAGCTAGTGCTGGCAAGTACCGAGTCTAAAATTTTTTTGAGATTGAACATTTAATTATTTAAAAGCTATTTTCGTAAGCAGTTGATGAAAAACGAATTAAAACAATTTAAAGAATAAAAAACTTAAAAAAAATAACAAAAAGTCTGCAAACTTTTCTTGAAATTTATTAAGCAAAAACGTGTATAAAGCATGGTGTGTATCTTGCAGTTTTTGAAGCGTCAAAAGCTTAAAACTCATGAAACGCAAGCGCGTAGAAAGCGTGGTGTGGACTTTCAGCTGAACGATATCGTTCGACATCGTGCGCCAGACAGACAGTTAAAGTCATTTAATTTTGTGTTTCTCTGAAGTCCAAACAATGAGCATCAGCAGCGCTTAAACATGCATTTTCGGAAACAAATTTCCAATTTTTTCAAATTCGTGCACCTCCTCCTCTTTTGAATGAACATGAATGCTTGGACAACTTAGTCCTAAAGTATCAATTCACTTTAGGGACCCTGTAATCAAAATACGTATGCAGTAAATGTCAAGGACTAAATTTTCCTTGCATTAAATATTTTTCTTGCATCTTTTATCATTGTAATTACTTTCTAATGTCTCCTGGAAATGAAGAAAACTTCAGCAAATATTTACCTTTCATACGAAGAATATTCTGTTTGGTTTTTATGCAGACATGCATACAAACGCTCTCGAGTTATTGTAAATATGATATTTGCTACAACAATTACGAGTTCTTCATGTTGTACAATACACCTTTGTTACTGCATGTGCATGTGTTTGTATATGAATGTGTCTTTCAATGTATTTGACATTGATGGCTTTTGATATTGTGTAACTTCCTGCTTCACAACCTACATATAATTTTTTTTTGCCGTAAGCATGTGTCGTCTATTGTATGATTCTGTCTGTATGTGTGTGTGTGCGCTTTTGTGTGTTTATATGGGTGCGAGCAAGTGTCTATGGGGTCGTAAGCATCAAAAGCATATTGATTATGGACAAACATTTTAATTTTCTATTAGCTTTTGTAGTCAATTGCATTTAATGGAAAAATAAAACAATAATCGTTGTAAATGTAAAAATTTGATAAGCCAGTTTGAAAATATCATCTACAAACACATGCACACATACATAAATATGCACACATACATACATATCCACATCTATACAATATGCCCGTAAGTATGAGAACAAAAAGGATTGTACTTTGATCATTTCCGTACAAAATACTTGTCATTTAAACATGGTAATTATGGAAAGTTTTTACGAAACAAGTAATTAACATTCGTAATTGTACTGTAGATAAAATATACTTAAAAAGAAAATTAATTCGTTAAAGTTTCGGTATCCTTTTCAATAGTTTTTTTAAATAGTGTAGCAGAGCAGCTGCTGGGCTTTCAACCAGCCGACGATTTTAAGAAAAAAGAACATTTTATTTAGGTTTTTAAAATTTTGTACATTTATATCGCCATAAAAAAATTAAATAATAATAAAAAATAACATAAATTTGTAATTTTAACAACCTCCAATATCTGCCTTTGAGTTACCACAGTCCTCAAACGACTGTAATAATTACATTTCTCCAAAAATTATTTAATTTTTAAGGAAAGTCTTTGGATTAACTTTAGAGTTGTTGCATCAATTTTTCTTTATAATTCTTCGCATTCTTTGCTAATACAGATGTCTTAAATTTTTAAAATAAAGATGTGGAGATCTTAGAAGGAAAACAAAATCTTAATTCAGAATTCTTAATAAAATTTTAGCCAAGTTTAAAAAATGTTACCCGGAATGGAAACAATGAAAGTTATTTTAAGAGCGCGTTTGAATATTTAAAGTAGCTTCCCTACAAGAAATTGGTGACCGAAACTAACACATACATATTTTTTATACTGACACATTTGCAAGAATTTTGTATCAAATTTTCGATACCAAAGTTGCCATTGTTAAGTTTTACCTTAAGGGCCCCAGACACATTCAAAATGCTTGATGTCAAGTTCGTGTACGTGCGCTTGTTGGCTTGATGTTACCACGCTTGATTTTTACTTTGATTTTGTGCTGTTCGTTTAGCTAAAAAAATATAACAATGTCCCTCAATAAAGAAATTTCAATAACAAAAATGTTATTTATTAGTATTTCTTTTAATTCTAACACTTTTTTTGTACGAGTAATTTTTATAATTTTCTTTTAGTTCCGATTTTTCCGACAACTGTTCACAATGAAAATATAATTCTACTGAAAATTTGTTCGTGCTTGATGGGTCACCACTATACATGTTCAAACAACTGACAGCAAGCATGCCAAAAATCTAAATTTGTTGATTTTCCATCAAGCATCGTTGGTGTCACACATACTATCAAATTTTCACTTATACTATAACCATGCTTAGCAAGCATTTTAAACGTGTCTGGAGGCCTTTACCTCTTACTAGAGTTGTGTCGTTCCGGAACGACCTAGTTTCACTGAACGATTCCCTAATTGGAACGATGCGTTCTTTTTTTATCGTTCCTCGTTCCGCAATTGCAAACCGTCTAGAGGAATCATTAACTTGTTCTGATAAATGTCAAAATCAGTATGAAAAGCAAATCGTTGACGGAAGACTTTTTCTTACAATTATTTCGTACACTTAAAACAAGGTTGACTTTTTATATAGAGATCAATGTTGAAGACTTAATGGACAATATTATATTTACAATTTATTTAAACAGTTATTATTTTTTACAAATATTTAACGAAAGCACTTATAGAACATTTTTAGTAAAGCCAGAAAGTTAAAACAATAACAAATGTTTGTTGACGTTTTTAGGAGCGAGAATTTCACTCGTTCCTCGTTCCTACATTGATCAAAGTAAAAAAAGGAACGATGAACGAAAGGAATGACCTAGTTCCTTTCATCTTTCGGATCGGTCGGAACTATTCCACAAAAGGAACGATTTTGCCCAACTCTACCTTTTACCTTATAATAAAGGGTTATATTATATTATATAATAATAATTAAACGTAATTTTTTATTTTGTAAATTGCCCGCATATTAAGATACTAATTTTGGTAGTTGATTTTGATTTGAGTTAAAGTTTTTTTATATATTTTTTTTAATTTTAAAAATTTTGTTTACTCTTACAAATAATATTTACGTTGCAGGAAGTTTTACAAATAATGTCTGTTTAAGTAGAACATATTTTGAAAAGCAAAAAGAGCCTTTGATGGCATATTAACTGTAATGAAAAAATTATATAATATATAAATTGCTTTTGAGACATTTTGGGGATTTTTGCAAAAATGTGCATGCAGAGAAAATATTTTTGTCAAAGATGTGTAAAATCACACGTACACAAAAGTTTGCATCACTTTTACCACATTGCCCATAGCAAACAGATATAAACTTAGATAGATAGATATCCGTCACCACTGCAGGTCAAATGACCGCTCATTTGACTTTCACTGTTCGTGCTGGATTATTACATATATTTTTAAAAATTCTTAATTTCTATATCAAACCAAAAAAAAAAAAATATTACAAAATTTTCAATTTTTTTTTTTAATTTTCATACAAATTCTATTCTTAAGAAAATCGGATATTTCTTTGCCTTGCGTTGTCTCTATATATTATTTACCAAAAGATGTTTTCCGTCTATATGAAATATCTCCCGTAATACTGTAACAAAATTTTAAATTTAGATTTTTATATGTATTTTCACTTTTGTGGGGTGTTTTATGCAATTAAATCGCAATATAAAAGGAAGAAAAAGAAAAAGAAAAGTTTTAAAAATTTCCTACATTTTCCTTAAAATGAGAAATCTGTCCTCTTTTCCCTTCCCTTGAAATTTTCCAATGTATTCCTTACAAAAAGGAAAAATTCCCTACTCTTGGCATCACTGACACGAGCACACCCTGTCTTTGCGTCAGTCTTCGTTAAAAAGCCATCACTTAACGCGTCATCATGCAAAACACTGCACGTACAACCTTCGTAGCAAAAGAATGTTATTTAATTTTTGTGAAATACCTGTTGCACTAAGTGCTTTCCAGATAGAATCTCTTCTCTTCAAAGCATCAAAGGCTTTTCCGTAATCAACAAACGTCAAATGCATAGTTTAATTGAATTCGGCCGCCTGATCAAGGTACTAATTCGATCGCTGCATGACCTACCAGGACGAAGGCCAGCTTGGTTGTTTCGGATGTGCCTATCTAAAGCCCTTGCTATTCCGTTTACTATGATTTTATTAAATATTTTTAAAAACTGCTGACAATAACGATATCAGGGATGGTGTTCATGTACTTTATGGAATATTTTTAGGCAAATGAAACCATGCCGTTCTGTCAATTAATGGTACGAAAATAAACTGTTGAAAGACGCGTTTTTTACAAAAACTTTTTTTAATGCACTAATGTCCGGAAGAATGCCTGAAGAATCCTTTTAAAAAAATTGAAAGAACTTAGATGTTGATCTGCTGTTGCAGCTAGAACCAGACTTATACTTTTTTAATTATATTGAGAGGAATAATTAAATAAATAACCCAACATAACTCACAATGTGCCTTTTTAAATATTCAAAATCTTCTCTATTCCTGCTCCTTTCAAAACAACTTATTCATTGTAATTAATACAAGTTCTTTACTTTAATTACATACTCAAATATATATTTAAGGACCATCTAAATTTGTCCTTCAGAGGTCTGCGTCACTTTTCGTCATATTCAACTGAAATATATTTCTGATACTTAAGTGCGATTTTGTTTAATAGCATGTTTTCCGCTCCAGACATTTAATAGTCTAGAAAAATTTTCCAAATCTTTTTCCAGTATAATTGCTGTTAAAAATTCATCAGTTTTTGAAAATAAACATCGTCTCTTGCTTAAGTTGACTATATTTAAGTGAAAGCTTTAAGACTAATGTGAAAGATATTAAAGGAATAAATCCCTTTTTGCGGTTAATACAAATTTGTTACTTGATTAGGGCCAACATTAAAAATTAATTATCTCCACTTAACAACAACAAATTTGTTACTTTTTACAAAAATTTAACCAGCATCCACTCATTATTAAGCCAAAAAAAAAGAAACCAGAGACAATTTGTTACCTTTGGCAACTGTTATGACAACAAATTCAACAAACATTATTAAAGCCTTAACAAAACACACAAGTAAACGCTCAAAAAGGCAATCAGTCAGCTTAGTGCCACGAGTCCTGCTTCCTTTAATACAGCAATAATAACAACATCAAGTTAGCGTTATCTTTGAGCACTTGTCAAACCGTTGTTAACGAAAATCATCGCAACAGCAACAACTTTATTCAGTCTATGATTGAATAACAAGAGGGGGGGGAAAACGGGCAACCTTCAAATGGGCAGTTTTGTTTGGGCATTGAGTATGAGTAACAACACGAAGGATAATGGATTTTCATTCATACAGAGTCACTTCTCTGAAATTCAAAGGATCAGCCAAATTAACTTGCCAGCAAACAAAGAAACTACACAGTAGTCAAGCAGCCATGAGGCCATGAGACAATCAAACACAACCAGTCTGATATTCATGTGTAAAAAAAAAAAAAAACAATTGTAACAAAGTGTAAGTGTATGCATGAAGCTTTCTGTTTGCATAAATGTAGTAGAGTAACGGTGTGTGTGTGTGTGCGTTTGCGTGTGTATGTGTGTGTCTGTTTGTATAAATAAGTGTGCTTACATGATGATATGACCAATAACACAAGCTAAAGGAAAAAATACAAGCTTAAAAAAATTCTCTTGAAAAGTAGTAAAGACATTCCCAGTGAAGCGATGAGGGAGTGCAAGGATGGGTGTGTTTATGTGGCTGTGTGTGTGTGAGTGTGTTGATGTGTTTAAACAACAACTTCTTTATCGCCACGAAACACACCACAGAAAACAAAATACGCTCGTTTATTGAATTGTTGTGCTGATGATTTAACTTCAGACTTAACTGAATGTAACATTCGAAGGAACAATAAACACAATAACAGCAACAGGCATTTAAGTGCTGATGTAAGCACAATTCTCATACGTGCTGCTGACCGTAAATACCTACAGAATATAACAGTCAGAGTCTGATGCTTTGATTTTCGAACTTAATAAATTTTTGTTGAATTAATGCTGTTGCAGCTTTTAAGAAAAATCACAATTTTCATTTTGTTCAGGCAAAAGAAATGAATGGATTTTAAAACTCCAAGGACTTTAAAAACGAAAAAGAGACCTTCCAAAATAGTCAATAAGATACTGAACTTCTGATTGTTGCGAAGAAAAATCTGCAGGCGCAGTCTGGTTCATGCCTTCAGACAAACAACCAGGCTTAAAGCCTGGTACTGCTTTTGGCCTGAGTTTAAGGCTTGAAAATTTACACTTGTGTCTACACAGAAATTTAATCACGTAGACTTTTGCGGAATTGTTTTGTTACATTTTCAAATATTCAATTATTATTATTATATTCTTAAAATTCATCGTCTATAACAATTAAAAATGAATTGAAGATCGTATAATAACTGAATGTCAAAAATTTCGTAAACAACAAACAATTGTCTGAACATTAATTTTTACTTCAGCTGAATTCACTGAATTTAAGATTTGAAAATTTGCAATTATTATGTCTACACGGATAATTAATCATGTAGACTTGTGTTAACTTTCGGAGGAATTTAAATTCAACTGTTCCCTTTCAAAATTTACTAATGAATGCCTTTATTTTCCAACATCATTGTTGACATTTATTTACTTTTATTTTACAATTTTTAAGCCCAATTTAAAGAAAATTTATTTTTATTTTTATTTTGTTTATTCAAACAAATGAATTTTTACGAAAACATTTTGTTTACAATTTGAAGGTTTTTCTTTGATTGTATTTTGCATTTAAAAACAGCTGATTCCCTTCACAGAACAAGGAATTAAAAAATATTTTTGGCAGAAAAGAACGGCACAAAACGGCAACGAAAAGTAAAAACTAATGAGGCTAAAGAAAGATACCAACAATTATTTTACTTTTATAACTGAAAAAACAAGTTTTTAGATTTATGACGTTATTTGAGCAAATGAGCGATATGTTTGTATACCAGGTATGGCATCAGGTATTTGACAATTGTACCAAATAGCTTGAAAAAATTTACTTTTTGGAACTTAATTGTACTAGAACACATTTTTTCAGTTTATATTTTTTTATTTAGATTTGTTAACAATGTAGCGAAAAAGACACATTAAATATCATTTGTAGTATAAAATAACAAAAAGCAGTTCAGTATTGTAAATGTATAAATTATTTACGTATAAAGAACATTAAGGTACTTTAAATCGATTTCGAGATCGCAATAACAATTTTAATAATAACTTACTTGATATATTTAAATCATAGAACAATTGCAATTTTGTGAATTCAGTAAATCCTTTGCTTGGATTCAGCTGCAAAGACTTGCAGTTTGTAGTCTGTTTTTCTCCTTGGTCTTAATTATATTTTTGTATATTATTTCACATTTATAAATGAATGTGAAAATGATAATATTCCTCTTACAATTTTTGAAATTTCTGAAAACATGAATTCATTTGTCTTATTTTTTTATTTTAGAAACTTTTGCCCAGAAATCGCTAATATTCGAATCTTTGTAAGATTTTAATATTTCAACATCAGCAAAAGACCTATATTGGAAAATTACGATATAAAATTTTTAATATTCGTTTGGGAATATTTTTACTAATAGGTGTACTATGCTATTAGTTTTCCACTGATTTTCTGGGCTAAATTTACGGAACCATTGTAATGTTTCATTTTCAAAGTCGAATTTTGTTCTTAAAACTTCGCAAAATTTAAAAAGAAAATTTTGGGGAACTGAATTAATTTTCAGTTTCATTGGTTTCTATATACAGTTCTACATCAGTTTCACAGTAAACATCATTCAATGATAGATAATTTGCTTCTAATTTAATCAACTTAAAAACCGGTCACAGCATTTGTTATTGAAAGTTCTTAATATTGTTGTTAAATTTTTGGGACACACTGCAATCGGTGCTTTCATCTAATATTATTGAATAATAATTATCTTTACAAAAGCTTTTTAAAGTCGGCAACATTTTCTGGACCGGTAACTTCTGTTACAATTCGTTTTTATATTCGTTTTCTTAACAATTAGCGAATCTGAAATACCTTTTTTAAGTATATTATTTTTAAGTGGTCCAATATTTGGAATAGCAAATAATACTACACAACAAACATAGTCAACTTAATTTCCAACGTTTTTGCTGACTGTTCTGTGGGGCAATCTGTGTTTCTTATAAAACGTCAATTTTCGGTGTTGTTTTCTAAACTTTTTTTATTGTGGCTGTCACACGATGCATGACACTTAATGTTTTCTATTATGTTACCCATTATATTGACATTACATGCTTTGCATCTTTTATAATTGCCATTTTGCCACGGGAACATGCTCGTGCACTCTTCTTTCTCTAAACGGAGCACGGTATGGTCTAGAAGTGCTAATGTATACAATTTTGTTAATTCACAGTAAAATTACTGCAATGATCAGTTGCCATATAAAATTACTAAAACTGGTGAGATTTCTTAAATGTACTAAATAAGCCATTGGTGTACCTTTGTACGTTTCGAGTTTAAATAGTACCAAAAAAGTGCAATTGTACCGATTTTGCCATCCCTGATCATTTGAATCAGTTTCCGGGATTTTTTCCTTTATAATTGTAAGGCGTAAAAAATAGACAGAAGTACCGAAGATGTGCCGAAGATGTACCGATAACAAGTCTCTTCTAAAACTGAAGATCCCTTAACATTGCGGAAATTGCAAACCGAATGACAAACTTATATTTGTCCTTTTCACCTGTTGTGGCGAGAATGAAAAAAAGAAAATCCAATTGCCTGAATCACATGGAAAACTAATTTCATTTAGAGATTTTTAATGCTAAATAATATAATAAAAAAAATTTTTATCAAAAGCAGCAACAGAAAATGTGGTCTCCTTTTTTAATTTTTTAGTTTTTTCTGCAGACTTATTTTTATTTTGTATTTTCTACACAAAAAATATTATCAACAGCATTTTTAACAAGACACATAAAAAATCTTACAAACACCCATCACACAACTTAGCTTTCGTATGGAAAATTGTAGCTGTGTGAGCCCTACAGTTTCGGCGATTTGATCATCAGTCAATAGAATGTTAATGCTGAAATATTTACTTCAACTACTGGGGAACAAGGACACATCTTCATACATTCCCATAAAGATGTGATGAGTTGAATATAACAATACATGCGTTAGTACTCGTATCTACTTTCTGATATACTTTTTAAGGTTTTTATTTTACATTTATTGTGGAAAGAAGGAAGTACAAAACTAAAGTTAATTTATCTTTAACAAACATAATCTTATTGTACGCGTACTCGTATTATTGTGCACTTAAGCCCGTTTTGACGGAAACATGTACATTTGAAAATTTATTGAATTGTCTAATAAATATGCGGGCAAAAAAGAGACATCTTAAATAACTCACAGCTTAAGGCCTGATCAGTTTAAGGTTTTTTAATTAAATTTTTATTTATTTTAGTAACCGAGATTTTTATTACATCAAAAGGTGATCGATGATTTTGGTAGGAAAATAGTTTTTTTCTTTTATGCTAAAATTTATTTGATTCAATAAAGCTGAATCTATCATTAATTCTATTAGTTTTTAACTATGTCTAGAATTAGAATTAATATTTTATGAGAGATTCGGTTGCAATATGAACAATATTTTTTCCTTTGGTGTAAACGAATGCGCGTGTGATCATGTTTAAGTGCATTGCACAGCCAAAATGGCCCAGATGGAATAATCCATCGGATTTGCATTTATCGAATTCAAAAGCAATTGTGTGGACGAAATGAAGTGGCGGAACATATCTTTTTTACCATTCTTGGTTCACAAGAGCTTCATGAGACGGTGCCGAGTCTTGTTGGAACGTCCATGATCTCCACTCGAAATTTTTGCATGCTATTCTATTTTACAGCGTATTTTCTCATGTTCTCAATTTTGTTTTTGCATAAAATCTAATACATCTTTCATACGAAAAATACAAACAAAAGAAAATCAAACAATACAAGAGACCATTTGAAGTTACTGCCTTTGATTTTTTTGGGGGCCTTCAGCGATTTTTCCTGAAGTTGCAGACTTGTTCTGTTTCATTATTTACTCATAATTGTATTTTAATTTTCTAAGAATATGCACTTAAGCTTCAATATTATATATTATATCTAAAAACTGAGCCAGATCAAAAATACATTTTTATGGCGGAATTTGTTTTTTAAGTTTTCGATAGTCCGAATAAAAAAAAACATTGGAAACACTTTATGACTCGAATAGCATTATTAAGACCTTAACGATGTCCGTTAACCCATCTGCCCCGTCATGGATTTTCCACATCTCACAAAACAATTTCCAAAAAATCAAAGAAAAAATTAAACATGCGGAAAAGGTTTTCAAAAAAGATTAAAAATATTAAATATTTTTTTAGAGCTAAAAATATTTTTTTTAATAAAATATGAAGAACAAATTCCTAAAATCCAGCATACAATAACTTCAAGCTGTCGCATAATACACTTAGAAAAATTAGACACTGAAGGAAGAAGTGCTAATTACACACTTTCACCTTTCCTTCATCCCTTACTCACAACTAAGAATAATAAAATTTTCTGCAGGCCCAGCAATAATATCTGGGGGCAAATTACGGCATTCGATATCGAACGAAATTTCCATACAAATTCAAAAAATTATTTATGAGATTTCTATCGATACCGAACGCCGTAATTTGCCCCCTCGTATTAAATCCTATCCAGAGAATCAAGTGTAATAATTATTTTAAAAAAATTATTTATTCATCACTGTATTTGTTGTTCATATAAATAAAAGTACCCACAGCACAAAATATCAAGTATTGTGGCAGCATCAGCAGCAGAAATACAAAAATATTTAGAGAAATTTACTTACATATCCAAACGCACACTTACATTTGTGCAGAACGACAAAACAAATAAATATGTATGCACAGTATAACCCACTTGACCAAGAACTTTGTTTATGCTTTTGCCTACAAATTTAATTCGAACATTTGATATGATTATTTTTCAAACAAATTGGTTGTTAGTGGTTTCAAATCCAAAGTTATTATTATTTTGGCTAAAGTTCGTAAAATTTTTAGTCGGAAAGAACTGAACATAAGACAATATTCCAAAGGAAAATTGTTCGTGTTAAGCATGGTACTCTGTTCACCATTTCGTGTGAACTGCTGTCAAAACTCCATATAAAAAAATTCATACGAAATAATTGCAAAATAATATGGCCGAAGTTGTAATCTGTCCATTTTGTGAAATCATACGAAATATTTCTGTTGGCATTTTTTTTGCAACTACAAACGGGCAAAATATTGTCCAAGTGCGAAATAGTAGGTGCGTGAAACTGCAAAAATAAAACAACAAGTTGTTGTTTATAAACAGTTTTGCCTCTTTTAGTCCAAAATAATACTTGCATTAAAATACGCACACACAAACACATGCACATACATCATGTACACAAAATAATAAAGGATTCATACAAATTAACTTACATACACAATCACACACACACACACACACACACATACATACGTTCGCATTGTTATAAGAAGAGAGTGAAATGAAAATAATTGGAGAGCAAGAGGAAATAAAACAACTTTTGCATCTGACAGTTTCATAATTAGGTATTCAAAATCTTTAATAACATGTAAAACGTTAGTGGCTCTGCGTGGCACTAAAAACTGTTGGTTTCTGTTTGAGAAACGTGTTATTTGTTTGTATTTGTAAAAGTATGTCCTCTGTGAGTTTTGTTATGATTGCTTTTATTTATTTATTTTTTTTTGGTAAAATTCATTAAGAGTTTTTGTGAAGTTTGTAAAGTTACAGATAGTTGAATTTAAAAGATGATCAATTAATTTCGAATAGATATGATCTTTTCGGTATTGAGGATAAAATCAAAAATGTGAGGCAAACAAATCGCACTCCAGCCTAGAACTTAAGCTGCCCATAAAATTTATGCTAAATTTTTTGTCATGATACTTTTGATTCAAACTTATATATTTTCGCTTTTATTAAAATCCTTTTTAAACTTCTATATTTCCAACTCTAAATTCAATTTTAAATTCGTTTAACCTTTATCGTTTTTACTAAATAACAAAACTGTAAAACTGCAAGTGAAGTTTTCAACAAACCAAAAACACAAAAAAGAGAGCAGATAGAAAAAAAGAACATTTGAAATACAATTTATTATAAACAACCGAAATCAAAGCATCCCTTACGGTGGAATGCAAATGAAATGCCAGCACAATTTAAAACAACAGCCATTCAAATAATCACAAACAACGATTCTACAAGAAAAAAAAACAAAAACATGCGAGTGATATACGGCTGCATCGAATCCTTAAAATCCTTGAGGCAAGTTTGAAATTAGAATGTATATAATTTTTCCAAGGACAGACTATATTTGTGATTAAGAGGGAATATTTTTATTTCCAAAAAAAGTATTTGCTTCTCTCGAAAATCATATTTTTTATGAGAATTGCAGGTTCTAATTGCCTTAATCACGTCACGAAAGTAATCGTTATAAGAAGCACAAAAATAAAATTTATTTTTTTTTTGTTTTTGATGCAAACTCCAAGAATTTTGAGTTCGTTGCGTTTGTTTGGTAAATTATTTTAATATAAAACAAAAATGACATTTTAAAAATTAAAATTTTAATTTTTATATTGAAATGAAAATTTTTGGCTTGAGTTCAAAACTGAGTTTACCAATTTCTTTTTAATTTTATTTTTTGATTTAACCAAGTAGGCCCTTAATTACAATATATATGTTTATTATTATATTAAGCCACGACTAGGAAAAATCTTTACTGATTAACAAAATGCCGAAATCGAAATTGCATGGACACTTTACTTTTATCAAATGCTTGACATCATGCTCGTGTACTTGTGCTTGACGTTAGAACACACATTTGCTTGAACACTTGGCAAGCATTCCTCTTGCAGTTTTTTTTTTTGAAGTGTTAACAGTGAGAGCAAAAAAATACTAAAACGATAAAAAGTGTTAATTTTATTTTTTGTTTTTCATCCAAAGCATTATTTTCATTAAAAACACTTTTTCTTTTAAACGACAATTTTAGCGCCTGTTTTATTGATATATCGTTTTAAGTGCGTACGTGCATGAAGAGTAAAAGCAATACATTCATCAATATCTCTTGTCAAGCATGCCAAAAATCGAAATTTTTTGATTTTCCATCAATTATCTTCGGTGTCACACATACTAACAAATTATCACTCATACTGTAACCAAGCTTAGCAAGTATTTTGAACGTGTCTGAGGACCTTCAGATAGGGAAGCATGTTCTATATACAGTCGAACTTCCCTGACTCGAACCATCGTTATCAACAAAAAAATCATCGACTTAGGGAGACTTCGAGTTATAGAATTGATATTTTGAAAAAAAAAAGCCAGCCACTTACTGAAAACAACATACATTTAATAAGTAAGCTACAGTGACGTAAAATATTCTGAAAATGGTGACAGAAAATTTACTTATTATTTTTTTCATAGGAAATTACTCTAAATTGTTCAAAGCTTTATAGTGCACAGCAGTTGTAGTTTGCAAATATAAACTCAATGTTCGATAAGAATTTTCTACATCATTTCTGGAAGGCTACAGAAAAGTTTCTTTCACCGAACCCGCGTCATAATTCGCCGTTCCGCTTAAGATGGGATGGCCTGAATAAAAAAAAATTAATTCAAAACAATGCACTTCAATAATTATCACAATAAAAGTCACTTCGAGTTATAGAATTCATATACATTTAATTTCGTTTCTCCATACTTCTAGTTATGGAAGTTCTTGTTACGAAAGCAGAATTGTAAGTTATTTTCTCTCTTAACGCTGCTGCCAACAGTGACAGAAATTCGTGTTATGGAAGTTCGACTGTAATTTGTTCTCAAAATTTCAGTAACAATTATATTTTTGGCATAACTTTTCAGCACCTTTCTTGCGTTTTTTTCGTATAGAGATTTTTTTTAAATGTAAAGGAGTTTTTCCAATTTGAAAGATTTATTTTTTCGCAGTCGAAATATTTTGGCAATAATTGATTTAATTTTTTTTTCAGTTCAGTTATTTTGATATAAATAAATATTTTTATCCCTGATTTATAAACACGAACATAAGCCACTTTCTAACAATTTGTGTGGCCGACAGTATTAATTTTTTGTATTCTTCATTTGAAATAGATGTCGAATCTAAATCTCGAATAATAAATTTACTTCATTCATATGTTTTCACTGCTTCTAATATTTATTAAAAAAAAGTAAATGACAAATAAAAACGGATTTTAAATTACAGTTAATGTTCTCAGTTATTTTTTATTGTTTCCTTTTTTTCTCGTAAGAAATATAACATTTAAATCTGCGAATTAAAAAACCGCAATAAAGAAAAGATTCAGTAATTTTAAAGAATTTAATCTTTCAGTTTTTTAATAAATAAAATTATATTATTTTTTCTGAATTTTACATAAAATATGAGTAGACCAGTTTTCAAATGAATTTGCATTCGTTTTAAAATATTTTTTTTTTCAGTTAATTGTAACTAAATACGAGTAACATTATGATTTGAATTTCTTTTATTGTAAAGAAAATATTTGAATTCTTGGAATTTTTTCTTAAAAAGTCTCTTTTCAGTGTCAGTTATTTTAAAAATTATGATTTTTTTTATCGATTAAAGTATAGTTTAGGTTGCATAGGCTGTCAGTTGGCAGCAACCGGACCACCGGGGCCCAGAAAAAGATCTGATGTAGATAGTAAACAGAAGTCGGGGCGGTATAAAACTATCCTGATTTATTCCTTTCAATTTGCATTCCGTAAGGTCTGCGAGTTCGTGTAAAGTCGAAACATAGATCTGGACATTGACAGAGAAGGTCCTTGACAGTTTCATGCTGCTCTTCATTTTGACAACTTCTGCAAGAAACTTCGTTGTAAGAAAGATTCAATCCTCTTGCATGGGTACCTATGAAACAGTTCCCTGTTAGGACTGCCACGAGTATACGCAGCTGATTTTGAGGGATCCTCTCAGTTGTTTTTCAATCATATCGAGGCTAGATAGATCTAGAGACCGTACATGTGGTTGCGTTAAACCATTTGGATTGTGCTATCGATGAAACTATAAATAAAACAAAAAAAAAAATATTGCTTTTATTCCGATTTTAGTGTTTTTATTCTATTTAAATTATTTTTTCAATATATATTTTCTTTTATTTTATTATTAAAATACTTGTAGCGTTTTCCTGGCAAACCTCATTCCAAACTCACAAAATGATGCTGTAGAGTGTAACG
This sequence comes from Gymnocheta viridis, assembly GCA_956483585.1. Classification (NCBI taxonomy): domain Eukaryota; kingdom Metazoa; phylum Arthropoda; class Insecta; order Diptera; family Tachinidae; genus Gymnocheta; species Gymnocheta viridis. Next base: position 120,701,031 of record OY101441.1, on the reverse strand, counting down.
TATAAAATCTGAAATCTTTTGAGTTCAAAAAAAAAGCTAAATGCACTTTCTAAACAAAACATTCTATTCTATAAAAGAATACTTCACACGAGTACTGAAAAAAAATTTAAATAAATTTTAACCAAAATTGATGGGAATTCGTTGAGAAAAAATTAATCTAAAATAAACTGCTGAGTGCTGTTTTTAGTTCAATTTTGACTGGATTTGTCTGTTTTTGTTAGTTCTGGTAGTAAATGTGGTTACTGTGAAGTATGAAAAACTATTTTCTTGTTTTCATTGTTTGTTTGTTTCCACTTTTTCCCCCTTTTGTAACGGAAATGTTAATACAAGAATAAAATAAAAACAAAAAGCAAACACTTTCATAACTAAATCTGCAAGTGGCATCACCAGCAGGCATTTTATGTTCCTTTTTTTTGAACAGGAGAGCAAAAAGTGAGCTGAAAGGAAAATAACTACATTTAAATTTTAAGGATTAAAAATTACACTTTACGCAGCAAGGATTACTTTGAGAGTCGGTAGTAAAAATTACATTTTTTAAGTTTTGACGGATTTGAAGGATGTTTTGTTGCAGTACTCTATACAAAATTGTAATGATAGCAACTGTTTAATTTGTATACCAACCATCTACAATTAGAAAGTTGTGTTACTGATTATAAGATTTCAAATGAGCGAAGACAATCGATGATATTTAGCTGATCACTGAAAGGATAATTAGTCAAGAGTGTTAGTTTTGCCTGAGTAATTTGTATACCTTGTGTCGAGCTAACTGAAATGTTCCTTAGCAAAATTTCATACTAAAGTTTAGTAAGACGGCTTCTACACAGTCAAAGTTTACTTTGCAAAGTTTTGATTCAGCTGGGAGAAAGACAGAGAAATGAATACTTTCTTATTTTGTCTTTCTGTTAACTGAATTAAACACTGTCAGCTGAAATAAACTCTGACTGTGTAAAAGCGTCTAACTAAGGACGGCTTTTCCACAGTCAAAGTTTACTTTGCGAAAATTAATTCAGCTTGGAAAAAAACATAAAAATTAAATATTCGTCTTTCTGTCTTTCTGCAAGCTTAATTAAAATTTTGCAAAGTAAACTTTGACTGTGTAAAAGCCCTCAAACTAACGCTAAAAATTATGCAAATTTCTTTCATTCTCTTTCCTAAAATAAACAAAAAAGAATTCCAATACAATCACATCACAAATGCATTTAATTACACATTCAGTGATAAATATCATTAAGCTATTTTTGTCATTGTAAATCGCCAAATAAATTATTGAATGCACGAGTACATGTTAAACAGCACACGCAACATTTTGCCAAAATAGTATAAAAACAAATGAATTTGACAAAAAAAAATAATTGAAAAAATAAAGCCAAAACCAAAACATTTTTTTTACAATATATTTTTTTGGACAACTGAAAACATGGAGATACAGTGTTTTTTTTTGTTACCAAATTTCATGTATTTTCTTGTTGTTGTTGCTGCAGTTGTTGTTGTCGTCATTTACACCTATAAATAGTGACACCATCTGTGACAAAACACATACAAAATTTGTCGAACATGACTGGTAAATGTACATAGTTGTAACTTTGGTTTTATCCAAAGTAGTCACAACAAAATAAACAAGCGTTTACTTTTAAAACAAGCAGCAGCAGCAGCAGGACCAGCATCATCAGCATCAGTAAAAACTACAGATATTCATTTATTTCATATAGCAACCACTGGAATTGAAATGGAGATGATAGATGAACCAATTGGAACTATTGTTTTCATATAAAAAAATAATAATAAAATAAATTGGAGTCCTTAAAGATCCTTTACGGCACACATGATGAGCGTTCGAAACTGTGTTTTATAATTTTGATAGAAGATTATATGTGGAGCATCTGCGATATTATACATCGTTATTAGCAGTATTGGCATTAATAAATGAATTGTTGAATCGCTAAACATTCAAACAGATTAATTTTAATCATGCTAAAATTAATCGTGATATTAATCGTAATCATGATTCTTCGTCTTAGTCCCTTTAGCTTCTAGTGGAGCATAGGGCCTTGTGTAGTTTTACTATTTATCTCCAATAGGGTGCCTCCCCGGGTGATGGAGAGGGGAACATTCGTCAGATATGTGGGATACCGCAAAAACAAAATATGCAGCGTGAACCTAGAAAATATGCAAATGTAGCGTCTGTACTCGTATCGAGCTGCTACAAAAGGCGTCTGTTTCCAGAGAAGCGGCAGGGCCTATGATGTGTCTAACCACGTGATGGCTGATTTCGTTATGCTTGTAACATATCGCAGGAACGCAATCTTATTCACTACTACTTTCTATACCATGACTTCAAACCAGTAATCATGATTGATAACCATCAATTCGTAAGCCCACTATACATTTATCAAAATGCTTGACATCAAATTCGTATACATGTGCTTGACGTTAAGGCATACAATTGCCAAGCATTCATTTTGAATTATATTTTATATTGCCCAGAAATATGTTGACTGCAGACAAAAAACACCTGTTCTGTTTGCAAATCTTGTTAAAAGTGTATACGACTACATGCTTGAAAAATAAAAGAAATACATTCATCAAAATCACTCGTCAAGCATGCTGAAAATCTAAATTGTTTTAGATTTTTCACCCATCATTGAAGCTGTCACACATACAATGAATTTTCACTAATACCACCATCATGATTGATGTGATTTTGACACAAGTATAGTGCCCTCTAATAGATAATCGTCACTTGTTAATTTGCTTATTCGGTGGTTCGACTATGACAACAATAAAATTGAAGTAATTTAAAAACACATTTCTAACGCAGCACGAATTTTGATAGCAAAATTCAATTATTTTGTAAACCTTTTCGTTTGTTAGAGTATTTACGGTGAAATGGGAAACACAACTGAGATGAACGACAAATTTCGCCCAACGCGAGGAATATGTGTGCGAATTCTCGTATGAAGCACAATAACAACAACAAAAATAACAGCTGTTATAATTGATAAAGTTGTTTACTATTTGTGCTAAATAGTGTGACCATATTGAAAAAAATATGTACTAACAAAATTACAACTAAAAATAAGTTTTGTTTTTATCCTTTTTGGAGATTTATTTTAAATGATATAAAATAAAAATAAAACATTTATTAAGATAAACAATAACTTTAGTTACCAAAACACTCGAAAATTAAAAACGAACATGGTCACATGGTGCTGATTTGTTCGCTGGCGTAAGAAATGGAAACAAATCTATTGCAGAGTTCGCCGCGTACGGCGAATTTCGCCAATGCCGTGATTGTGTGTATTTTATTTTTGGCAACGAATATTCGCGGCCGAAATTTCGTCGTGCGTCACTGCTGTGCTCTTATCATTACTGAGCATTTTTGGCAGTGCTAGATGTCACGTAGATTTTTTTACACAGAAAAAAATTTACACTGACAACCCAAATAGCAAAAAAAAATCAATCTTTACATATTCAAAATCTTCCAATATTACATTTTCAATCAAAAGAATTTGTAGCTATCAAAAACCGTTTAATAAGAAAGAAATTGGTAAAGTCAGATTAGAACTTGAGCCAAACAATACCTTTCGACTTAAGGGACCCATACACGACTCCACATGCACGCGCAATCAAGTATTGGTGCCAGTCGTTGGGTCGTGTATGGGCATTTGTTGTGATTGAACGGTTTGCTGTAGCGATGTCAAACATAGTTTGATATTTTGCTGATGGCGCCAGTTTGTGGTATTGTGTATGGTGAATTTAGCTCAGGTGGGAAAAGTGTTCAGAGAACAAGTCATTTCTAATAATTTTTTAATAAAAATATACGCATTTTCATTAATTTGTAGTTTTAAAACAATATCAATAATAAATGCGGTGCGCACTAGTTGTAACAACTCATCCGTACAAAATTTTTCAAGAAATGAATATTGCACCAGTATGCTTGTATGGTATGTGTCTCGAGCACGATTCAACATCACTTGTTGGTGCCAGTATGCTGGAGTAGTGTATGGTTTGCTTTACATGTACATACTTTCAGAATAAAACTTTTTTAAACCACTGTATACTACTGTCATAACACAAACCAGCAATCTTGCTTATAACGACCAACACTGTGGACCTTTTCCAAAAACAAAAAATCCATGTACAATTGAATATCTATAATTGCATGGTAAAATATATTTATATAAAGATTGTTCCAGCTAATGACCGTAGCCATCCTTAAAACCACTATTGAATTTGTTGGTTACAAAATGTCATCATTATTGCATCAAGTGGTCATATAAACATCTGCCAATGACGAGCGTGGATGTTTGCATTGTTAGAAAACAAATACCACAAAAAAGGAGAAAAAAAAGTTCCAACAAAGTTTCAATATTTCATCACGTGTTCTAGACAAAGTTAAACACACGACATGCAGAAACGATGCGTGGGTGCAGTTTTCAAACATAAAACCACTAAAAGGTTTTACCAACACATGAACAAAATAAAAAAAAACATCGAGCATACATGATACATTAAACACGCACACACATGTATGTACTTTGAACTAACCCATAAACATTGACAGTAGAAAAAAAAATTTACCATAACTAACAATATGTTCCCTCAACGAAAAAAAAATATTTAACTAGTTATAAATACAAAACGTGGTAAAAACTTGTTAAACAATCATTAAAAGCTGTTAAAATTCCAAAAACGAACAATAACGACAACGAGAAAAACCCCAAACACAAGCATAAACAATTACAAACATGTATGTACTTTAACTACAAATCACATCAGGACGAACAGCAAATGACAGCAGTTGAAACACGAAGAGGTAGACGAACATAACAGCACACACACACACACACATATATATACACACACACAAAATAGTTCAGTAACACCAAAAACTACAACTAAGAGTTACAATCATGAAATGGTCATTAATGCGCTTTTGGCAAATACAATCATTTCCACTTCGTACACATTTTTACTCATACAAACACATTAACGAGTTCTTAGATATTTTCATTATGGATATACAGTTTGTCCAGAAACTCTTGGCAAAATAAAATACGAAATCAGAATTGTGGTTATTTAATTTTTCGTATATAATTTTTCGATAACTTGTATTTAAAAATATATTGGCCGGCAACATTTTGGGGGGAGGGGGTGTTAACAACAAATCAAATGAAAACAAAATGTTTTTAATTGAAGTTGATTGCATTCATGTTTTTTAAAAATGTTCTTTTATAAATATAGAATTACAGTCGAAATTCTCTATAGTGAACTTCTATGCAATGAAGCTCTTCCTACTATGAATTCATTTCAAAAACACAGCTTTCTCGTTCCAATGTTAGTGTATTTTCATCTCCTTGTAGTGAATTTCATGTGTGTGAAGATAAATTTAAATTTAAGTAGCAGGGACATGAAGCAACATTTTTCGCGTGATATTTTTGCAGTTAACAGACCACTTTTATACGCTTAACATAGCACTGTTAAGCATTTAACAGCCATAGTGAAATTGATTAACTTTATGTAGGACGCCAATTTTAAGAACACTTAAGATAATTATAATTATAGGAATTCTACAAACAATAAATATAACATAAAAAAGTAATTAAAAAAATTTTTTTTCGGAGACATATCACAGTGTGACAAAAAAAAAACCTGGGATGTGATATTATTTTTCTAGTAGCTGCTGTCGAGTAGATCAGGATTCTGTATTTGAAATTTCCGGGACACCCCCAAAATCCGGATTTACGGTTAAAAACCCGGTTTTTGTACCTTTGCGCACTTATAAGCCTGTAATTTTGTTGATAATGATCTGATTTTGGAAAGAAGAAACTGAGATCTTTCGAATGACACATAATTTATTTAAGAAAATTTGAGAAATTTGGGTGTTATTGTCGAGCAAACACAAATTTTGTAGATTTTTCAAAAATTTTTCAACTTTGGTGACGTTTTTATACATTATTTTATTAAGAAACTATAATACTGTTGAATTTATTCAAAAAGTACGTTTATTTACGATTACAACGCATATTTGGGTTTAAAAATAGCTAAGTTATTGACTGAGTTATTTAACTTTTCATGAAAATAAACTTTTAAACATTTTATACAAATTTTATTAATCCATTAACACAGTGTGACAACAAAAAAAAAACCTGGGATGTGATATTATTTTTATTATTAATTTTATTATTGTTGTTATTAATTTTTAATTAAATATATCCCTGAAGAAGCTTTCCATTGAGAAAGCGAAATATCGGATAAAATAAATAATTTATATTTAATTTCTGGACCTAAATCTTGAATAAATTATTTAATAAAATATAATAAAAAGGTCGAATAAATCAGAATAATTTTGAGCACAATTAGTGATATTCCTGAAATAATTTTGGAACTTTCGAAAATTTAATTTAAAAAAAAAGTCATATTTCTGGAGAAGATTATTGGCCATTATGGAAAAATGGACAAAACAGTGCCTTTGTAGCGTGAAAATTTTGTAGTGCTTCCGGTAGTCCAGTAATTTTTTTACTGCGAAATAATACTTTTTAAATTTTATTTATTAGTCAGTCAGAACCCTTCTAAATATCCATTGGCATCGAAACCCAGTTGGTAGAAAATCCAAGGAATTTTTTTCAACAATGTTTTTTTGTACAAACAATTTTACAACACAATGTAAATAACAAGGGGGCTCATTTTGTAAATTTGTATGGAAAAAAATCTAATTAAAAGAAATTCTTAGTATGTTTCATAAAAATTTGAAGCGTTTAGAAACGATTCATTCAAAATTCGGCTGTAAATGTATGTTTTTTTCTATCTTATCCAGTTAATTATTTGTCGACATAGAATTAGAAAATAAACGGATTATGTGTAAAAGAAAAAAAGATTTTAAAATTTGGCTGTAGTTCTATATTCAGTAGAAAATGTTTTTTTTTCATTTTGCAAAGATTTTCTGGGCAAACTGTGTGTATATTGTTTGATGGCACAAGTGTATGTTTGTCGCTTCTATTAAGAAAAATTCATTCCTCCAAAAAATGAGCAGTAAAAAGTGCACGTTTTAACCAAAAAGATATAAACGCCTGCACTTATGGTGGGAAGGCGCATCAGCATTTCAGAGAAGCACAGAACTTCTGAAACTAAATTTTCAATGAAATATATAATTCATTTCGATTATTAAGAGTTTAACTCATATTGAAGCCTCTTTCGATTTCTAAAAATTTTGTTCTTCCTTCAATTCTTTTGGCGAACTGTTGAACAGTCTAATCAATGTTTTTTGAACTTGTGGCAGGGTTTCGCGATATAGGAGACTTCTCTCTAGTAGGACTCCATTTAAAATTGTTGTTTTTAATTTAACAGCATTTTGAGATTTTTTTGTTCAACACAACTAAATTAATTTTTTTCCAGTTTTTTTCCTTTTTAGATTATTCGATTATTATTAAAGTTTTGCACAGTGCATCGTTGTATAAATAAATATGGAAAAAAATATTTACTCTAAAAAAATTGCAAAATTCATAAAAAAAATTTTACCTAAAACTACAGGCAAACTGATTATTTTCAATTATTTTTTTTTGCTCATAAATGTTTGAAAAATAGTGTGGAAAACGCTTGCATATAAATATACAATTCTTAGCTTAATATTTGTTATTGAGACAAGCCTTGGACTGACGTTAAAGACAGGGGTTGGGGTTGGCTTGAAAGCATTAGATGTATTTTCTGGAATTGAGCTGTCATTAAAGTATTTGTATCGTATACTTCCCATCCAACTCTCAAGAGTTGTTTGTGGCAACACCTCATCTGTTCAATTGCTGTAAAAATGTAATCAATTATCCTTGAAATAGTACGCACAGACGTGTTGTAGGACATAACACACACACACACACACAAAGATACGCACAAATAACAACACACATAACAAAAAATAAACGAAAAAATATACATATCCGACGACATCGTACGTTATATTGAACCTCTGAAATAGAATGGGGGGAAAACATACACGTAATTCCCTCTTTCATACTGAATAAAAAACGAGTTGGATGAAATGACAGACACACAAAAATATAACATGACAGCTTTACACAGACGAAGATCCTGATTGCTCAAAAAAATACGATAATCAAGATGTTGCTGATAACGATGCTAGACTGAGAATTTGTAAACTGTGTGGTCAGACGAATAAAATGGAAAGTTTTCATTATCATGTTAAAGGATATTGGGTGGTTTTTTAGTAAATTTTATAAAAATGCTAACAATTTACTTAAGCAATCAAGCACAGTGGGGTGAAATAAAATAAAGTGACAGTATATGTGTTATAGAATAACCAAACTTTCAAGGCGGTTTACCTGTAATAAATTACACAGTGCAACAGTAATTTTCACCACTAGAAAAATCGGTCTACACTCGAAACTGGAATTCCTTCGTAGCAAAATTTACGCACTTAGAGCCTATTTCTCCTATTCTATTTAAATATCATTTCATATTTAAAAGTCATTTTTCATTTTCATCAACATATGCTCATAATAGAATATTCAAATACTGTTTAAATAGTTAACAATCTGCTTTTAAATATGAATTCCATTTTTATTTGTTAGTTTTTTAAATAAGCAGTTGAAAGCTGCAGCTGTCATATTAAATAGCCAAACGTTGCCATACTTTCTTGTGTTTCATTATGTAATAAGGTTGTCGTTCGAATAAAATTTATTCGAATAATTCGATTTTTTTTTTGTTCGAACGAACAAACATTTTTCAATTTCGAATAAAGAATTATTCGAATAGTTTTTTTCGAATAATCTAACATTCGAATAATTAATGAAAGACGAATAAAATCATTAAATACTTTAATATTATTCATGAACTCTGGGAATTTCCTATCCACTACTACCTTTTTAAAATATGCCACAAAAAAAATATCATAAAATTTTATTCGAACAAATAAAAAACACGGGTAATTGACGACCCTATTATTTAAGTTGGTGAAAACAACAAGTTCTTAAACACACTTTACACTGGATCTTCACGTAGCAATAGCCATTGCGGCAATTGCCAAAATTGTTTCGTTCATGAAAATTGTTCGGTGTGGACCGCGATTGCCATCTCAAGTGATTGCTTGAGCAATTATTGCCTATCAATCTGCTGTCATTTCTGTTTTCTGTAATCAGTGCATTTGCAAATTTGAATTTAGAAAACTAAAAACTGCATATTTATTAAAAAAACACCTAAAGAAGTGGAAACCCGAATAAATATTTAAAATAATAAACTTTTATAACAATTCCCATCTTTATGTATATAAAATTATAGCAATTATAATAATCTCACGGTATGAAAATTTTGAATTTGTGACGAAGCAATTTTACGTGTTCTTCACATAAAAGCAATCTGCAATCGAATTATCAAAACTCTACTGACGCTTTTGCTTGTTCTCAGCAATGAAATTGCTACGTGCAGACCCAGTGTTAAATAGAGATCGTCAATGAAATTAAAGTGTGTTTAAATATTGTTGGTGAAAGAGACTCTCAGTGTTGCGTAATTATGAAACACTGCCGATCATTTAAATGAACAACAAAAAATATGCAATAATACATAAGATTAATATTTCGTTTTCCTTTAAGAATCTTCTAAGTAAATATGTGTTTTCAGTTATGTCCTTTCACCGAACGACAAACTAATTACAAAACAAAAATAACACATCAACATCATCAACATCAATAGCAAGTGTATTTTTCCAAAGTAGGATTTTTCCTTTGCCCATAGATTATAGCCCTTCCAAGTGTTTTTCTTTTATCCCTTTTACGCACCAGCTCTCGCACACGCTGACAAACCGCCCAAAACGTAATGGTAGATCCTTTATATTTAATAGCAGAACTTACCGCAATCTGTGAATTTTCACACACAATCATCATCAAACTATACGGAGTACACCACGTGCGTTTGTTTGTATGTTATAAATCAATGTGGATGAGGGAGTATTTTGAATAGATTTTCAAGTTTTTTCACAAAAAAAAAAGAAAACACATTTTTGTTTTCTTTTTATTTTCTCGGCAACTCTCTCAGTTCATGTCTTCATGTCTGTGTTTGCGAGATAATTTCAGTATTATCACAGCTGCACTTGTTACGCTTAATGGTTGATGACGTTATTTCTATTTTGGGTTTTTGTTTTATAAACTTTTTTGTTTTTTTTTTTGTTTGTTTGTTTCAACATTTGTTCTTTACCACCTTCTACTATGTTTACCTTATGTTATTTGTTTCTTCCATTCACATACTTGCACACTTATGCACACACATACATAATATGATGGTTTAAAGGTGAATGCAGGGGTTGGTATGTGTGTGTGTGGGTCTGCATGTGTGTGTGTTTGTATGCGGTAGTGTTCTTAGGAGCATAAGTAATTCATACACTTAAACAAACTCATATTAAACCCTTTGTGTAAAATATTATAGTTGTTGTTTTTATATTCGGAAATATATCACTCGGGTAAATGATGGATAAATGTTTCTGGTTGTTTCGCAAAACCCAGTGAACATTATTTTAATGAATTTAATTAAATAGAAATTCTACACAAATTAAGTAAATATTTTTGATCGATGTCAATCAGATCACGAAACGAATCCACAAATTTTAACAATATTAATCGTAAAAATTATATTAATAATTATTTATCTCTTAAACAACTGTTCCGATTACAAGATGATGTAAACAACGCTCATGTAAATGGGCTTAATTAAGATTTCAGAAAGCTTTATTTTTGGCTAGCCTGTTGGAATACAGGGGGATTACTCTCTATTGCGATGCCAAAGCAATTTCAGTGTAAAAATAATTTCATTTTGTACCATTTTCCTCTCGTACCGTAGCACAGTGGCCGATTTGGCTTCGCTAGCGGCATTTAATTCAAATTTTCAAATTTGAAAAACCGTGAATTTTTTTTAACAATCGATAACAAATACATTCACTAGATTTGTATCGATTTTTAAAAGCTCAGCTTACAGCTGATGAACACCTGCATTCAGTGTAATTGTAAATTTTCCTATATGTGTAAACCATTGTGTGTCCAAAATGTCCAAAATTTACTGCGAGTACCTGCGAGCCTTCAATTTATTGTACTGAAGAATCTGATTAATATTTCTTTTATAATATGGTTTCTCTTTGAGTTGACAATTTTTTTTTTATTTTATATATGAATATATGGTGGAAAATGTTTATTGAATTAAAAACAAAATAAAAAATTAAAAGAAAATTAAAAATAAAAAATTTAAAATTAAAAAAAAAATTAAAAATAAAAAAAAAATTTAATTTTTTTTTCCAAAAATTGTTTCAGTTTTTTATGAATTGAGAAAAAATTTTTTTGAAGATATCTTCTTTACTTTGGAAGCTATGAATAAAATGCCGCTAGCGAAGCCAAATTGGCCACTGTGCGTAGTAGAGAAGAGAGTAACCCCCAAATTAAGTTACAGGGTATCAAAGTCTACCATTTTGGTCTCAAAAAACCTTTCAAAGCTTGTGAGAGATATAGATTTTGGTTAGTTTAATTTCATTTATTTATTAAACTATGTGCTCTAGGACACACTGTGACGGAGAGGTTACAACAACCCGTAACAACGACACTTTTGCAGTTTCAGCAATGTATGTAGTGATGTACTGTAATTGCTGTTATTTGCAAAGCACACTTTTGTAAGGTTTTGTTTATTTTATTTTCTTGTTTTCAGTATTGTTAGAAAATTAAACTGATAGAATGCTAAAAAGGTAAAATATTGTTGAAATGTTCTACATAAAGAAAAACAAAATGCTTCCGGAAATCATGAAAGCGTGAATTATGCACGAACATGCGTGATCAGGCATGATCGTGCTTAGTTTTTTGTTGCAATTACGTGAGCGTACATGAACAGCAATATACAAAAATTAAACGTGAGTGAGCGTGCATGAGAATATTTGTGGCGAGATTATTTCGTCCTTTTTTTTTTGGTTTATTGTAGTTATTTTCATATAATTTTTTATTTTATTTTCTTTTTAATTTTTTGTTAATTTTTTTTTTCGTATGTATTTCGTGAACGTTATTTTTCGTGATTTTGACTTTGACTTTTTTCCGCTCACGTGAGCGTGTATGAACATGAGCTAAAAATGTAAGGCCATGCGTTATTAGAGTGCATGAGTAAAATTTTTTTTATCGTGATCCTGCATGAGCGTGAGAAGTCTCTAACGTGATATATGAAAGTAAAAAACTGTCCCGGATCCCGGATGCCCCCGAGACACTGCTCGTCATTTTTATTTAGATAATAAAAATAAATTTATTTTATTATGTTTATTTTTTTAATTATCTCATAAAATTTGAAGGATATTTGGTTGAGGATTTTGAAGCTTCTGTTATTGGCCTTTTTTTCTTTTTAACTGACTTCAAGAAATGAGGAGATTAGCAATTTGATTGTATTTGGTTACTTTTTTTCTTTGCACATTAGTAACTCTTTCATTTTTTAATCGATTTTCCAAATAATATTCTGAGAGATTTTGCTTGCAGCTTGGTCCACAAAATTTTTTTTTTCGAAAATCGCAAGGACAATTTGATTGCCTGAAATATTAAATTTATGGAACGATTTTAAATGCATTTTTTTATTTGAAAGTGTTTGCTTGTATTTTTGTCCCATAGAAATTTAAGTGGTAATTGAACGGACAAAGTGGTCGCCCGATATATTGTTTATTGCATAGCTCCGCCAATTATGGACCGATTTTGAAAAAAATTTTATGTGAAAGCGCATGTTTAAATTTTCAGCTCAAATATAATTGTATCCGTCTTGCAATCTATTCAACTGGCTCTTTTCATTGAAATCGATTTTGTTTTGCCAGAACTATTTCGCAAATATCTTCTTACAAACATTTTTTCTTACTTTGCAATAATTTCTTATACAATCTGCTGAAAGTTATCTTATAGTCTCAATTATTTAATTCGTGCCAAATATTTCAGCTTATTACTATTTTTTCAAATATTGATAACAAAAAACATCTTCTTTTCAAGTGTTTTGTTCGCTGGCTAAATTTATCGAAATGTCTTTGTGTTAAAAAGCTGTTCAAACGGAGCAAATTAATAATACACACATGGTTGGAAAAATAAATATTCCCATCATTTCAATTTAGTTTTGCAAACATAAGGGTATTTGAAGCTCAGCAAATTGTCATCGTATCAGTACAAAGTAGAAAAATCCTATAAAGTGCTACACTTAAATCGGTTTCAGAACAAATCTGCTTCTATTATTATCAATACACACTTCACCAAAACAAGGTAATTCAAAGGATGGTGAATTTTTTCTGCATTATTTATCCTAATCGCATTTGCGTTATTTGGAAGGAGAAAGTTATTATGAAAGTAAAAAATAACTGAATCAAATATCGCAATAAGTTTAAATAATATACTGATTCACATTTTTATTATCAGAGTCAGGTTTATGCAAAAAGAAATAATAAATATAATTCATGCCTTTTTTATTTTTTATGGATTTTCCTATTGTTTTAAACTCAAATTCAACTTTTTTGAGATTTCGATATTTTTAATAAAGTTTTTAAATTTATTTTCGAATGTTTTATTTTTTTATATTTAAAATTTTTGGATTTTTTATGCTTTTGATTTTCGATTTTTACTAATATTTTTAAAATTTAAAAATTTGACTTTTTTGATGATTTTTAAAAGTTTTTTTTTATAAAAAAAAATTAATAAGAAATAAAATTGGTTTTCTAAAATTTTTGATTTTTTTTTAATTTTTATGCTTTTGATTTTCGATTTTAACTGATTTTTTTTAAATTAAAAATTTTGAATTCTTTTGATCATTTTTAAAAGTTTTTTTTTTATAAAAAAAATTTAATAAGATATAAAAATAAAATAAATATTTTTTTGAACAAATTGGTTTTCTAAAAATTTTTAATTTTTTTAATTTTTGTGCTTTTGTTTCTCGATTTTAAGAAATTTTTTTTAATTTATTTTATAAAAAAAATTTAATGTTAAATAAAAATAAAATAGATATTTTTTTTTGTACAAATTGCTTCCCTAAAAATTTTTGATTTTTTCTTAATTATCTGCATTAATTGCTTTTGCCATAATCTGAAGAGTACAAGTGCAGATCGAATAACAAATGCAAATCAATTACTCTGCACAGTTATTAAACTTTCTGTTATTCTGAAAACCTTTTGGAATTTATTGCCGCCAAAAAATATGTAAATTAATGACAACAGAAAATAATTCTAAAAGCTATTTTACAAACAATAAGAAATCCGAATATATGCATACATACATACACACATATATTACCAAATATATACACGCACACTTATTTAGTCCTGTTGGTGTATGTAGCGTATGTGTGCAGCACATAAAAATGGCACCAAATGGTGCCAATAACCAATCTTTTCAAATGCTCACACACACACACACACAGACGTATTTGTTTATTAAAGAAAAAAAAAACAAGAAAAACACAGCAATAACGACAATAACCGATGACGCAGCACTTGTAAATAAGTAGTTGTAGTAGCAATAACAGCAACAGCAGTGGCAACAATAAAAACACCACTCGCCATTGGATGGGGGAGGACGAGAGAATTAAAAACAATATGAATGAGCAAATGAAAATACCAGTCTAGGATCAGGACTCATAAGAGTAAAATAAATACAATTTGCAACAGCTGAAGTTGACCCACGAAGACTAACATGCTTTTCACCAACCAACACAACAGCAGCACAGAGGAGACAAACAAATTATGAACTGGAGCGTCAGTAAAACTCACACCCAAATGGTACTACATTCATGTTCTGAAACTGAGACGTACATACAGTAGCATACAGTGAAAACTCAATAAGTGTCACTCACTGTGGAGCGTAATTCTGAAAAGGAAACGATTGAACTTAAAATTTAAACAAATAAGTTTAAGTTTAATATTTATTGAGCCTTTTTTATAATTATTTTATTTATTGTTTTATTAGAAGAGGGGGAAAAACACTTAGGACTGACTATAATGTAATATCTTAATTTACAAAAATAGTATTCAGCACCAAACTTGACTGATAACAGTTAATAGTTTACACACGTCATGTCTTATTGACATGATTGCTACTTTATAGGCGAGAGTGACGAGGGGAAAAGACACGAGTAGTAAGTAAGATGCATGTACTGTCATTACCGGGGCAAGTTTTTAATGCTTTTTGCATGCAAAATATGCATTTGTATATTTTTCAAATTTTTCCAACAAAAAAAGCATTTTGATATAACTTGCATAAATTTGCATATTACGCAAATTAGTAACTCTTTTTGCAAAAATTGCTTATGATAACTAAAGCAGCCCCATATATAGTCTCCGCAATGCGATCATTAAAAATTCTTTACCCAAAAATGTTGCATGTAACATGTCTGGCTCATGGGTTGCATAGAATTGCAGATGTTGTTCGCTTACATTTTGCAATATTAACTCACTTGTTGCAAATTGCAAAACCGCTTTTCTTATGGTATACATACATGTATAATGTGTAGTATTTTTCCAAATAAACTTATTGTCTTAATTGATTTCCAGGCGCCCTCTCGTATCAACGTAATGCATTCTATGAATCCAAGTATGATCAGTCCACCCACTAGATGGGGATCTTTATTAACAACTTTATAGAAAGAAGCAGCGTTTTAAATGAGCACTGTGATGATGAGGCAGAGTCAATATGTAATGCAAAGGCTGAATTAAAGATTTTCTAATTTTCAATGTATTTGCCACAGTAAAATCAAATTAGAAACCAAAGGACTTTCTGTACATGAAAGTTTATGCGTCATAGAAGACGTAAAAGGAAAACTTCAGAATATTAATAATAAAATATTTATTGAAAAACTTAACAAAATATTTAATCGAAATGTTGGCCTTCAAACGTTGACCAAGATGTTGAACGTATATTTTGAATATATTTGACAGTTTTGTGCGACAATCGAAGATTATTTCAATTTGAAAACTTGACAAAACGTATTATTATAATTTGTAATAAACATTTGTTTAAATAAAACCGATTAAAAATGATTGGTCTGTGTGTTTTTCGGGTGCATATTTTTGTGCATATTTTGAAGATTTTTTTGGAATGTTTGCATGCATATTTTAATAATTTTTGTGCATATTTAAACTTGCCCTGGTCATTGCGTTTTGTTTTCTCATTCTTAATTTTAGGCCTGAAGGCATTTGCAAGCAAATGTCGTCAACATGACATGACTTGTGTGAACAACAATGAAAGTTCAATGAAGAAGTAGTAAGAATCATGTAAATAAGACATGAGCCATCTAAACGCAGACTTAAATGCTAAAAGTTCAAAAAAGTATGCACGTGTTTGCTACCGAAGCTTACATGCTTAAAGGAACTTTACCAAATAAAGGAAATTAAGATCTTGATTAGCCTTCGCTTTAGCATGAAATACTAAATATCATTTAGCTTAAGTTAGGATAGTGAAGGTGGAAAAGTTGGGACGAACTTTAAGGTCTCATACACCTCAGTTATTTTTTTTTAAGAACAAACACAAACCGCGAAGCTATTTTGGCTTGTCTGCAGAGACACCCAGGCTCAAGGCAGGAATCGAACCTGCGACCCCCAGACTAATATCACTGTCGTGAATAAACTTCTATAATTTCTCCAATCGAAAAATACCTCTAAGAAAAGTCATATTGTGTTACTCGCAAAATACTGCGAGCTGAGCTCTGAAAAAGCTGGACAATAACAAGGGAAATGTTCCATAAATGATAGAAAGCTTGAGTATCCTCTTTTTCAGCAGTCTTCTTATTTTGTTTGGGGTGACTTAGTTAATTTTTCTCACTTCTTTTTTGATTTCGTTCAATCAATGACTGTTTGTAGCCTGTTTATGGTCTAATGAAATGTGAGAAGTAAAGACCAGAGACTTTGTAGCCTCTTTCCATTCGTGGCAAAGGCTACGAAAAACGTTTTCACTGTGTTTTGCTCCACTGTGTGTACGAATAAAGAAATACAAGGATTACAACAAGTTCCATGCAGCAAAGTAAATTGGTTTGCGGGAGAAAAGAGAATTTGGTGACGAAATTAAGTTCATTAGACGGGTGTTGGTTGCCACATTTGTTAAAGCTTGAAAATAAAAACAGGGAAATGCTTGAATATCTCAAAATTGACCATGAAAATTCAAACTTATTTTTATGATCGAAGGATATTTTCACATATAGTAATTTCAAGGCTTAAACATCTGGTATTCAAAAAAGTCAAATTTAGATTAGAAAATTTAAACAGAAAATAGCCAAGAGTTTCTAATATCCAGAGCAAATGCTGGTGATAGCTCGAAAGGGATGTAAATATAGCAGAGCACAATAGTTCGATAGTACGTCTCCATATATGCTTTGTCTTTCCTCGTTTTCTACTACCATGCTGATTCCATTCTTGTCTACATATTTCTGTAGATTGTTTCCGCAGGGCCGTCTTTTTGTCTATACTGTGCACTCTAGAATTCGGCGCCCCACTGAAAATACAAAACTAATGAAAAGAAATAAATATTTATATTTTTCTTGTAACATTGTTGTTCGTAACTCATTTTTTATTCTCTGAAGTTGTGAAAGTAAACGCTTTCCACTACAATTAGTAATCATTAAGCAACTTCAGCATTTGGAAAAGTTTCCTCTAGTTGATGGGACTTTATTAGTTTTTTTAAGGATGAGATACTTAAATCTACTGTGTCCTTTGCAATGGTCTTTAAGTACTGCATCAAATGGAAAAATTCTGCTTTGAACTCATAAGCATTAATGTCTACGTGGTAGAATTCTGCAAATTCTTCGCAATTTTATTTTTAACTTATTCTAACATTCATTCAAACAAGTGAGGATATATTAATAAGAATTTTTAGTTGCATTGAATATTGTCAGCTGTTTAAGTGGTGTTTTTATTTGATAGCAAAAATACCAGAAAAAAATTTAAATCTTTTACTTTTAAGGAACTTGCGGTTGATAATTAGTAAAAATAGCAGAAGCAAAGGAAACGTTTTTTGTTTTTACGTGCTTAAGTCAATTAATTTTTTAACATTAAAACTTAAATGAACTTTTGGTTAAATTTAAATGAAAAATGAGTAGACCGGTTTTTAAATGAACTTTCACTTGCTTTAAATTAGAATTTCAGTTAATTTTATGTACAGAATATTTTGAGTGTAGGAGTGTAATGATGAATTTGCCAAAGGTTTTCTTTTTTAACATAGAAAACACACGACACGACAGGCAACATTTATATGGTGCTGGTGAAGTGAATACCCAGATTTTTGGCAATATTTACAATCTAAATGTTCTGAATATTTCAAATTAAGACTGCATTATGATTTCAATAAGTTCATCTTAATGATCAAACATTTAGATTTGGTGGGACTTATCTTCAAGCCATTAGCGGCATTCAAAGATACAATGCAATTCTTCTCACTCATCGGCCGACTGATGCTATTCTTTCAGGATTTTTAAACCCCATCCCATTCAGCATATCTAGTTGCCATAGATGACACTTGTTACTATCTGGGTTCCAATATATGAGCAAGTCCCAGAAACAGAAATTTATCCAACTTATTTTTATTTCTTTTTTTTAAGGAATATTAGACTAGATATATAATTTTATAAATAAAACAAATGCATTTCGATGATCATTAATGCACAAGTTATTACCAAATCCTACCCTCCCTCAGATTTTCTGAGTTCATACAACATCAAAAATAATTAATGTTTGTAAATAAAATTAGTCGAACTTATACATATATATTTTATATATTTATATTGAAACGATTAATTTGGCTCAAGTTCAAACCCGAGTTTACCCATTTATTTTTTATACTTTTTTTTATTTAATTTTTATTAGAAAATTGTTTGGATAAATTCATTACATATTTTTATTAAGAGAGTACTATATATAGAACAATTTTTATTATTCATCAGACTAGCAGAACGGATCAGTACTGATTTCGAGGTCGCTACGCCATCTCATCAGCGTTCTTTTTGTTCGATTTTACCACTTTTGATAGTGGATACTAGTGATCAGGAATATCAAGTATTTAACCGTATTATTTAACAAATTAGAATACGAAAAGTATAAACTTATTCATTTTTACATGTTAAATCAATTTCGGTTAGTACGAAATCCCATCTCTGATGAATACCTACTCCATTTATTCCAGTCTCTCTCGTTTATTCAGCGCCATTGGCTGCTGAGAATAAACTGTTTTTATCATGTTGTCTGGTTTTTGTCATTTGTAGTTGAATTTCTTTTTAGTATGCAATTTAATTTCTTTTTAGTTTAGCTAATGGCGCTGAATAAAGGAAAGAACGAATATGTGTGACATCCTGGGACTGGCAGTTAGTGTTAATGAAGATGACCCGATCGAAATTTTTATGCATTGAATTCACTTCAATTTTAGTAAAAAAAAATTTGTGTTCACTTTTTTGGAAACACTAAAATTAGTTATGAAATTTCAGAATAGAAAATAGAACAGAAAAAAATGTAACGTGCGTCACAAAGGGTTCACGCCTTTTGAGAAAAAACTAAAATTTTTTTTGATTTTTTAGATTTTGTGTGCTTTATTATTCGCTAAAAATTCCAAAAACACACTTTAAATTTCAAAGTTACTTCCGTTTTTTGCAGCGTGCGTCACAAAACTTTGTGATCAATTATTTTGCAATAAATACCTGCTAAAAAATTATCATTTATGCCATACGAAAGTACACTTATATCCCACTAAACACCATGCATAAGTTGAAGGTGCCTCTTTTGAAAGACCAAACATTTTTTTATATATTAATGAGAAAACGCGTACGAATTAGTGCTGGCAAATTCTACTACTTTTCATTACTCAATAATATTCAATACTTTTCATTTGGGTACTCAATACTACTCGATACTTTTAACGGATTTTTTGAATTTGTAAGGCATAGTTTTTATCTGCAAATTGAAGTAGTTTCTTCAAAAATTAAAAATAAATCTTCAACTATTATTGGTTTTGTATGTCTTTTATTATTACATAAAAAATAAATGTAAAGCTAACTTTTAATTTAACGTTAACAACAACTTAACAAACAATTTAATTGTCCTCAAAAAAAATTATTTAGTTTTGATTTGATTAAAGAATCTTACAACTAGTTGTCTTTTTATACAGTGATGTATTTTTATGCACTATTTTAGCCACTCAACTTGCTTAAAAATACAACTCTAAAAGTATCGAGTAACTACTTTTGAGTATTGAGTAACCAAAAAAAAGGAAATATCTTTTGACTTTTGCAACAATCTTGGCTGATTTAATTATTAAAAATACAGACAATGATTGCTCTTTATAAAACTACTCGTACAATGTCAAAATTCTCAAAATGTCTGTTGAATTAAAAATCCTATTATACCGGCTTTAACCAACAATTGCAACAAACGGCCACACTGTTCTGCATATAAAAAAAGCAAAAACGAAGCAAACATTTGCTTTAGCTAATTCCAAAGTTTGAACAGCTGCAGTTCTTCACACAAACGATGTCGCAGCACATCAAACAAGAAACCGGCAATTGTGCCAAAAAAAAAAATAAAAGCAACAATAAAAAACATGAACGAACTATAAAGAAAAGCAAACAGCATCGGCAGCACCATGAACCAAAATGCCTGAGCACTCTAATGAAAGCTTATTTTTATACCCAAAATACAAAAATTTTTTATGCCGACATGCATAAACAACGTGAGCAAGAAAGAGAGTGTGTGTGAGTGTGTATTGGAGAGTTAAGACACTAAGTGGGAGTTAGGTAGGTGACAACGATATAATGTCGTTTGATAAACGTTTTCACTTGAATTACGATACTTAAGTTTTATGTTGAACACATGCAACATTCACACTGATTCGTACATATACATACATACGTATTAAATGGACCATAGAATTATTTGTTTTGGCACAAGAGGGCTAGTGCTGGGGACCACTTGTAGACATTTAAATGAATGCTGTCAACACAAACGGTTACACAAATAGCAATAATAATAATAATGACCGTAGTAACTAAAGCAGCAGTAGCAGCAACAGTAGCAGCATCAGTGGCAGGAGAAGAAGTTATAGCAATAAGTAACTCGCCATGTTGTTGGCAACATTGTTCAAAATCTCATTCATCGTCAGAAACCGAACATTCATTCATTTAAAACTTTTATACATCCATCATGCAATTCAACAACTTACAACTTCTGCTGAGTATGAAAGACTTTTTTTATTTCACTCTGTTTGTAACAGTTTTTAACGCAATTCGGTCAGGGCTGTACTTGATTTTTTAATACAAACGCAATTGATCATTTCGTTTGCTCGTAGAGAAGAGATGTTAAAGATAAATAACATTAACGCTGGAGAGCTTAAGTACAGGGTGGCCCAAAATGAACGAAGGGGATTGAATTGCTTATAACTTTTTTATTTAAGACATAATTATAAACAATTTTTTTTAGTACAGAATATAAATGGGAAATATTTTAAGTTTAGTTATGAAAAATAATATCTCGCAAGTGGTGGCCATTTGCTGCTTCGCATATTCGTGTTCTTTCCAACACATTTTCCATCACCTTTCGCAAAACTTCAGGTGTTATGTTGTTTATTTCGTCGCGTATATTGCTTTTTAATTGTTGGATGGTTCTGGGCTTATTAATGTAGACTTTTCCTTTCAAATAACCCCAAAGAAAACAGTCTGGAGCGGTTAAATCCGGTGAACGCGGAGGCCAATTAAAATCATTTGTACGCGAAATAATTCGTTCACCAAAGATGTCTCGTTGATTTGAAAAATAAAGCTCAACAATTTGGGCACGTTGTTCAATTGAGTACTGCTCCATTTTAAATTCCCCAAGTCTTCTTTACAAAATACTGAAAAGAAAAGAAAAAAAAAATTATAATAAAGAAGTTATAAGCAATTCAAAATACTCGTAATTAGAGTGGAAAAGCAAAGACAATAGTCGTTTCTTGAGTATATCGGCAATTTATATATTTCTGGCTTTTTAAGAAGCTTCCAGGATCTGTGTGTTATACGAAACATAAAATTCATTCATTACACGGAGAAGAATATTTATAATAGTCTCTAAACAGCAACAAAAAAGTGTTCAAGTTTTCTGCCATGATGATTTTTGTTTACCCTTCTGTGTAAATTTTCGTATTTGATAAATTTTCGTATTTGAATACGAAAAGTATTGGTTCAAAAGTAGGGTGATCGACGCGATTTTTCAACCGGTTTTTAAAACCGGATTTT
Source organism: Gymnocheta viridis (assembly GCA_956483585.1). Lineage (NCBI taxonomy): Eukaryota > Metazoa > Arthropoda > Insecta > Diptera > Tachinidae > Gymnocheta > Gymnocheta viridis. The sequence continues at coordinate 120,678,813 of OY101441.1, read as the reverse complement.
CTACAATTCGGTTGTCGGTTTTTTTGCAAATGTCAAATATTCTGGTTTTCTTACAATTAAAAAACCGGCTCAGTCGAATAATTTTCAATTTGTATATTTTTCAAATAAAATTACTTTTTACAATATTAAAACTGAGACGAACGTTTTCTGTTGATTATCCAAGTATTTTTTTCAATTTAAAAGTTCTGGATGTTTTTTGACCATGGTGAAATAACCTTATGAGTTTGTAGCGTTGGCGAATGGATTGCGTGCAATGGATATCAAACTGTATATTTGAAAATCGTTATTTATTAATTAATTAGTGTTATTTAGTTTTGTTGACATTTTGCTTCATATTTTATATAGAGTTAGACAAACATTGCAGACCTAAAATGAATAAATTAACGTCGCCTAAAAGGTTCGAAAACTTAAAAATCTCTGGCAAGTTGTGTAAAAACGTGTCAGAGTATTGAATTTTTCTAACCTGAACTTGCATGTGGCACCGGGAATTTAAACTGTATTGAAGTTGCTTTCATTGCAAAATTCTGAAATAATATTTCTGGTTGTAAGTTTCAAGCTTAGAAACAAGTTTCGAATTTACAAATTAACTAGAATCGAAAAAAATTCATAAATTTGTTTCGAAAAGTTGAAAAAATAATTTTCTCTTGTGGAGAAGGATACAATAAGGTGCTCTTTTAATCGAATGCGTATAATTGTTATCAAACATTAATCATACGCCTCTGCAGTCGCTCTGTAATAACGTTATATGAACACTTATACGTTTTTGCGTGTGTGTGTGTGTGTGTTAATATCAAGAGCAACAACAATAACAACTGCCTCAAAAAAATATATAAAAAATAAACGAAACGACCAAAAATAAAATGAATGATTACTTACGCTAACGGCATGAAAATGCAAATGAAACGAAATGAAATGTGTGTGTCTTTATGTGTGTTTTATTCATTTTTTGTATTCTTTTGTCACAAGTGCTTTTTGTGTGTTGATGCTTTCAGACTTTATAGCCCGAAAACAGCAACAACAGCAACATTATCAAAAACAACATAAAATAAAACAGAAATATTCAACCAAATCGAACTTTAGCTCTGACATATTGAACTAAGTGCTTTTTTTGTTAGCTGACTTAGTGTTTGTTATTGGCTTGATATGCTTATGTACGCGCGTGTGTGTGTATTTGCATGTTTGTGTGCGTGGACATTTTTATTAATGGACAGAAATTGTCACATTAGAAATGGCAAAAGCCGACTGTTGGAATTGTAAGTGCAAATAAATACAATAAAAAATATTTCACAAAAGGAACCTGTCATAAAGCTGTACTTGTACGTATCAGATCTCTTGTCTGATTTCAATTTTAAAAGTGAAATAGCATATCTATTATTTCTTTTTTAATATTTCGGCCGAACTCGGTCGGCTGCATTATAGATCGCATTTGATTCATTTGGAATCTGCATTTCAGCTGTAATATGTGTTCGAGTTAAAAATTTAATGCAGATGAGATGTGAGACAGGTAAACTCAGCTCTGCTGCTGTTAGTGGGGGAGGGAGTTGAATATTTATTACGTAATTTATAATTTATACCAAAAACTTTTTAAAATGCGTTGAATATGTGAAGCAAAGAGGTAAAAACGCCAAATGGTAAAAACGTAGTATTTGACAATCCCCTTAAGCACTGTAACCGAAAGAGAGAGAGAGAGAGAAAGAGAAGGATTACGGAAAATTAATGTTTCAAAATCTGCCTGATATTGGTCTTTAATTATAATTCCAAAATAAGGAAGACACCGTAAGCAAGTGGATAGTGTACTCGACTGGGGGTCGTAGGTTTGATTCCTGCTTAGACCCTGGGTGTTTCTGCAGACAAACCAAAAAAAGTTTTGCAGTTTGTGTTTGTTTAAAAAAACCCCATGCGTCAATCAGATATCTGGCTCAAAACTTACGCATAGCTGAAGTCTCCCAGGTTAAGGACGGCGTGATAAGCTCCCTCTAAAGCACAAATTAGAATAATCAAAAAGTGAAACCGTAAAGCGGTTACGAATAACTTGTAATTTCGAATAAATTGACGTACAGTTTTACTATTTTTAAGGCGAATTCAAGAGAAAAATAACTCCATAACAAAGAAATTTAAACAACACTTCGTTTGACGTTTATGCATACCAAACAAAAGCAGCAAAAAAGAATCAGCTGGCTAAAGGCCAAGGCACATAGAATACGTTGCTTTTTTCAGCAGACATTAGAGTATCGGCGGAGGAGGTTGACATAATGACTATTTTGTTGGCGGACATTAAATCAGCTCAAAGGAATTTGATGATATTCTGGAGTTTCTTTTAATTGTAATTTTTATTTGTTTCTATTGTGTCACCACACAACCAAGGCGTCTTCACAACAGGTGGCCTCGAGAGATCAGGTGACTCAATTCGCTTGAATTTTGGTTGTCAAAATTTTTTAAATTATTTTGTTTGTTTTCATAAAAAAGAAAAAATTATTCATATACTAAAAAAGTTTTTTATTTTAAATAACATGTTTGATACAAAAAAACTTCTTACTTTGTGCTCCATTTTATAAATTTTTTATTTGCTGTTGCTTATCAATATCAGCAGCCTATAAAGCTGAAGCACTGTACCATCAATAGTACCAACTGAACTACCAGCGGAAACTGGAAAGCCACTAATACCACCCTGAGATTTATTATTATGTAGTTGTCGGAATTGAAGTGGTATGACATTTATTAATTGCACTTGGCAGGACCATCCGCCATGCAAGTAGTTTGATATAAATGTAGTGGCAGGTGATGAACTGTTGCGACTTACAGATGTGGTATGATCAAAGTTTCCCGTAGTATTTATATGAGTAACCGTAGTCAGAGTGCCAGTAGCCATAACCGACGCTACTGTAGTGCGAAACTTTGACTTGCAGGCACAAGGCATTACTCTGTCCTGCAGGTACGCCTACACCAACACCCATCATCTGTGTGTCCGTAACATTAGCATGGGACAAATAAGTGGCTGGCGTTGCTGTATTAGTAACGGAAATAGAAGTACAGTGGACGTCCAATAGTACGCACCTTCACTTCTACGAATGTCCAATAGTACGAAAGGCAATTTTTTGCATTGGCAGTTCTGTAGTACGAACGCAAAATTTTTTTACTACTCGATAGTACGAATAGCGGTAGTTTTTGAGAGAATATGATTTATTTACATTTTGTTTTGATTTATTTTCTTGTTTTTTTGCGGTTAACTGCCAAATATTTTATACTTTTAATATTTATTTATATACATATGTACAAATGTATGCTTTCACACTTGTTGATTTAACATGAATTTGAATATTTTTTAAGTTTTTTACTTTGTTTTGTTTTTAATAAAAAAAATAATTTGAATTAAACTATGTATTTTATATAAAATAGGGTAAAATTTTTGTTCAATAGTACGAATTTTCCAATATTACGAAAAGGCCTGACATTATATAATTCGTACTATTGGACGTCCACTGTATTTAACACAGATATGGTTGGAGCTGCAGGAGCTGAAACTGCTGCTTCTGCCACCTGCGTGTCTAACAAACTGACGTGATTTATTGGTAATTCGGCACTACTTGTGCCTTTGCTGTCACGCTTGGTGATGTTGCAGCCGAAATACTTTCTATGTCAAGTTTTCTTAAGACATTTTTATATCCATATATTCCCAAGTCATACATACATATTTTTATTTTTTTATTTTTTTAATCTGTTTAATTCTCTCATGAATTTGTCAATCGTTTTTGACACATCTGCTCTAATTTACAAATCGAATTAGGATGAGACTACCTGTTGTGGATCTGCCTTGCACACAACAGAAGAAGCTAAATGAAAACGAATCAAAAAAACTGATATTTGTCGAACTACCCAACGTATGTTAAAATTTAAAATTTGCCCAACTCTAGTACTTTGTGTTGACAGACGTACGGAATGTGACAAAGCTCTTAAGAAACCCTGTATTTTGACTTAGGTGTCAGTTGAAAAAAAGCAACGTTTAATGTACGACGGATTCTATGTGCCTCGGCCTTAACGCTTTACTTCCCAATTGGCGGAAGATTAAAATCTTACGTTAATTTTGGGACACCCTTTAGATTCAAAAGTAAAACGTAGTGTTTACTATTACAATTTAATTTTTAAAACAATAAAGTAGCAAGTATGTCTAATTTATTTTAAAATGTGAGTACCGTGTCGTTTATTTTCATAGAAAATTAAATTTTGTCAGTCTTGTACTTGTTTTATTCGCAATGAAAATATTATTTCATGAGGTGTAAGCGAATAAAATCTTTAAGCTCAACTTGAAAATTAATAAGTTGGTATTATTTAATTGTTCGCATTTAAAATTTTGGGTTTCTGCATGTGCAACATTTAAAAAAAACTATGCTGTTGAACAGTGTGATTATTCAAGCTCGGTTGATCGAAATATATATTACTTGTAATGTTTGTGTATAAATTTTAAAATTTTCAACTAAATTTTATTCTTAAGTTTAAAAAAAATACAATAATTAAAATTTTTAATAAAACTAATGGGATTTATTTGTTACATATAAATAGCAACATATAGATTATTGTTGCAAGTTGTGGTGGGTGATAATAAGAGTTATTAGGAAAAACTAAATAATAAATGCCAAGTGAACGACAAACAAGACTAATTACCAATTTCGTAAGAAAAAGAAATACATTTTTTAGGAGGAAACCAAAGACGTGTCCGACAAAAATTTAAAAAGACCCTCTAGGAAAATAAAAGTCGTGTACTTTGAAAGTGAGCCAAAGCACTTAATCAATATAAAAAATAAACATTAATATTACAAATTTTAAATACTTCCTGGCACAAAAAAATGTTGGCATATTTTTTTATTCAAACACTTAATTGTGTAAAATTTCTTTCAATGATTAAGTTTAATTAATTCAATAAGCTTTTTAATTATTTACAGAGCTTTAATAAGCTACAATGATGCTAATAACAATAAAAGCCAAATAACAAACTGACGAATTCTTAATAAATAAACGATTGCTTCATATCACTCCATTTGTTGCAAAGAAGTCATGTCTCAAAAAATGTAATTTTTGTGTTCTAAGAATGTAAAATTATTCATCGTATCGCTCTTAATTTTGTGTAGAAAATTTATACAAATATCTGGTTTGATCACCTTTTGAAAGAAGAATACTATTTTTTATTTTTCCATTCCATTTTGTTTTGTTTTGTATCTTCCTCCCCCTCATTCTGAAAACTAAAACTTAACTCACTTTATTCAGGATATATTTCAGCAGCGTAAGCAAATATTTTGCAACGGTCGCGTTCATAAGACGTAACTGTTGCGCAACCGTTGAGTGTTTGTCTTAGAAACGCAGAGCTGAGTAGTTCCGCTCCACACAACAGAGTATCTGCTGCCATTTTTTTCATCATAATTTTGTTTTCGCTACATTTAGTCAGCATGTTGTGTTTATCTCCACGGCTGACCAAGAGAGTTCTGCGCTTTTATATTCTAATGCAACGCCGTTTTGTTAGAAGGCGACTGAAAATTAATTTGTTAAATTTTGCGGTACAAATGCGATAAAGTGCCGAAAATAAAGAAATAAAATTAAAATACTAATTTCATTAAATATACGTCGGTTTATTATGGTGTCTATTTATTTTAATTATATACTTATTTAGTTCAATATAAGATTTAATGATTTTTTAAAAACAGTGGCGGCATAGCGTTGAAATACTTTCGGCGTAGGTTTATCATTTTATTGGATTATTTTGCTGTGCATTTTTAAGTTGTAAATATTAAATTCGTGGTGCAGATTTTAAAACAAAAATGGAAAATTCCTGCCAAGAAAAACTTAATTACAAATTCTGTGTTGTCCATACTTTTTAGTACAAGACAAACTAATTAATTTAGCAAATTTAATTTATTTCTTTTGCAGCATTTTTATTTCTTTTCAATTGTTTACATTAATCAGCTATTCATTATCCAAATTGTTCATCAAGCCGTTTCAGAGACATAACTTTTGGGCTCAACAGTTGGCAACAGTTTTACAACAGTTGAGCTCAACAGCTACGCCTTATGAATGCGCCCAATGTCACACCATTACCGCCAGTTTTGCTAGGAGCAGGAGGAAAAAGGGGCTAAATCTGCTTTTTTTAAAAGCCAGAAAAAGCTAAATCGCCCAAAAATAAAAGCTAAAAATTTGCTGTAATTTTTTTTCGTAATTCAACGTTTTATTTATTATTAAAAATGCATAAAACTTTGTTGAAAATTTTTTAAAAAATGCACTTCAAGTACTTTAAAAAACAAGATTAAAAGTCTAATGACATTATTCACAAACAATTAATAAAGTTTAATGTTGGATTTTTGTATGGGAAACCCGGTTTTGATGTACACATTTAAGCGTTTGTGAATAAGACAATAAATATTTTTAAATTCGTATTGGTCAATATATAATATAAATATCTGGTATTTCTTTTGCCTTCAATTCAGTGTCGAATTACAATATATTTCGATTTTTTGGGATAGATCCCAAGATCATTTAGTGAAAATGATCAGGTCCTGCAAGCGTAGCCATGGCGGTCATTTGGCTGATTTTGTTTTTAAATTATGAATGGTATACCATCCTCTTTAAAATTAAATAAACATCCGATGATTTTGCTTAAAAATACTTCTTTTTTACATATCGAAATTAAATCTCTTATTGGAAGACCCTATAGATTGCTAAATACTAGATTAACCAAAAATAGAAATGAATTTTCTAGCAACGTATTCTTAAATTGTCACCCAGAACTCAACTGTTGACACAACGTTTGTCCATTTCTAACTTAAACACTTTCGCCATTGATTTTAAATCAACGTGATTTTGCCTTCAGTGTACTTTCGTTTGTACATTAAATTAATTTTTTGGTTTCAAGATGATTTTATGGGTTCAGTAGAAAATAAAAATTTAACCTTCTTGAGGCTAAAATTAAAATAAAAAAATGGCTAAAAAATGACACGAAGCTAAAAAGAAAATTTTGAGGCTAAAAACAAGAAAAATGGATAAATCTAGCCTTGGAAAGGCTAAGCTGGCATCACTGACTACCACTGATGGCTAAACACACTGGGACCAAACAAGCCGAGATGTGGAAAAACTGTGCTCTCTAAACAATTTTCGGTTAATTTAAGTTGTATATGATTTTAGAGAGAATCTGTCATAACTCAGCACGAAAGTAGGCGCTGCTCCAGGGAAAGGGAAAAAGTCATATTTGTTCTCTGACAAATTACCAAAATATATATTATTTCTAATGCATTGTTGTACAAAACGTCGTACTCAATTCGAATATTTTCTACTTTGAGTACGAGTTGTACTAAAAATTTTTAGTACAAATAACAATAAAAAGTACTTTAATCAAGTCGAAAACGAGAATCCTTTAGATAACCAATCCTGGAGTTTCTTAAAATGTGTACAAAATACTTTAATCACGTGAAAAATCTATAATAAACTAAAAAATTAAATTGAGCACTTGATATTGCGTACTTAAATCAATCTTTCTGTACTTTATTTTAGTAAATCTGGGATTACCGTACTTTTAACACCGCTTGGGATCGATTTAAGTACGGATGGATTGAATTTCTTTTTCAGTGTATCGTTTCCCAATTTTTACTGTTTCGCATATTAAAATGCATCCTTCATTTTTAATCATTCACTACGAAAATTTCCTGCGGGTGACTAGAACTCCAAGACATTCAGCTAAAGCAAACAAAATAGAAAATCAGCAAAAAAAAAACAATGTACTAAAATTTATTTCCATTCAAGTAGTACTGAGACTACGTGCAAATGACGTGTGTATTTGAATAACGTTCAAAGTTCTTTCAATAATGAATTTATAAGAACATTTTCTAAAAGAACTTTCAATGCAATTGTAGGAAGTGGATGGATGGATCGATGGATGGTGTGCTACTGCAGGGAAATGTGGAAAATATTAATGATGATGTTGGGTTAAGAGGCATAAACAAAAAATCAACAGCAACAGGCAAAGAAACACACACACACTCATCGGAGAGGGGGAGAAGTCGTCGTGTGTTCAAATAAATGAATGAATGAATGTCTGAGTGGTTTTTAACTGGAGTATGGAAACGACAAGGCGTCACCTGCAAGTGGCGTTAAAAATATAATTGTCGCCTCGTTGTTTCTTTTTTTTAAATTTTATTAATTAAAAAAATGCCAACAGCAAAATTATGGTGCTGTTCAGCACTCCTTCAAGCTAACAAATGCTATTAAATAAAGTTGTTAGAAATAAATAAGTTTTCATTTAAGAAATTTTTTTTTCATTCAAGGTGTCAATTGAGTAGAGGTGACATATTGTTGAAATTGGTTTAATTAGGGGAAAATAAATTAGAAGTTTTATTTTTATTTTGCTTAGAAAACATGATTATTTTTTTTAGGTTTGTTTTATGCAGAAGTTTTAAATGGGAAATTTATTTTTTCAAATAATTCGGAGGCTTGTTACGACAGATGACAACTAAATGGAAAAGCAGAGCAAAAAGCGCAGCATAACCCAAAAGGGGCTTTAAGGAATAAACTCTCTGCGACACGTTGTGAATGGGGGGCATAAAAAGCGTAACAGCAAAAAACCCGACACTTTTAGCGTTAAAGCAAGGAATGCAGTAATATAGTGGTGCATTTATATTGCTGTTATTGTTATTCTTATTTATTTTAATGTCAAAGCCTACATCTGGAATGGCTATTTTATTTTTATTCTTATTTATTATTTTTATTGTTTGTTATCAGGTTAGCCAGGAAATTAACCTGTAGAATGCAAAATAGGTAAAAAATATTAACTAAAATATTCTATAGGAGTTAAACGGTACGCTTAAGTTGTATTTATTATTTATTTTACACATGAAATATGCATGCATATAGATAAGATTGATAGTTCTAAGTGGATGTTCGTGAGACGTCCTTCGTCTGGGGCGGTTAACGCAAAAGCTGATTCAATACCTTCCCTGTAGTCGCGCAAGTCATGATAGCTCGAAAATTGAGTTCTTTAGAACCTAGACTGTGTTATGTATGTGCCACTGACTGCCCTGAAGATCATTCACTTCAGGCGCTGGACTTCGCGAAATTTCATTACAATAAATTTCATTCGGATGAAAATGTTGCTGTAGGTATCGCAAAAGGCTCCATGACAAAATCCATGTTTAAAACACACATTTTCGAAAAATTACAGCAGAGAATATAATATAGTTGCTGCAATCGTGCCACAGTCACTCGTGATAGGTGCCCCGATTGCTCGTACTGCACCGTAAACGCAACCGCATTTCCTATGACAAAATTGGGCTAAGAACTGTTACCCCGTTCAGCATACTCTTCGGATTTAGCACCTTGCGACTATTTCCTGTTTATAATTTTTAAGAAATCGCTGGCTGGTAAGAGATTTATGGAAAAGGAAAAGGCTATGATTTTTGGATGGGGATACGGGGCGTAGACTAGTAGATAGCGTACTAGACTATTAGTCTGGGGGCCACAGGTTCGATTCCTGCTTTGACCCTGGATGTTTCTGCAGACAAGCCAAAATCGTTTCGCGGTTTGTGTTTGTTCTTTAAAAAAAATTAAAAAAAAAATTAAAAATATGCATTTGCATATTTTTCCAATTTAAAAAAAAAGCATTTTTGATATAACTTGCACTAATTTGCATATTACACAGATTGGCAACAATTTTTAACAAAAATTACTTGTGATAACTGACGCAGCTATTGTCTCATATATTGTCTCCAAAATGCGATCATTAAACATTTTTATCTCAAAATGTTGCATGCTACATGTGTGGCAGATTTTGTTCGCTTACATATTGCAAACTTAACTCTTTTGTTGCAAATTACAAAGCCACTTTTCTTATGTAGAACTGCATACATACATAAAATGTAGTTTTTTCCAAATAAACTTATTATCTTAATTAATGTTCAGGCGCCCTCTCGTATCAATTTAATGCAATTTATATATCCCCAAGTACAATCAATCCTCCAAAGGCCTGTGTCACCACATGGTGATTATTGTTAAAGGCTGCTATATATTATTGCGATAATTTCATAGAAATACTCGTAAACAGCGTTTTAAATGAGCTTTCTAATGATGAGGCAGAGTCAATATGTAATGCAGAGGCTTTAAGAATTCATCGGCAACAAGCGATTTAGCATACATTAAAGATAATTTTGAATGTATTTTACAAAGTTTTTAATCGAATAATTGTCCTTCAACGTTGACCAAGATTAAAAACAACGTATACAGTAACATCGCCAGATGTTGACAATATATTTGCAAAATATTCAATCGTTTTGTGCCACAATCGAAGATCCTTTCAATTTAAAAAAAGCAAATGAATGTACTTTGTAATAAACATTTGTTTAAATAAAACTGATCTGTATTTTTCGGGTGCATATTTTAGAGTTTTTTTTTTCTTGGATTATTTGCATGCATATTTTAATAATTTGTATGCATATTTAAACTTGCCTTCGTTATCGTTGAAACGCCTATTTTGAGAGTCTAGAGAAATCTTATTATTTGAAGAGAATAAAAACACTAGAAAGTAGTGTTGTAAAAAGCGGCTACTTTTGACTACTCAATAGTGCTGGCATATGCTACTACTTTTCATTACTCAATAATATTCAATACTTTTCATTTGGGTACTCAATACTATTCGATACTTTTAACGGATTTTTTGAATTTTTAACGCATAGTTTTTATCTGCAAATTGAAGTAGTTTCTCCATAAATTAAAAATAGATCTTCAACTATTATTGGTTTTGTATGTCTTTTATTATTACATAAAAAATAAATGTAAAGCTAACTTTTAATTTAACGTTAACAACAACTTAAGAAATAATTTAATTGTCTAAAGAAAAATTATTTCGTTTTTATTTGATTAAAGAATCTTACGCCCAGTTGTCTCTTTATACAGTGATGTATTTTTATGAACTATTTTAGCCACTCAACTTGCTTAAAAATACAACTCTGAAAGTATCGAGTAACTACTTTTGAGTATTGAGTAACCAAAAACAGGAAATACTCGATACTCGGTACCCACTACTCAATATTTTGCCAGCACTACTACTCAATACTTTTTCAATTGAATACTCGATACTACTCAATACTTCTAACGTTTTTTCTTATTTAAAAATAAAAATATTTAATAAGCAAAATTCGATTTTATTATTACCCGTATTCCATAATAATTCATGGATTAGCAAATTTAATAATTCATTAAAAATATCTAACTAAATGGCCAGGCTTATTAATTGCTGCCAATTCTTTAAAGGCGATTTACTTTCCTCAAAATCAAGTTGTGTTAATTTAACACATTTTCAAGTAAAATTTTCGTATTTGCACATGGAAATGCATCCCTGAAAGTATTGAGTAGTTTATTTTGAGTATTAAGTACCGGGAAATATTTACGGTATTGAGTACTCGGTACTCAAAGACTCAATACTTTTACAACAGTACTAGAAAGTCGCTTGGCCAAATGTATTGAGCTTAAAGAAGCCTGTGTTAGGAAATAAAACGCTTTTTCGTCGAAAAAAATTTTATTTTTTCCAGGAAAACGCGGAATTATCAAATTTCCCTGGTATTTTGACAATGTTGTACTTTAATTTTACAAAGATGTATAAAAAATGTATCTAATGTTCGGGTTCAGCGAAAATTTTTCTGAACGCCGGATATCAAACAAAAGTCGGGTTTCGTTGCATTCCGATATCGAGCCTGAACGTTAGGTCGGACTCTATTAAACACCCACCCAAGTTACGGCTTCTAATATGTTCACAATAAGGCGGACTGAAAATAAATCAAGATCTATTATTATATTGTAAAATTTATTCAAGTTCTTTACATTTGGCTGCACAAAACTTTTAAATCCACTTACCTGCTTTAATTAAATTTAGAGATTTAATGACTCTAATGTTGTTAATTTTGTTTTCATTTTAAGCTATTAACAGACTCCTGAATATATATTATACATTTTAGAATATAATACATACTTTAATTGTTTTCTCGTAACAGGATATTCATTTTGCATGTCTACAAACAAAAGTACACGCACACAAATATTGTACGAGATTTAACATGTAACTCATGTAGTGTTGTGTTTTTTTTTTTCTCTCAAAAAGCTTTATTTGTTTGTGTTTATTTGTTTTCCTTTTGCGCTCAACAAAAACATTGTTGGTGGGGCAACCGCAAAAATGTTTTCGCGGTAAACATTTATGAAGATTAATTGCCGCCCCGTGTAATTTTGAACGTGTGCACACGTTGTCGCAACATTGTTTTGTGGGAATTTGTTTTTGGCTTTGGCAAAAAGCAATAAAAATTCTTTTTTGTTTGCTTATTTGTTGTAATCGATGTTTATTTTTTTTTCATTTGTTGTCGTTGTTATTTTTTATTTTGGCAGATGTTCAGCATTGACAACATTAAATATTTTTCTATAACAAATTTGCTTTAGTGCTACAACAGGCAGGCACAAAGGCAAAAAGTGCGAGTTGGCGAAAAACACATTAATAAGTTAAATTTAGTTTAAATTAGAACAGAATTGAATGTGTAACTTTTGCAAAAATAACAAAGAACAACAACCGAAAACAACAAACAAACATTAACTTTATGTAATTGAGTATATGAACCATTTTTTTGTTGTTGTTGTCAATCTTTGTCATGTGAAAGCGCGTGTTTTATACCTCGACAAGATAAGACACGCTTTATATTAAAAACACACGTACTCACATACACACATGCTGTTGCTGGCAATGCAAACTTACAAACCATGAACAAGCAAGCATACATACACACTCACACACTTAAGAATAAATAAGTATTTATACTTAGTTGTAAATAATTCTTATTACATATCCGTTTCCTTCCTGTGTGTGCACACAAAACTGTTCTACACCACACCAATACCCACAAACGTCCACTTAACTGTAATCTGCTTATTGTTTGCACTGTCGCACAGTGGAACCAATCGGAAAAATAATGTTAATAAATATTTATCTTCTTATCTGAATAGTGATACGTTTACAAAAGAATGCATACAACTCAATAAGGGACACCCAAGTTCTCAGAAAATTATTTAATTGACCACCCTGTTGGAAAAAAAGAAAATTAGAAATTTTTCAATTTTAATTTTAAACATTTTATTAAATTAATTTAATATTGAAATGAAAATTTATGGCTTGAGTTCAAATCTGAGTGTACCCATATCTTCTTAATTTAAGAAATTATTTTTGGATAAATTCAAAAAATAGAAAACTGATTGATCTCAAAGCCAAGGGCTTTGAAAAAAGCGGGAGAGTATGGAATATTTGGAATAATTAATCATAAGAGATGGAATTTCGTACTAACCGAAATTGATTTAACTTGTAAGAAATGAATAAGTTGCACTTTTCGTATTCTAATTCGTTTAACGGTTTAACTAACTTATGGGTTACACGATCAAGTTTTGTCTATCAAGTTTCAATATACTCATACTTTTTTACTAACACACTCATATTTTTAAAACTTGACACGAACTTGCTTTTGAAATTCTCTTTCCATCGAGTGTTTCAATTTACTGTCAAGAAAACATTTTTTGGTTTGTTTTTTTACAAATATTCCGCCGCAATTTCAAACTGGTAATTATAATCAAATAACCAAATATGTTTGTGAATAAAATTAATAAGTCGAATCATGTTGTGTGATGTATAGAGCAACTATTTGAAGATGTTTTCTTGACGATTACATCTAGAAAAATTAAATTGCTTTAAAATTGCGTGCAGCCTACGTCACAGCTATCAAAAATTTGATAAGCAGTACGTGTGAAACACTTGAGAAAAAAAACTTGAGCGTGTGGCTACAGGGTAATACAAAATAGCTTCAAGGAAATTGAAGGTGATAAGTCCGATATTTTCGGAAAACCAGAAAAAAGATATTGAAAAATCAAAAGTAAATTTTGATTTCTAAATAATTATAAATCCTAAATTACACTGATCAAATCAACCGTTTAGGATTTACTATATCAAAAATATTGCGTGAATCCACGGAAAAGAGAAAAAGGATATTTATTTCTTTATAACCTTTTTATAAACTTCTTTATAGGCTAAATTTTATATTATTTCTTTGCCAAATATACTCGCCTGGATATAATCATGTATGTATATGTGGGTACATATGCATTAGGTTGTCCCAACAAAAAAAAAACGCCAAGTTAGCCAATTTCGGGGTAAAGTACCACTGATGATCTAAAAACATTTTCAACGTGGCGCTTGCAACTACTTCGTTAATAATTTAATTTTAATTTTGAATTTGAATTTAAGGTACAAACCTTAAAAATAGTAAAACCCTAAAAAGGTAAGAGCAAATTAAAAAACTATTGTCTGTAAATTATATACAATCAATTGTTCTTTCAAACTGCATCATTCGTTTTTTTTCATTTTGATACAAATTTTAAAAGTTATAAAGCGTTGTTCATAAAATTTATGAAAAACTTTAATGTAGGCTACTTAAATGAGCAAACTCATTGCCAAAACTTATAGTTTTTGCACACAAAAATTAAGCTTGGAAATTTTTCTTTTAAATTGTTTCCTCAAAAGTGAAAAAATCGCGTTTTTAACAAACCTATGAAAAAAAAACTCAAAAAATCGGCCGGCAAACCCGATTTTTGGTGAAAATTCGACTTGTGCAACCTTAAAACCTGTTTCGAAAAATCTGAAAAAAATCTCAAAAATACTTTCAAATTATGCTTGAGCCCCAAAAGAAACTTTTTTTGGGACCACCTAATATGCATGTGTGTTGCTAAGAATTAAATTGAATTTATTTTTCTATGTACAGAAAACTTAAAATTTTTGCATATTTATGTGGTTATAATGCAAAAGCGCATTAGTCGATTTTCAGTTATTGATGCCAAACTGCTTTAATTTTAAAGCTCTTTGCGTGAAAACAATCGAAATAATATGGGCAAATTTTTATTTTATTTGTTACTTAAAAGCAAGCAATAGTTATTCCTACAGTTATCAACATATTTTAATATTCTTGTAGTTTTTCTAGTTGTCGTATTTAATTACGTTGACTTATGTATGTTTGTATGTATGTAAGTGGTTTTATCTATGAAAACTTTTCTTGCATTTTGCTGGGATCTGTTTCTTTTTTATTTAAAAATGTTGTAGAGAGATTTTAAGACTTTAATAGTGCATTTACAGGATCATTGGAAATAATATAAAATCAAATATTTAAAATATCCCCGCTCCACTGGTTTTAGATCAAGTCACCTTTCAAATAAAAAATATGTATATTAATTAAAATTGTTTTAGCCATTTGGCAGCTTTAATGCAACTGACAGACAGACATATACAACATTCTTTTATAATCGGATGTTAAAAATAGTTGAAAATAATTTTTTTCAAATCCACAATTTCAAATAGAAGGACTTTTGGCGCTCCCACAAATAATAGATTTGACGACATATGCCGTTGTTCATGCAAACCACACATATACAAACATACATATATGCGTTTGACTGTGTTGCTATTGCCAACCTTTGCAATTATTTTACACAAGTAACACATGCCAATTGCATACTTATTTCAACTTAATTTTGCTATAAAACAAACGTTGATTTTCAAAATTTGAAATATTTTATATGAAAATAGATGGATGTACTCGTATGTATGTATTTATGTATGTGTTGCGGTTGTATGTATTGTATATTTCATGTAATCAACAATGAAACAAACAGTTTTGTTCGATTTATGCAATTGACAGCTGACGATAAGTATAAAAAAAGACCAAAAACAAATGCAAACGAATATAAATTGCTTACAGTTGGGTCGCGATTCGATACTAAAACTTTTCAAAGTTCCAATTACAACAAATCGCTGGAAAAATTAAGGAATGTTTTATTGATGAATAAAAATTGCCAAAATCAAAAAAAAATAAAAATCGCTGAAATGTAACAAATGCGACGAGGTTTGTTAAAGCGCGAAAAGTGGGAAATTGCTAAACTTAAATCATAATTGTCGCTTCAATCCCAAAATCTATAAAAAAATCTATATAAAAAAATCTATAAAAATTAAAATGAAATTGTTTTTAATAAAACAATTAGGCCCGAATTCATAAAAAATTATTTGTATTTGAAATGTGTCTTAAGGTAAATTTTTCATACAAATTTTCTTTAAAATGCATTTCAAGACCAAATAATTTTTTTATGAATGCCGGCAGTCAATATTTTATTGGTGTTTTATATATATAGTAAAATATTAATGCACTCACAATATTATTACAGTATCGGACTGTACGTTATTCAAGAAGTAATCCGTTCAGTCATTTTTAACAGAATAAACATTTAAAATTGTAAGCAATTTTATTTTTAACTGATTCTAACATTCAATAAAAAAAACTAAGGGCACATTAACACAGATTTTCGGTTACTTTCAATATTGTCCGTTGTTTCCAAGTGCTGTTTTTTTCTTTCCTTGCTTTATTTGTTTGAGATTTCCTCTTCTACACAAACAAAGGAAAAGTCTTTTAGTTTTACGGGCTTCAGTCAATTAATTTTTTAACATTAAAAATTAAATGAACTTTTGGTTCAATTTAAATGAAAAATGAGTAGACCGGTTTTTAAGTGAACTTTCATTTATTTTAAATTACAATTTCAGTTAATTTTACGTACAGAATATTTTGAGTGCGGTTTTATGAAAAACAAAATTATTTTTGTGATATATTTAGTAAAATGTCATTTGTTTAATAAGAAAACATTATTTTTATATATTTTTTTTTCCGAATTTTTCATTTTTTTCAACATGAAGATATTTTCCAAACTTTGGGGGCTTTAGCGACTGTTTCACAATTAGAATTTAGTTTTAGCGAAAAATTGCGATTATAAATTTAAAGAACAAAATTTTAGCAATTCCGATAAAATGCATCAATTACAAATAAAAAAAATTTGAGTAAAAGCAGAAGCTTTTTTATAGATTGAGTCGCCAAAATTAAAAGAAAGAGCTGAATTTGAAAATTGATCAAGAACCTGCATCAGCGTATGTAAGCCAATGTATGGGAGGTTTTAGACACTTCCAGAACAAACTTTGCCTCCCCTGCAATTTTTTCATTATTATGGAATTTTAAATACATGACACAATTTTCCCCTTCGTCAAAGGGCTACGGCCTCTTTCAGAAAAATTCTCAAGTTATGCTTATAAGAGCATATCAATAAAAATCGGAGTTAATTTAAAAAAAAATCACTAATTCCGCAAAAATCGTTTAAATAAAAAGCGGTGTAAACGCAAAGGCCATGTTAGATAAAACATTTGCTTCGGTTGCGTTAGAGATTGACTTTAACATCTAAGTCTGAGTTTAGACTGGCGAACATTTGGAAGAAAAACATCTGGAATTCTCGTTTGTTTTTTATTCGCGTTCATACAGACGAACAAGTTGTCGACAACATTCCATTATCATTTGCAAAAAGCAAAGTAAATGTCAACAAAGAAAATGTATCGCCGAGTACCGAACAAAAAACGATGCTCTCTTACCCATCTGCAATATGCTACCAAACTAAATGTTTACCTTCCAAATGTTTCCCTAAGCAGGCTAAGATGAAATGTGCGTAATTATACGAAACATGTCACATAAAGCACAGGGTGTCTGCCGGGAAGATATACGACTTTGTTTTGCCGCCATTTTGGTTAACATTAGTCTGGACAGTTCATATTTGGCAGTCGTGAAGTAGACACGTGGCAAATTTATTATGGAAAAATATTCGATAAACCAAAGTGTTTTAATTGTTAAAACATTTTATCAAAGTCAGTCATCGATTACTGTGACGATGAGAAAGTTACGTGAAATTTTTAGGAGAAACAACGTGCCTTTTAATGCAGCGCTTTGACGCGTTGAAGTTTTTCTAATTGCTTCGCTGTTCTACGCATTAATAGCACAATTAGAACCAATTCTAATAAATCGTGGAATAACATTTTTAACTATTATTTTTATAACAAATAATGATATATAAAAATTATCAATCACTTTTATAGATAAACAAATAATGCGTGAGTGTTGTCAAAGTTTTTGTTGCCTTTGCTTTAAGCTTTTCTGTCAAAGTTAG
This sequence comes from Gymnocheta viridis, assembly GCA_956483585.1. Lineage (NCBI taxonomy): Eukaryota > Metazoa > Arthropoda > Insecta > Diptera > Tachinidae > Gymnocheta > Gymnocheta viridis. The sequence goes on along the minus strand of OY101441.1, from coordinate 120,660,744 downwards.
AAAGGTCACGCAGACCGACGAAGTTGTATCTGACACGCCCTCAAGTATGTATTTGACGGAATTAAAAAAATCTATTTCAATTAGAAAAACTCGCCAGAACGAGAAAATAAATTGAAGTTTTACTTATTTTGATACGTGTTAACGATTTGAGGGATTCGAAAGTACTTGGATCTTGGAAAAGTACTTAAAATTGAAAAAAAAATTGGCTCCCCGATAGATTCGAACAAGACTTTTGTACATAATATCAGCAAATAAGTTTCGGTACGGCCAAATATATCCCTCGAACTTGTTATTTAGTCAATACTTAAGTTTGGAAAAGTACACTTTGAAACTCTGAATCAAATTAAAAGTCATCACAATCTTTATTCTACTGTTTTCTCCTGGAGAGAAAAAAAACCTCAATTTCCAAACAAATACAAAAGATTTTCTTTTCAATACAATCAGCCTGTTTTAGTTGTTTTATATTCTCATACCTTTTTTTCGTTTCGAATTTTTGGAAAAACAACAGAAGCCGGCTACGAAAGCAGTGCCAGAGCAACACAAACACACATGTGGTGTATTGAACTTTAGCAGATTGTTTTGGCATGTTAATTTACTGATGAGGTCAAAAGGAAAGACATGGTTGTTGTTATTTCTATTATTAAATATTGTATGTACATGTGGAACCCAGTGGTGTTTTGTGCGGTTTACAAAATTTCAATAAATGGTCTGAGAAAAAAATTTATAGAGATAGATTTCTAATGCAATAGATTTTATGTTTTTTTTTTCATAAAATGATTTACTAAGCTGTTGGCTTAAGACTTTAGTTATGTTTTAAAGTTGTTTATTAAATAAAGGTTCTACTAGTACAAACTATTAAATTCAGAAAAATAATAATGTTTGAAAATTGTTAAAATATGAAAACATAAGAGTGGAAATACACCTCGATACGTTTCTGTTTAGAGTGCACTATGGGCTGTTGAACTGAAAGAGGCTGGAGCTTATTTAGCCGTAAAGAAATTGCATTATTTTAATGATTTTTTATGGAAGAATTATTCTTAGTATAATTTAACTATCATCAGTATTTGAGGCGGCTCTGTTACAAACTTCATTATTCCACTTTCGATAGAAGTGGTTTTTAATTTTTTGTAAAATGAGGTACAGCCAAAGAAAAAAGAATATGGTAAAAAAATTGGTTTAAAATAAGAAGAGTTTTCAAATGAAAGACTGTTAAAAGAGTTAAAAGAAAATGAGCCAAAAGATTACAGAAATTATTTACGAATAGACGGAAAAACTTTTCTTAAATACGAATTAAAGATGTTTTGTTCCTTTTTTGGTGCTAAAGGAACAGTCATAAAAATCCGACATTTTTACACCTAGTAGATGTGTATGTTAGATGTCAATTTTTCGCATAAAGTGATAAACTCAAATTTGGGGTTAATACGGTATTGTTAAACAAGTACGATATATTACCTTAAGCTAACTGAAAACCCTTGAAATTACCGCAAAGTTAGAATTGAGAATATTTCATTACAATCAGGAGATTTTTTCTGTTAAACGGTCATCGCTTATACGAATACGTTTAAAGTACAAAAAACACTATTTTAAATATATTAGAAGAAAATAAAATTTTGGTTATTTATTTTCGTATTTTGTTACTTTTTTTAAGAACTTTTGGTTGCAAATATTTTTTGGTCGTGGCAGTAGCAGTTAGTTCACGCATATTGATCAATTGTAGCCCCATACCATAAAATCAATTCGAAGGTCGTTGTGAAACTCGTAATGCGCCTCAGAACTCGAACACAGGAAATCCTATTCAATACAGACAATATTAATTTCGTAATATTTATATATTGTGTTCATAAAGATTCATATTCTATCTGTGTTCTATTTGTAGTCTGAGTTTGCAACATATAAAACTCAGACTTTGGACATTAAAATTAAAAAGTGTGGTCCTCCGAAATATGAGAGAACTGAAACTATTTACCCAAATCTGGCATTCCCCTGTGTATCACTGAACGCCCTGATGCCCAAATGAAACATTAAATGCAGAGATTTACATTTTGAGAGAATACTCCGTAACCCGCAAAATTATGGGGCATTAGCGACTCCTCTTTGTTCTTTGCACAGAGTTAGTCAAAACAAAAACTAACTTTTACTGTATTAACTAATTTTTTTAATTTTAATTAACTTCTCATAAAATTATTTGCGCTCAGCAGTTAAACTAAAGTTATTATTAATTTTTTTTGTTTAACGGGAAGAGAAAGAAAACTAAAATAAAGCATTAAAAACTTTATATCCTACAGGTAATTAAATCTTTGTATTGAATTGAAAATGTTTTACACAATTTTCATGTCATTTACAGGATACAAAACAATTAACATCGTTTTAGGCTTCTCTACCACTAAAAAGGATACACACAAATACTTTAAGTTGAATACACAAATAAAGCTTTTATTTTGTCACATAAAATGTACTGAAATATTGGGGAGAGGGGGAAAAAATATTAATAACAGCTCACGCACATACACACAAACACACACTCCAATACACAATAACTCCTAAATACAAACACAGTTTCATACATAATAAAGGCATTTAAAGTTTGATTGACAGAACTAATTTAGCATCACAGTCGAAAATGCCAAATCTGCTTTTGAATTTATGAATTTTATTGAATATGTATTGTGAGTGTATTTTAATCAATATTGAAATTAATGGACAAACATACAAACCAGCATTTATATTGATTATTGCCAACACCAACTCAATTTTATTGTATTTATTTATTTAATACATATTTTCTCAAGTGTCACAAATGTTAATGGGTTTATTTTAACAAGTCCCCACAATCATATAAAGCCAAAAGTTATAAGCATTAATTCACAGTTTCCGGATGTTCGCAAACGAGTTTTGAAAGCTCTTCCGGATAAACGCATTTTTTCAGACTTAACATATCGTTCCTTTATTGCAACGTAGTAATATCTCGTGATTTTTTAGTTAATAATGCAGAATTATTCACTTTATCGTTCTTCAGCTTGTGTAAAAAAATCATACAAATATCTTGTTTACTCACCGCTTGAGAGGAGAATGCTTTTTTTTTATTTTTCTATTGATGTGTGTGTAAACTAAAAACTTAAAACTCGTTTTCTGACGATTGAGTTTTTTTTAGATATGTCTGCGTTGCAATAAAGGAGCGATATTTTATCAATGTAGGAGGCATTGGAATGAGATGTTATTTAATTTCCGCTTTTTAATAAAGAAAAGGTGAATGGATTTGTTGAGATTTTTAGTCAGTGCACGAACCATGTGATCATTTCCTTTTAAGCAAACCTGCTGAAAAATAGTGCTGCCAGATGTAGTGAGTACTCAAAACAAAGAATAATTCATAGATCACAGCAAGCAAAATTATGCGCTGGGTAGGTTGCAGAGTAGGGATTTTCCGGGAATAATTTCCCGCTATCCCGGGATTTTTCATGCGGGATCCCGGGAAATAATAAAAAAAAATTGGTAATTTAACGGTAAAAAAGGAGTGGTCGTTTTCGGTAGCAGGGCAATTTGTAATAAAATTAGAAATAGGCTTTCTGACGAGTCCATAAACGCTTTAAGCGTTATGAAGAATTATTTCATAAACCAAAAAATATGAATTATATGATTAAAGTATTTTCTTATATTGAAAATTTAATATTTTTGTTTTGGAATTCAAACCTCGAGTACCTTTGTATTATTTTTTCTATATTATTTTATGTTTGTTTTTATTAACTGAATCGTTATGTTTTTGTTTATGTTCACCTATATTTGTAAGTTTACTTTGATCTCATATAACAAAAATACACGTTTTCCGTGTTTGAAATAACCTTTAAGGAATTCAAAAACTAAAAGTTAAAAAAAAATTAAATTCCTGTGGTAATACCCAATTTAAATTAATATATTAATGTATTATTAAAACATAAGGTATGTTTTAGTAAAGGCCGTGATACACTATCCTACTTGGTCATGCAATCTGCCAAAAAAATCGTGTGTGTTCAAAAAATGCACTTGTGAGGCAGATTTTTTTATAAGTCTGTCCGACTTGCACATAATTACGAAAATTTCCATAAAATGATAGATTTAATGCGATCAGAGATGCATCTTTTTAAGAAATTACGTTGCAACAAAAGCAAAATTAAACTAAAACTATTTATTTTATAAATCTGCAACTATGATATACAATTTTTTTTAATGCCTAGCAAATTTAATATATATCCTTTCATTATTAATATTTATACGTAATTTTTGAACTGTTTTGAGGTATATATTGAACATGAGATTTTTATGGCTTGAGTTCAAATCTGAATTTACCCATATCTTCTTAATTTAAGAAATTATTTTTTGGATAAATTCATTATTTCATTAAGAGAGTACTTTTTATTTGAAACAAAGAACGCTGATAAGATGGTGTAGCGACCTCGAAATCAGTACTGATCCGTTCTGCTAGTCTGATCAATAAATTGTTTCAAATTAAAAGTACTCTCGTAATAAAATAATGAATTTATCCAAAAAATAATTTCTTAAATTAAGAAGATATGGGTAAATTCAGATTTGAACTCAAGCCATAAAAATCTCATGTTCAATTTATTCTTTTGTGGAGTGGGATCCCGGGAAATTTAAAAAAATTTCCCGCTTTCCCGCCAAATGAAAAATTGCCGGAAAAAACTCTATAGCAGAGTGATCGACTGGGTTTTTCAACCGGTTCTTAAAACCGGCATTTTTACAATACGGTTGTCGGTTTTTTTCGAAAAGTTAATTTTTCCGGTAATTAAAAAACCGTCTCAATTGATTACTCTTCGATTTTCATATTTACCAATGGACGGGTCGACCGATTTCAACCAAAATTTCAGGGTACGTTGGCTCATTCGGTAACAGTGTCACTAGAAATATACTAGATCTGTTGTCTGTAGCTAATTTCTACTCGTGCGTAGAAGAAAAGTAGTCGACAATTTCAAAGAGTGTTGACAAAGAAGACACTTGGTCCCAGGCTGACTGCAGGGTATAGGTTGATATTTTGTTTTTTTTTATATGAAGTTAAAGTTTTGCCTTTAATTGTTATATTATTTTATATTATTTACATGAACTGTTAGCTCTTTTTTGTTTTAATAAAGTAAATTAAAATCAAAACTTCTATAAGAATTTTCTTACTAAAAAAAACCGGGATCCTTAAAAACCGTAACTAGGTTTTTCAAAATTTCAAGTGTTCAAACTAGCCGAAAACCGGTTTAATGGAAAATCTCTAATAATCGATCACCCTAGTACGTACTTGGGGCTGCGAAAGTCTGGCAATATTTTCGTTTACAATACTCAACAATTCTCAGAGTAAATCAAAATCAATATTATTGGTGGGAGGCTGAACGTTGTTGTTGTTTTTTTGTTGTTATCATTTCTACGTATTGTCTCTTGCCCCCAAAAATTTTACAATGATTCATAATCATTGCTCTCTTCAACTACTAGAACAACAAGTAGTTACTAAATCTTATCGCTACAAACACTAACAGCAAAAAAACCAACAAATAAAAACAACAAATATGTATGTTTATATGTATGCACAATGTTTGTATGTACTAAATATGTACGTATGTACATACTTAGTAGTTGCAAAGTAAATGAATCGTTGGGCAATAGCTAGAAGAACAACATCAGCAGTCAGTCTATACGGGAGAGTCATTTGAAACGGCTGGATTAGCTGTACGTGGAAACTTGTAGAAGTTTATAAAACTAGTAGAAAGCAGTTGTTAAATTGATTAAACCAAAACAAAAAAGAAACGACGAAATAAAAAATCATTGAAATAAATTCATAACTTGTACAATTGATTAATAACAATACAATAAACAACGACGAATATAAAAGGTATTTTTCAATCTTTGTGTTGAAAATAAAAATAAAACAGACTTAAGTAATCCAAATAATGAAAGAACATTTGTTGTGAAACCAAAAGGAAGTGAAGAAAATGATGGTGAAAGAAAGCAATTGCAACAATAATAAAGAAAAACAACTGACAAAAACGAGTCTGGCTGTGCGCCGACTGATATCGTTGTGTTGAAAGAAATTTGTACAAAAATATATTTAAGTTTGCCACTTGCAACATTAGCGCAAAGAGCACTCTATACTGCTGAGCAGAACTTAAAAGAATGATTTCATTATTTAAACATACAAATTTTGTTAGAGTAGAATAATTCGAAAGTGCTCATAGTCAAGGTGTATTTAACTAGGTGACAGCTTTAGGAAAACAATTACAACAATACAAGAACAACAGGCATTCTTGTTTGTGTAGTTTCATTGCGTATGTCAAAAACCTAATACATAAAACAAAAAAAAAAAAAACAGATATAAAAAAAAAAGTAAAAGTATTTTGTATGTATTTTGACATTCGCAATGAATAGTCAGCTGCTGTAATGCTGTCACCTGGTTAAATACGCCTTGCTCATGGTATAGTTTCTTTAAATTACGTTTACTGTCTGTTTTAAAAAAATTAAAACAAAGTTGTTAATGAAAATTACTATTGAAAACAATAATACAATATTATAATTTATTTAAGTTTTCCATATGAAATCTCACCCACAATTTTGTGTTCATTTTCTAAAAGACAAGCAGCGTGTAACTATGATGAATATGTCCATAATTACAAGTTTACAAAATGACACTAATTCATATACAATTCGGTTAACGCAACCCTCGATAAGCGTAACACCCAAATTCTTAACATTGGTGACTCTGTTAACGCAACTTTTCAAAAAACAAGATCTCAATTAATGCAACTTTGCAAAAAAATATTAATCTTCGTTCAGTTTTTTATTAATAAATTCAAAACTATAAGCCTTTGTGCATTAAATTTTGATTTACCGCTGTTCTAGGAATGACCAGGAGTTTTTGCGTGATGCTTATGTTTTTGAAACCAACATAGTGCAAACAAAATCTTTGTTTGTGAGTGGTTGTTTTAGTAAAATAAGTTATTTTACTAAAACAACATTATTATTTTACTAATAACAGCCGAAAGTTGCACACTTTTTCCTTTAAAAACATGAATCTTCAACTTGATAACAACCTTCAGTACAAATCATTTAAATCAATTAAAATTTTTATATAAAATATACTTTTTTTTAACATAAAAATTAACACTTTTAAGGGTCTGCCTCAAAATTACCTACAACATCTTTATGCTCATTTAATAGCCTAGTTACAACTGGCACCACAACTACTGACGACAGTGAGTTCATACCTGTTCTGTTGTACGCAAAATGTATGGACATATCCCAGCAGGAAAGGTTAATCAATAAGAATCGAGGAGGTAATGCACAGCTTGTATTATATGTATATTGATTCCAGAACGCATTCTTCTTCACAAAAATATGTGCTAGGATAATAACATATTATTTTCATGGGTCAAGAGAACAAATTGTGTAATTCAATTAGGCGGCCAGTTTTTTGTTTTTTACAAAAACGCTTGAAAAAATACGATCACACAAGTAAATAGAATCAATACATTCAGCATGCAATTATTGTCACGTGAAATTATACTGTGGATTCCAAAGGAATGAATTATTATTTTTATGTAAAATACTATATATTCAGGTTTGTCACAGAATCCAATGTTGTCGGAATTGGATTTGAAAAGGCGACAAAAAAACAATTTGTATGATGAATTTCAATGTTATGGGTTTTCTGTTCAATCTAGAATTACTATCTGTTTTTAACATAAAACCGATAACATCATCACACAAGAGTATTTTTTGTCGTATTTTCAAATCCAATTCCAACAACATTGGATTTTGTGACAACCCCGATTATATATTTAATTAGTACAATTACAAGTCTTCTTGCTGAGATGCATGTAAAACTCATTGTCGTACAGCAGTTGTGGTGCCAATTGTGGTCGTAATTAGGTTGCAACAAAAGCAAGAGATGGAAGTTTATTGTTTGTATAAAATTTTATATTTCAAGGCAACAACAAGTGGTTGTTATTCAAACAACATCAACATGCATATTAGTCGTAGTTTTATTCGAAATTCTCACTTTTACAATGAGTGAAACTAATTGTGACAAGCATGGAAATTAGTGACATTGAAATGGTACTGAGGAGCTTCAATTATGTATAAAAGTATATTTCTGTACCGCGGCATCATTAATAGTATGTATACTCCCGGAAAGGTCTCGTTGAGCTGATTTCAAAAATGTAAAGAGCCCCATACACTACACCAGCATGTACGCGCAATCAAGTGTTGGTGCCAGTGATTTGGTCGTGTATGGGCATTTTGTGTGATTGTACGCTTTGCTGTAGCGATATCAAACATAATTTGATATTTTGCTGATGGCGCCAGTTTGTGGTATTGTGTATAGTGAGTTTAGCTCAATTGGGAAAAGTTGTCAACGAGTAAACATCAGGGTACAATACTTTTAAAAGCATTGTTTGTTGAAAAACAAACTATTACTGCAAAATTAATAATTGCAGCACAAACTGTGTCATTATTCATTACCACTGTTCAATTAAAACACGAATTTTCTTTCATTTTTATTTTTAAAATAATATAAATAATAAATGCGGTGCGCATCAGTTGCAACAATTCACACGTACAAAATATTTAACTTGCAAAAAATATTTATTACTACTTATTTCCTTCAAATATTGACATAGACGCAGAGAACATTTCGAACTTCCGATATTCGTTTCCACGTGGAAGAAATATTTACTGCACAAGTCTGCTTGCGATATTGTATTCTTTTAAACTTGAAAATGTTCTTATTTTTAATAAATAAGAACCAAAACAAAAGTTATTCATATATTTATTTTATTATAACCCTTAGAGGGAAAAGAACCTGTTAAAGGATACGTCACGTGACTGGTTCCAGGGACTAGTAACCAGCTCGAGTTCCGGAACTTTATATGAGAGGTGCCGGCAACTTTTGCATGGCGTTGTCATTGGAAGAGGTCAATTGACATAATTAAGATACTCGGCGACAGGTTCTAGACCTATACTTTAAGTACTTGTCCCTTGTTAGTATCCTTAGTACTTCCAATAGTTTTTTAAAAACCGGTAGTAGAACCATTCTAGAGCAAAATGTACCCATTATGGCTGGTATTAGCTCTTCAGTGAGTATAACTTTGGTTAAGATTAAGATAAGTTTCTAAAAATTTGTTTGGTCCAAATTAACAAATGCATTATTATTTTAATCCGATACTTAATTAATGTAATATATCACCATAAATAATAAAAAAATATGAAAAGTGACGTAAAATTTTTTTGAGTGATGGAATTTTGTAAGCACTTTTGTTCTAGTTTTGTGAAACGTCCACTTTTTACCAGTTACGACTCCGGAACTTTTTGTACCATTCCCATTTACACCACTCACAGGACAGGTACGTTCAGGACAAGTGATACAATATTTCCCGTATAGAGTTTTCTGCAGATAAATAGAATGCTTCTGAAAATTTGTCTATTTTCATAAAATCTGCTCAACCGGACACTTTTTTGCGAGAAAGAAACAATTTTATAGGAATTAATTTTTTTATAGACTCGTTTATTAAAAGTTTTTAAGGACATTTGAAAAACTCCACTGAATATTCACTATTTTCCACCAACACTAAACGTAGCGGACATATTGGTTATGATTTTTTAAGGCCTGTTTTTTCAAATCTCTCCTCTCTCTCTCTCTCTCTATATATATATATATATATATATATATATATATATATATATATATATATATATATATATACATATTTATATGTATGTATATATTGAGTCCCAAAACCATGTGTTGTACTGTGTAAGTACCCTGAAAGAAACCTGGGGGCATGTGTCCCCAAATCACCACTTCTGTCTACTATTTTGGTAAGTATTTCTCGTCATTGTCACTATAAGAAAACTTTAAAAAGACTGAAATGAATTAGTACCTTATTTTTAGTACCTATATTTGTCAAACGACTGTTACGAATTAGCGCCTTTTAGTCTTTTATTTTCTTTTTGAATAAACTCTAAAACTTAATAAAATTTACATTTTCATTGTTGACATCTACTTCAGAAAAGTACCCAAATTGCAGACTAGAACTACTAAAACGTATTAGTGAATCACTGGTTCCAATGTCTACATATAGTCCTAAAAAAACTACCTAGTCAATAATACCAATGTCAGTAGTGGATTTTCAATGACACGCACATGTTAAATGTCTATAGTAAATAGCACTGCCTGGGGTATTAATATTCAGTAGTAATGCTGACTGTGTCAATAGTAAGTTAGTACAGTTTCACTATTGACATTTCCTCCAGGGTAATGAAAAATAACAATAATATGGAAGTAGCCAAGCCTGAGTTGTCGCGTGTTGCGAGTACTAGATGACAACAATAACAAAATTAGCAATACCAAATGCCGGTAGATTAGTGTTATTATAGTTTATTAAATTTGTGGTAGTATATTTTAACTCATAGATACATGCACACATAAATACTTACAGTTGTGTACGCGAAAGCAGCAGTATCAACGATTTTCTTCAAAACTCAAATTTTCCATACGATGAAAAGTGTTTATTTTTACATTAAAATTGCATTAATACCACTAATATTATACGTGAATATCACCAAAAAAAGTTTCTTTGGGAATGTTAGTCTAAAGTATCAACATTTTATACAAAAAAAGAATATTAGGTTATCCAAATTGGTACTACTTCTGGAGCACAAGCTCAGGATCTTGGACCCGGTTCATACACGTCTGGCTTGGCTCGTCAAATCTTGAAATTTTAGGAGAAGCGGTCGTATCTCATTTTTTATTTTTATTTTGTGATATACTAGGTGACCACGATATATGTATTTGCTCCTTTGAAAGCTCAAAAAAGGAGCATAGGGCCGATCATTGTTATGGTTTGAGTAATAATTTTTTTTAATTCGAATAGCTTGTTAGGCAACAGCGTCCGATCCTAGAGTTGGGGCTGCCAACTTACCGCAGGCCCTCAAGTTAGTGTGCGTTTAGACGAGCCATGTCTTATTGACATGATTGCTGCTTTATAGGTGAGAGATACGAGGGGAAAAATAGTACTCAGATGCATGTACTGTCATTACGTTTTGTTTTCTCATTCGAAATTTTAAGCCTAAAGGTATTTGCAAATAAATGTCGTCAACATGACATGACTTGTGTGAATAATAATGAAAGTTCAAAGAAGAAATAGTAATAATCATGTCAACAAGACATGACTCGTCTAAACGCAGACTTACAGCTAAGTTTCAGTGACTACTTGTTATCGGTTGACACCTGCACTCAAAAGAAAAATCAATCCATTGGTGCGTAAATCAATCCCAAGATTTACTGAAATCAAGTACAGAAATATTGATTTAAGTGCGGACGGATTTAAATGCTCAATTTAATTTAAGAATTTTTTAGTGGATTTAAGATTTTTTCAGATGATTAGTGAATTTTATACTCATTTTATCTAAACTAATATCGTTTTCGACTTGATTAAAGTACATTTTATTGTTTTTTGTACTCAAAATTTTTAGTACGATTCGTGCTCAAAGTAAGTAGAAAATACTTGAATTTAGTACGACGTTTTTCTTTCTGTGTAGTTTCCGGAGACGACTCTGACAATTAGTCCCAGACAAATCATCACAGTCGAAAATTCGACTTCGACATATATAATTAGGGTGTAGGCTGTATACCTTCGAATTTCCTGTAAGCAAGTTGGCACCTAACGAAGATTTACATTTCACATTTCGGTTGTCCTGAGGTAAAATGTTCCGTTTTACATATTTTATAGCTTCTATTTTGAAGTGAAGAAGTAAAAGAAGTGTGTTAGCTTCTTTGGGAAAGGGATAGTGAGAGTGAACAGATGGTGAAAGTGAGAAAGCTTAATTGTTTTGCAACTCTGATATTGCGTGTTGTGATAGATTTTAGATCAGTGTTGCATCGCCTCTGCTGTCAAGTAGGCGCATTAAATGTGTAGCTATTTTATTGATTATTTTACTTCGTCGACAATTCTGCTACATTACCAACGAAGGAGGGTGTTTTGATATACATTAGCTGCCGGTACTGTTCAGTGACCAGTGCTATGCCTTCGTCACTAGAACAGTCCAACAAATACAATGACATAGTAATGCACATATTAAAAATGCTGGATGTTATGACTTGCCTGAAACCGTGCTCGAACCCACGTCCTTACTCGCAATTTGCTTTGTAGTCAACTCCCTAACTACTTCAGCACCCTCAAACTCTAAGATAGTTTCCCTTTTCCACTTTAATGGTACTGCTATTTTCATGTTCGCAACTGTTTGTTATCTTATTAAGAATTTTAAAATGTTCATTTAAAGTACCTACATTCTGATAATTTAGTTTGTTGACTACTCAGGGAATTTTGCATAAAACGGTTCAGTGATTGTGCGAAAACCTAAGAATATTTTTGCTTGACCAAAATATTTGGAAATCTCTTAAATTTAAATAAATAAAAAATCATAACAAAAAAAATTAATATTGTCCAACAATAACCTTAACATTGAAACAAACATCAATTTAGACGATTTTCACTTTAATTTTCAACATTTAATTGAAAAGAAGATCTTCATAAAAAAAAAAACTCATGTGCAGACAGACATGTAATGTGCTCACTAATGTGCAGCTAGGATTGTGTGTGCTTTACATAAAAATTCATTTTATTAATTTATGTTTGTCGTATTATATTATATACGAATACATAATATATACATATGTACATTGTACATATTTTTCAAGTCCTTATGATTCGTAAACTCTCTACTAAAAATTATTATGCCGCACATTGCTTTAACAATAAACTTTGGCGCGCAAAACAACACGACGTGTGCTGTATTAGAAAACAAAACATAAAAAAAATCGGGCGTTTACAATGTTTAGAATGAGTTCAAGGTGTTAAAAGTTCTTTGGATTACGGCACTGCAATTACGCACGTGTATGGAAATCACGTAAATGTTTGTTACCGATCAATTTATAGCGATGAATTCAAGCAATAGTTTGGCAATGCTGCTTACGTGTGTATACATACATATTTGATATTGATTGTAAGTTGTTCGTGCTTACAATGGTCAAGGTTATCTAAACTCAATAAATAATTGATGTACTCTTTGCACTTTAAGTTTTGCCTAAAAATTCTAAAACATTGTACGCGTCCAATTAATTGAATTCGGAATAAAATTCAAAATTGTAAGATGATAGCAATAATGGAACAAAAACTAGTAATACGCCATATCTTGAATCCAGATTTGGTGATATTGAATATCAAAATTCTTGAAAGTACATCGATCGTGTCACTCGCTCCATAAATTATCTTGCGCCTTTCTAATATATATTTCACCAGCAAACTTTGTTATCTGCTGTTTCTTGTGACCCAGCCATCTACTATAAGTGGCAATGAGAATTAAGTCCCCAAATGACCTAAATCCCCGAAACAGAAATGTACTTAATGTGATTATTTTTCGAACAAATTGGTTGTTCGTTGTTCGTGCAATTTTAGTCAGAAAGAATTGGACATGAGACAATATTCCAAAGGAACAATTTAAAATTTAACACTAATTAGCTTGGAAAAATCTTTTATATCTAATTAGTTTCAATTTACACGGAAATGGGCTAATTTAACGTAATTTAGTAATGGTAAAGTTTGAATATTGATCGTGGTGAAGTTGTGTTTGCTTTCAAAATAACGAATAATACCTTCTAATACAATGCAAATAACTCTCGTATCCTTTTTCGGGTGATAATTTTTATAATAATATTCTCTTATTTTTTCGACCATTTTTTTAATAATTATAAAAGATTTCTCCAAGCTTAATAAATTGACCTAAAGCTTGGAGAAATCTTTTATGATAATTGGTATAAATACAAGTTTGTAATCACATTCAAGCGACCCACCTAAACAGTGGCGGAGGCATGGAAACACACATGAACACTGATGATGGGAGTGTAGCGGCTCCCGAAAAACAACGTTGTTTCTGTTAAGTGTTTGTTTCTGTTCTTTGGATTAAAACCCACGAAACGTACTAAGTCCCCGAAAGTTTTATATGAAGGTCAACAACAAAGAGTTCTGGGGACTTAGTTCCATTTTAAATAATTAATTGTTTAGGTGACATATTTCATTTTTACATTTGGGGACTTAGTTCATGTCTGATTTGATCCAAATTCATTGGGGACTTAGTTCCTAATTTCAGGTAGACGTAGTAAGTAAAGACTTTATGAATTAAGTCCCCAAAACTTTTACATGGTGGGTGATTTTTGCGGTCTTAGTTCCTTTTTTGAGGACTTAATAATGTATGTTGCATTTATTTTGAAATAAGTCACCAATCTTTCTTGCTCTTAACACTGGTGACATTTCTCAAGAATTCAGCCGAAAGTAAATTTTTTCTATACACTTTTTTATTGAATATTAGACATTAATTTTTTATTGAATAATTTTATTGAATATTTTATTGAATATTACACACTAATTAGATTATTATTATTAGATTTTAATTTGAGATTTATGCACTGAAAATTAAATCATCAAACTTAAAGTTATAATGGACTTTTAAAGTGATAAACTTATTAATCAGCATTCATGTTAGCAACAAACTAAATATATACAGTTTGTTAAATAAATGTTTGCAGAATTTATCTTATTCATGCCATTCGAAATCATACAAATAATTATACATTTTTTATAATATAACTATTATTATCATTTTTAAAACTCTGTTCTTTATGGATCGCTGTGAATGAGAGGATACAAAAAAGCATAACAGCGACACTTTTGCAGTTAGAGCAATGTATGTAGTGATGTATTGCTACCAGTATTGGTATCTCTAGATAGATTAGAAAGGGCAGTTGTTTCAAAAAGTTTTAAAAACGTAAAAAAATACGAAAAAAGGTGTAAAAAGCACCAACGTGTTTTTTATTTAATTTTAATACGTTATTACGCAATTAAAAAAAACGGAGGTTTTAAATAATTTGTAAAAACGTAATATGTATATCATTTTAAGTTTCTGCTTAAAAATGAACAAAGGATTTAAAGTCAAACAATATAATTTCTTAACATATTAATTAAAATAAAATCACAATTCATTTGATAAAATATAAAAATGTTTAACAAAAACCAAAAACAGAAGTAAAAGAATATGAATTAGACTCTGGCAAAAGACAATTGGAAAGATTTATGCTCATGGATGCTTAAAAGAAGTACTTAAATTTTCTAATTTAGAAAAGTTCTGAGATATAGAAAAAATCAGTGTGAGTAATTGTGAAAAAGCAATGTAAATAACCACTTTTTGAAAACGGATATTTAACAAATTTTCGCTTATGAAGAGGCAAAAAGCATAAAAGAGTACCCGAAACGCACTTAAATAACAACACTGATTGTTATTGCGGTTGTTTTATTTTTATTTATTCTATTTTATTTTTATTGGGATCAGGGCAGATCAATAAGGTAGTATCACTAGAACAGCTGACTAACTTGAGTACATGTAACAGGAGAAGGCGAGTTTTTCGTTCTGAGTTTCTGTTTTCGGATGACATTAGGCGGGCTTCTCTAATATCTGTGCTGAATTTCGTAAGGAGACTCATACAGAGATTGATTTAGTATAATTTACAAATCTATAGCACAAAAGATCCATCAGGTGTTGCAGTGCCGGTCTTTGGACCAGATCTTCGCCCATATTCTTCTATTCTAACCTGAGTACATCCCAATTGAGTTGTTTATGCTGATGAAGTACTCACGATATCACCACTGATTTCAAATTATCAAACATCATCTATGTACGTATTCCGTTTTATATAGTGTTTGACATTTTCCTCAAGATTCATCTGGGGGCAAATTACGGCATTCGATATTGAACAAAATTTCTATAAAACTTCAAAAAAATTTTTATGGGATTTTGTTCGATATCGAATTCCGTAATTTGCCCCCTGTACTGGTTGCGTCAATCAGTTTTTTAACTGTTTTGACAGCTAGTCAGTCAGGTATTTTCTACAGAAAATTTTGTATTGTTGTAGAACCGCTACTACATACCTGCTTAATCTGCCTTAATTGGGATATTTTTCGCTATCAGTGTTGCCAGAATATTAAACTGATGCATTGCTATTTAGTTAAAAAATTGTTTTATGAAATGCTCTATATAAGAAAAACAACTTGATAAAATAAATTGCATTGTTATTTTAATGTTACGTAGGTTTTGTACAATCAAAACACTGCATTATGTAAAATCATAGCATGTAACATATTTGTTATAATTCATTGCAAACATTTACTTGACAAACTGTACGCTTTCACAATAAATTACATATAAAACATTTGGAATATAACAAGATTACTTACTGTGCGATTTCCACAGTTCAGTAATCTTTAACAGACTAACTTTTGCTACAAACAAGTTATCAGTATTTTGAAAATAAATTTACTACAATTAAATAGTGTTAATAATGTTCTTATCAAAAACTATTAATCACTTTGTTGTTGTTGCTTTAAGCTAGAGTGGTTTTTGGTCACTACAGACTGAACGAACGGCTTAAAAAACTAAATTTTTTAACAATTTATATGCGTATAAATGAAGTAATTTACATTTATCTCAAGTACCTAAACAATCAAAGATAGAAGGGTTAAAGGTTAAAGTCGAAAATATTAAACTTAAATTTTAAAATGTATTTACAAGTTTTTATTTGTGTTTTGTTAACCTTGATTTATATATAATTATTTAATTATAGCAAAATAAAATAACAATGTATTAGAAGTTTTTCTTGACATTTGAAGGCTTTTAACAAGTCGAACAAAAATCAATAATTAACAATTTGCGATATATGAACATAAAATATCAACTTCGAATTTTCATTTAAACATTAGAGAACCATTTTAAGTTGTAGAATTTTATGGAAAATTTTGTATAAATTTATGCAGAATTTGAGCATGACCGACGGCTTCTCTATATCTCCTGCCAGTAAATTTCATGAAATCGAATTTCATATTTGCACATGCGCAACTTTGTTGCTTGCGACTTTCATTTTTCAGTAGGAAAGACAGAAAAAGAAATGGAAAATGTACAGATTTATTATTCAACACTTCCACTTAAAATGAAAAATGCATGGAACAAAGTAGGCTAGTGTTAATATTGAAATAGGATAACAAGTATAGTCAAACTTTTTATCGAGTATTCTTAAGGTACGGTCACATCTGACAAACATTTGCCGAAAAAAACGGAACCAACAAAAAAGATAAATTTGCATTTTCTTTAATTCCAATATTTTTTTGAATATGGGTTCGTTCGCATTTATTAAAAATAATATAAAAATAGGATTTTTGCGGCATAATTGACTTCATTTTGTGATATAAAAACCAAGTTTAAATCACACTAACCCTAAGCAAAAGTAGTGGTTACGTTTTTCTGGGCAAATGTTTGCCAAGTGTGACCGTACCTTTATATAATAAAAAAAGAGTTGTTTTAAAATTATTATTTATTTTTTTATGCTCAGATACGTTACGATAATTATGCTTTTATATTTCCAGATAAATGTAAACCAAAATGGATATCCAAGTGGAATTAAATTGCAAAGAGAAAAATGTTCTTCGGCTATTTACAGTTCTAGGAGGTGCTTTGGCTTATCTGTTGGTAAAGGACAACACAACCTTAAGTATAGCCTTGGGCGCCATTTTAGCTTTAATGCTTACAAATGTTACATTTGTATATGCCTTTTTTAATACCATTAGTCGAGATATAGTGTGAGTAAAAGTGCAATTTAATAAATTACAAATATTAACGAAATCTTTTCATATTTACAGAGCTGGCGCCCGATTTGTGATCTTTAATGTACATATTTTATACTACGAAAAGAAAAATTGGTCCATTGCCCGCATTTTTCAACAAAGATGTCGCGAACATCCTGAAAAAGCATGTTTTCTAATTGATGATCGCAAATTGACATTTCAAGATGTTGAAGATTATTCGAACAAAGTGGGTGCCTATTTTAAAGACAGAGGTTATCGCAAAGGCGATTGTGTGGCTTTAATAATGGCCACACGTCCAGAGTATGTGGCCATCTGGTTGGGCCTTTCAAAAATTGGCATAATCACGGCCTTGATAAATACTAATTTAAGAAAACAGACTTTGTTACATTCCATTAAGGTGGCCAAAGCGAAAGCTATTATTGTAGGCACTGAATTGATTAAAGCTTTGGAAGATATTGCAGAGCAAGAAGAAATTAAAAGTTTGGCCGTATATCAGTTTAGCGATGAAGAGCAAAGAATTAATGCTAATTTAGAAATAATGAAAGGTAAGCAGGGAAAAAGTAATAAAAAAGTAATATATCGTTGGATTAATAAAGTAAAGGCGTAACAGTATTTTTCTTTTCGAAAATGCGTTTTCAATCTTGTTTGGTAGTACACTTTCAAATACACTAGAGAAGACTAAAGACACGAAGATACACACGCCTTTTCTATACTGAGCCAACGATATGTCGGAACACTTACATACGAGTACATACATACATTTTCGATATTTAATTGTATTTTTTTATGCTTTTGTTTTTATTTAAAGGAGCCCGAGACCTAACCGCTGATTTAGAAAATCAAAAGTGCGAAAATCTAATAGAATATATAAAGGAGTGCCAACCCAAGGACAAACTTTTATATGTTTATACTTCCGGCACTACAGGTATGCCAAAAGCGGCTGTTATAACAAATTTAAGGTGGGTAATACTTTAAATCAATTAAATTTAAATAACCGTATCTATTCTATCTATATCTATATATATATAATCAATAGGCAAACACGTTTTTTGAGATCCCTTTTATAGCCGTAATACTGAACCGATTGTTTTTAATGGGGATTTTAGATATGTAGATGTGCACACTCTTAATTTTATTTAAATCGGTTCGATATCTACGGAGCTATAAGCGTTTAAAGTTGCTTCTAACACATGCACAATTATTATTACACATGCAATGTATCAGCATCAAGTTGGAAAATAAACAAAGTGTGCATGTGTGTTTGTCCAGTTTGCTTTTGCATAGAAATGAGACATAGTTTTTTCTATATCTTTTTTGTAAAAAGAGATAAGTAAGAGAATTTTAAGTTGCTTATTTAGAATGTTTTTGGTTTTTGTATTTTACCGTATATATTTATGTAAATGGTTAATTATTTTTTAAATTTGATAAAGGTTGTAAAGAAAATAAAATAGATTCATATCGAATAATATAATTTGTGTGTTGGCATTTTTGATTAAGTTTCAAAGCCTACTATGCTTATTTATAATTTTGTAATTGAGGAAATTTTCATAGGTTTTTTAAAAGTTTTTGCCTAAGATAATAGTTTTGAAACATTTAAAAAATATGGTTTAAGTTCTACTGATGATTTGGCATTAGCACAAATGTATGTACATATGTATGTATATAGACTAGCTAAAAACCCCTCAACAAACAAAAGTTTTTGAAGCAAATGGTTAATATTTAATTACTAGAATGCGGGCGATTCACCGTCGACCGTTGGATATTGCTCGTGTATAATCAGTATGTAAACACAATTTTTGAAATCACTTTTACGCCCGTAATACTTAGACGATTTTGGAAATATTTATGTTTTTATGAGGTTTTTTTTTACATAGATGTGCACAATCTTAATTTTTTTTTTTTGAATCGGTTCAGTATTTTGGGAGCTATAAGTGCTTAAAGTTGCTACTAATAAATGCACACTTATTGCACATGCATGTATCAATCTCAAGTTGACAAAAAAATAAACGAAGGGTGCATGTATGTTTGTCCAATTTACTTTTGCATAGAAATGAGACATAGTTTTTTCTATTTGTACTTTGTAATAAGAGAGCTAAGTTT
This sequence comes from Gymnocheta viridis, assembly GCA_956483585.1. NCBI lineage: Eukaryota > Metazoa > Arthropoda > Insecta > Diptera > Tachinidae > Gymnocheta > Gymnocheta viridis. The sequence goes on along the minus strand of OY101441.1, from coordinate 120,640,933 downwards.
TAAGTTTTTTAATTAATTTTTTTTTGTATTCGTACTTTATCGTAGTATGTATTTATGTAAATGTTTAATATTCTATTCTAGAATATGAGCGATTGCGTCGGTCATAGGAAATATTTACTAGTTAAAAATTAATCCTTTGATTTATATATGTAGATATATTTTTATGGCCGCCGGTACACATCATATGTGCGCTATTCGAAAGGATGATATAATCTATGATGCTTTGCCACTATACCATTCTGCTGGCTGTATTTTAGGGGTGGGCAATGCTTTAGTACATGGCTGCACAGTGGCTCTGCGTAAAAAATTTTCTGCTACAAATTTCTGGAAAGATTGTATTAAATATAATGTCACCTGTGCCCAATATATTGGAGAATTGTGCCGCTACCTATTGAATTCTCCTAGACGTCCTGAAGACACTGAACATAGTTTGCGTCTAATGTATGGCAACGGCTTGAGGCCGCAAATTTGGTTGCAATTCACAACACGCTTTCACATACCATCTATAGCAGAGCTGTATGGATCTACGGAAGGAAATTCAAATTTGGGTGAGTACTTATTGTAGATATAATTACTCTGGTACTTGAGATACGATTTTGAATCCCTTCGCTACTCTTCGTTACGCATTTTAAAACATTTTCGTAGAAATGATTAATTCATTAACAAACAATTTATAAACAAGTTTTAATAAAAATTATAAAGTTTTGTTTCGTTTAATACGAGTACAGACCGATTTTTTTAATCTTTAAAAACAATTATTTAATTAAAAAAAAATTTTACATTCCAGCAAATATTGCCAACCAAGTTGGTGCGATCGGTTTCATACCCTTTATTGCACGAACCGTTTATCCTGTACAAGTCATACGTGTGGATGAAGAATCCGGTGAGCCACTACGTAATGCTAAAGGTTTTTGTATGCGCTGTAATCCTGGTGAAACGGGTATATTCATAGGTCATGTAAATCCCCGCAGAGCCGTAACAGCCTTCCAAGGTTATGCCGATGAGCAAGCATCGGAAAAGAAACTCTTACGAAATGTCTTCAAAAAAGGCGATGTTTATTTCAATTCCGGTGATATGGTGATTGGCGATATTTTAGGATATTTTTACTTTAAGGATAGAACTGGTGATACATTCCGCTGGCGGGGAGAAAACGTATCTACACAGGAAGTTGAGGCTATAATATCCAATGTGATAGGATTACAGGATTGTGTAGTTTATGGTGTTGAGGTACATGCATCTGTAAATATTTTATTCTTAATCGCTTATAATTAAATTGTGTTCATTGGCAGATACCTCATGTGGAGGGCAAAGCTGGCATGGCGGCCATTGAAGATCCCGATCGTAAGATCGACTTACAGCATCTATCTGTTGGTATACGTGCCAGTCTGCCACCCTATGCCCAGCCTTTATTTGTGCGCGTCATGGATCAAATTCCCCGTACGGCCACATTTAAAATGAAAAAACGTGATTTAATGTTGGAGGGTTTTAATATGGATATCATTAAGGATCCCTTGTACTATCTCAACAAAGATGGTATCTATAGACTCTTTGCGCGGGAACAGTACGAGTCATTACTGAAGGGTACAGCAGGCCTATAAAGTTTGATTAACCTAATTCGATTTTAAGTCCACATGTTAATTTTTTTACTGCAAAGGCGAATAAGTAGTTAAACAATATATCCTAACAAAATTTATGTATATTAATTGTAATCTAAGTAGACAATTGGTTTAGTTTTTGTTGAACATATTGAAATTATAATATTTTGCACAATTTATTTTTAGTCACACTGTTAAAAAAATGGACACTGCAAAATCCTAGAAAGCCATGCAATTTTAACGGTTTAAAATTATTTATGTATTTTGTTTTTACTATTACAAATGCTTAACAAAATAGAAGACAATAAATTAGTAATAAAAAACATTTTATTTTATCAATATATTCTAATGAAACAATGTGTTTGAAAAATTCAGTGAAATACTTACGAACTTTTTTGTAACTAAAACAACCAAATCAAATTTATGCACAGCCGGTTAAAAAAAAATTATAAAAAGTGCAGAATTCGAAATATAATATATAAAAAAATATTAAGCTCGAACACATATCGTCATATGAATTCATAAAAGCCCTAAGTTACATTGAAAAAATTTTAGAGGACAAGCAAAAACCATATGAAAATTTAAGCAATATTTTTCAACATTTCTTTAGTTTAAGATTATTTTTTATTGACGAATTAGTACAATTTTAATAAATAAAATTTTCCAGGGCCATGCATTTTGATTCGGTGGATCGAAATCTTCCAAGAAGTCTTTTTTGAATTTTTTGTAACTTGGGGCTTTATTGAAATCATATGACGATATGTAGATATATTATTCAAATAATGTACATAATTGTAACGAATCACCGAATAAGTAAAAACGTTCTTTTTGACGACTGACATTTACTATGTTATCAAATCAATGTGAATAGTTGTAAAAAGATTCAGCATAAACATTTTCTACCAGCTGTTAATGAAAATAAACATTCATTATCTTTTGTGTGGCTTGGCAATTGACATTATTTGTTAATTATTTGAAAACATGGAAAAGCTAGAAGCTTTAAAAATATCCACCATGAGGCCACGTACAAATATCTTGGACAGGCCACTGTCCAAAGGTAAGTCAGAAGTGTCGCAGAGTATAGTAGCCCTGTTGTTTAGCGAAATCGTGCAATACTGCCAAAGCAAAGTGCACACCGTACCAGAATTGCAGAATAGGTAAAACCATGGTTTTTGATAAAAGAAACAATTCAAAATTTTGCTTATTATATTGTAGACTCCATGAAATGGGTCAAGATGTTGGCACACGCATTATTGATTTGTATTTCATGCGCGAGCGTAGTGCGAAGAGGGAAACCAAATTAACACAAATGTTGCTATTTGTTAAAACGACTGTTTGGAAAAGTCTGTTTGGCAAAGAAGCTGAAAAGTTAGAGAAGGTAGACGATGAGCGGACATATTACATTATAGAAAAGCAGCCATTGGTTAATACCTTTATAAGTGTGCCCAAGGATAAAGGCACCTTAAATTGTGCAAATTTTACGGCCGGTATAGTAGAGGCTGTGTTAACTCATTGTGGTTTTGTAAGTTTTCTCTAGCAAAATTTATTTTTTATTGTCTGTTTAAATTACAGCCTTGCAAAGTGACTGCCCATTGGCATAATGGCACAACGTACATGGTTAAGTTTGAGGATTTTGTTATTGCTAGAGACAAGCAATTGGAAGATAAATAAAACACTTAGTTAATATGAATATTAAAACAGAATAATTAAACTATATTTCAATGCATTTCTTGTTTCACGTACATATACATTATATTGTTTATGATGACACCTAAGTGGGCAGTTGGTATGTGTATTTGCTTTTTAAATGAATTTGTTGCGGCGGTCTTTGTAGGCTACTTCTCCATTACGATATTGACGTTCACGTCCCGCACGCTCTGTGTGCATAGCCCAGGCATACAATATAATGGGAAGGACCACGACACTCATGCCAACACGGAAAGCATGTCCGGTAGGCTTGAAATGATCATAGTGCGACACTCTCATGGCCTGGAAACGTGCTAAGCCAGCATCAAACTAAAAATAAGAAGTCATATTCAGTATCAATTGCTCTAATTCATACTATTAAAATATATACACAGATGACATAACACGCTTTTAACAACTTACCACAGTGCCTCCTTCAGCAAGGGCATGACGGTGAGGATTTGATACATGTTTTAAGAATTCTGCTCGCAATTTAATAGTCTGCTCATGCTTACGGAGCAAGAACTCCTTTTCAGCTTTTGATAAATCAGGCATTTTACTATTATTATTTTGTCGAACTGCACTCTTCGTATGTTCGCTTTTATCAAGTGCTGTGCAATGTCAGAAAGTTTTTGAAGTAAATGTCAAAATAATCGATATGATAATGCAGTGTTTTGGCTGTGCTAAGGCAGTGTAATAAGAACAGACCTTTTCGTTTTACGTTACAAGTAGAGATTTTGGCGCATTTAAATAAAACAAGCTGCACAATTGTAAAAATAAATAAAATTTACATAATTATAAGGGTAAGTTATATCTTTTTGTTAATAGAATCAATATTGTTTTCTTAAAGTTAAAGTTTAACGACGACTAAATTGCTGTCAGTAAATACATCAATATTAGATTTGTGTTGCGGTCTATTTGTGTTCATAGCTATTGTCCAAGCTCAAAGAAGTGCAATTTGTACTTCAAATATCTCAGTTCGATGAAATTTGTTTTGTTTTTGAGTAACGAACTGCTGAGAAGTCTCCTTAGTTCAAATGCATTCGGGCAAGAACAAGTACATACTATGTATGTATGTTGGTGTTCTACAGTGTCATCCTCATTATGTCTACTATTAATGAGTGATTTCATTGACTTTGAGGAGCGCGGATTCTGGTTTCATTGAATGATGCAGTGTCCTGTCAGACCAGTCACTAGTGTTCACAGGTAATTCCGAAAAGTTAGGGTATCCCACGATGTGCGCTTCCTTCAGGAACTGCCAATACCTTCGTATACACCTATACTTTCGTATAGAAAGTAGGAACTCCTAAGATCTATTCCTATAGTTTCATATAATCTCCATCACATTAAAAACAGTTGTATGTGGCTAATGGAAATTTCCACAAAGCATTAATAACTAGTCGAGGTAGACCATTAAGACAAGGCTGGCCATAATTGAAAAATAATTGCGATGATGCGAGAGCTGCGCAGTGGCCCCGCGCAGAGCTGTTTTGCGGCTGCAACAACTTTATTAAACCGATTTTTAGTAAATTTAGAAGCAATTTTTGATGTTGAGCAAGAAGAATGAAGTCTTTTGTATGTACATATATACATACATATGTACATATTTTCAAGCACTATCTACATAAATGTATAAAATATTGCACAAGCAATATTTAGATTGAATTTGTAACAAGCGGAACTATTTTGATATATTTTTATAACTTACAAAAATAGCTCTGTAAAGACTAAAGATTGTTATTTCGATATTCAATTCTGATTTATGTTGAAACTCTCCAACTCTTTGGCCTGATTTATCTGATTATGGGTATTAAACTGTGGAATATGTCCAAGTCATGCGTTGAGGCATTGTTGACTTGTTAAAGTTCACGTTTCCTGATGAAAAGATTTATGAAACTCAGTATACAAATTTCACATTTAATAATTTAGGCCACAAATTTAGTTTTTGTTCAGCCTCATACGAATTATAATAAATATCCCATTTAACCGACTGCAAAAAAAGTTTTTCAATTCGTTTGTATTTTTTTGTGTTTGTTTTCTCTGGGCGGTTATTATGTATTTCGATTCGAAACGGAAATCATTCGAATTTGTATAGCTTATACATTGTGTTTCGAAAATATTTTCTTTCGAATCGAAATACATAATAACCGCCCAAGTCTCGGCCATTTATAAACCAATTTCGAATACTTTCTGTATTTAAAAGCATCTACTTTCAATTTGGTCTCGTAAAATGGACATCGTTGGGTCCATACAAAGTTTTTAACTGCTTCCACTGAAGCGATTCTCATGAAATTTTGCACACACAGTAAGTTTGCTTTGCAGTACTATGTATATACATATGTATATACATTAAGATTCGATAAGTGGGCGGTGCGAAGCCCATGCAGACTAAGTATTCTTTTTCAACAACTTCTATAAAACGTGCACACACATTTAGTTATCGTGACAATACAACATCATAGTTAGCAAAGTTAGCAGCGCCACGCCCATATTTTATAAATAATAAGCAATATTTACTTCTTTTCATTTTAGCAATGACGTCTTTTATATTGCATAAATAAAAAATTCTGTGTAAAAATTTCGTGCGCGTTTCAAGCTTTTTTTGCGATACTTCGGTGATCTAATTTCGGTTAAACTGTTTTAATGTGTCATATGTAAAAAATTTGTAATAAAATATAAAATTAAACATTAAATATAAATTTCATGCTAATACAAACATATTTAAAGAATTGTAAAGCAGATTAAAATTTTATTTAATTTAAATAAAATAAAATAAAAAAAATTTAAATAAAAAATAATTAAAAAAGTTTAATAAAAAAATAATCAGAGCAAGAGAAAATTAAGAGCTACTAAGAGCGTTGTAATAAAATAAAAAAATGTATAATAATAAAATAAATTAAATTAAAATCAAGCTCAAAATCATTAAAATCAGTTATAAATATTAAAATAATGAGCAAATAAGTGCAAAATTAAGTGAAAAAATAAAGAAAATAGATATGTTCTAATATTATAAAATTATTTGGGTATTTGGCTAAAAAATAATATAAAGCTATATGAATGAAAATAAAATTAATAATAAAAAATTATGAAATGAAAAATGAAGTGAGAAAAGAAAAGAAAGAAAGAAAAATTAAATTTAAAAAAATATTATGCCAATATTTTGAAATAAATAAATAAAATGTAAAATCATTAATTTTTGTTGAAAAATAAAAAGTTTCTTAAAAAAAATAAAAAAATTGTAAAAATAAATAAAGAAAAAAATTTGGAATGTGAAAATTAAGAGCTTCTCAAAAATAAATGTGTATGAAAATTAAATAAATAATAATAAATTGTGAAAATTAAGAGCTTTTAAAAAATAAATGTGTATGAAAATAAAATAAAATTTAAAAAGTTATGAAATGAAAAATGAAGTGAGCAAAGAAAAGAAAGAAAGAAAGAAAAATTTAATGAAAAAATATTATGTCAGTATTTTGAAATAAATAAATAAAATGTAAAATCATTAATTTGTGTTGAAAAAATAAAAAGTTTCTTAAAAAAACAAGAAAAAAATTTATTAAATAAAGAAAAATTAAATTAAAAAATCTTTTAAAATCAGGCTAAAAAAAATATAAATTTATAATATTAAATGTGAAGTTTATAAAATAAAAAAAATTAATTAAAATTATAAAAGTCAGTTAAAATAAAAAAAATTTGGAATGTGAAAATTAAGAGCTTTTCAAAAATAAATGTATATGAAAATAAAATAAAATTTAAAAAGTTATGAAATGAAAAATGAAGTGAGAAAAGAAAACAAAGAAAAAAAAATTAAATGAAAAAAATATTATGTCGTATTATGAAATAAATAAATAAAATGTAAAATCATTAATTTGTGTTGAAAAAATAAAAAGTTTCTTAAAAAATATGAAAAAAATGTATAAATAAATAAAGAAAAGATTAAATTAAAAAATCGTTTAAAATCAGGCTAAAAAAATAAAAAATTGTAATATTAAATGTATAGGTAGTTTATAAATTAAAAAATTAATTAAAATTAAAAAAGTCAATAAAAGAAAATTATGAATGTAAAAATTAAATGTGTATGTATGAAAATTAAACAAATAATAAAAAATTATGAAATGAAAAATGAAGTGAGAAAAAAAATCATTAATATGTGTTGAATAAATAAAAAATTTGTTTAAAAAAATATGAGAAAATGTATAAATAAATAAGAAAAAAAATTAAGTTATAAAATGTATTAAAATATGCATGCGCCAGTATTATTAAATAAATTCGGTTATTTAAAATTATTTAAAAAATAAAAAATAAATTAAAATTATAATGTTAAATAATAGCTATGAAATAAAAAAGTTTATAAAAATGAAATAAAATATCTGAAACATGGCAGAATAATACAGGTACATGCAAGTCAACAGCTGATCATTTGTGATTCATTTAGTATTGTCAAACTTTATACATAAAAAATAACAACCATTCTTATGTATGTAGTTTTTTTGACAATCCCAGATGTTAACGTTTTTGTTGCAGTCATGCATGTACCGGATTAATTGTGTCATGATCTGAAATATGTGTGTGTTGAAAAAATATCAAGAGGCTCATAAAAATAAATATAAAAATAAAAAATATAAAATAATAAATAAAAAAATAAAAAATTAAAGAAAAATGCAGTGAGAAAATAAAGAAAATGTATGAAAATACATATTTCAAAAAAAATAAAATAAATTAAAAGCAGTGCTCACGTGAGCGATGCCCATTTCAAATACGTGTCTACGTAAACCATTCACAACTTCTCAGCATCGAGACATATCGTTAACGAACAAGATCGGAAAAAGTTGTTTCTCTAATTGACTTCGAATTTCTCGTCGGATCAACCTCTTCATTGCGATTCTGTAAGTACTATTTTATTTTTTAATATCTCCTGTTTATTTTTAGTATAAATATTCTTATCAAGTTTTTTCGTGTAGTTTTAGGATCAGGGGCGTTACTCTCTATTAAGATGCGAAAGAAAAAATTTTATGAAATAGAATTATTGGCACATTGAAATTGCTTTCGCATCGAAATATAGAGTAACCACCCGGTTCTTTATACAATTCATAATATGTAATTATAAACTTTGTGTGGCATATCCCACGCCCCCTTTCGGAGCTCATGTCACATATCCAAGCTCACAGGCTTATTAATATTATGAAGATGAAACAACATATATTTTCCAATAAACTAATTTATTGATTGATCTATGTATTTATTTATTGATTTTCAAATTAACAGCTTAACTTTTTCGTTTGAGTGCAAACTCCAAATTGACGTATACTTTTGCTCTAAATCTAGATATTTCTGTACAATTTTGTTTGCACTTGCTTATGCATGCATAAGTGGCACAAAATAGTTCTTCTGTATGCATGAAGTTCACATCTGTTGAATGCCTTCCAAAAAGATTAAATCGCTTTAAAGTATCCTCGAAACAATTGGGAGCAGAAAATAAAGTGCACAAGGATTTTTGTGTGTCAATAAATGAATGAATGAACGAACGCGAGCGAGCGCAAGAACAAATGAATGCAAAAATAAAATAAAATTATTTACACAAAAAAATTCAATTCATATTCACAAATGTTTTTTTTTTTGGCAAAAACCCTTCTCTTTTCTTTGTGTATATATGTGTGTGTGTGTGTGTAAATTTATCGTGGCAAATTGTTTGCAAATGTAAAAGTTTTTATTATTATTCATCGTTATATTTTGCTGCACATGTACCACAAGTATTTGTTTGTGAAAAGGAATTTCTTTAATATTTGTTGTTAATAGTTTTTGCTTGCGATTGCAGCTGATGTAACAGGGATCGACTAGAGAAACGCTTTGAGTTTTTGAGTAAAAGTTCGAAAATCTATTTTTAAACACCAGCGCTACAATAAATCGTATTTTTTATTTTTTGGTTTCACCTGACTTTTCATTAGAGGAGAGTAGATATTTAAAACGCGTAAGGAAATGGTTAAATTTTGATGAAACTGTTACTTATCGTGAGCTAAAATGCAAAAACACGTAACTAACAAACAATTTGAAATCGAATTTTTCATTAGATTATTATAGTGTTTTACGTCATATGATTTACAATAATGAGTAAGAGCCCCGATTTAGAATTTTTTGTTAGTTCCATATTTCCGCAATTCCGCGGTTTCCTTTCTATTAACGCTATGTGAATCAAGCTGAGTTTTTTAGCTCGTCATGTTGACATTTGTGACTTGTTGGCGTCTAATTACCGCTCTCGATATCGAGCTAATTATATTGAACATTTATGTTTTGGACTTATGGCATTCGATATCGAATAAAAACAAATAAAACTTAAGATGATGGCTTTCTATAGTGAGTCTTCGATCGAGTTTTATCTTTGCAAACATTAAGTGTGTTTTTTACAAATTTTTACTGAACTTTACTGCATTTTACTACCCAGCAGTCCGCAAATTGAAATACATTAGATTGTATATTATTGTGTCAATAGGAACATTTGATTCGGATCAGTATTTTCCTATCGAATTGTAAAATTAGATGTACACTAGAAGAAAAGAATAAAGCAAAGGAACAAAATACAATTTAGCCTTCGCACTAGCATCTGATTTGGATAGCTCCGTATTGTATCATATTTTTATATTAGTTTCAATTATGAATTTCGTTTGTTTGCTGCTGTCATTTGTTCCGTTATTTTTTTCCAATTTGTTCTTTATAATTCAAGGCCTTGTTAATCTGCCTTGTTTTTATTCTTCCAAACTAAAATGTCAAAACTTATATTTAAATTAAAAAATTAGAAATTGTTTCAAAATTCATAAAAGCCAGGCACTTTCGCAACCTCTCCTATAATAAAAAAAAAAACTGGAAAAAACTAATTAATTATATTATTTTACCAATTAATAATCTATATATAAATAGGCAAAGTCAAATTTTTAGATCCCTTTTTCTCCTTTGTTTGGCAACCGATTTGCTTCATTCCTTTGCCAAATGGTAGACATTGTTGAGCTTTAGTGACCCGGCTATATATTATTTAAATTGGTTCAGTATTAAAAGAATACAAGGCTCCTAAAGTTGACATTACTACGAATGCTAAAAATACACACATACACGCATTCACTTATGTAAGTATTGGTTCAAGTAAAAACATAAGCAAAGCAATGAGAGTGTTTAAGAGTACCTACATACATTTGCAAATAGGTAATAAGATTTGTTTTATAAATGTGCGTGTTTGTTTTATTTCGTTTATTGTTTTTTTTTTCAATGGGGAAGGGAATGAGTAATTGGTGGTTTTTTCTCTTTAAATGAATTCAACTAAAATAGCTATACGTTTAAACTGGCTGCCGAATTTCGACCACTAGGCGTACTCTAGTAATAATAAAACCATCTAAAGAATAATGCAATTGGATTTCTTGTTTATTTAAATATTTGATAGAGTAAACCAATCCTATGATCGATTCTAATTCGACCCATCTATCATTAATATAATGTCTGCTACTAAAGACAGGTACATCTTAATGCCCTCCGAATCACCATAGTAATTGGACCCATGCTACCTTCGCTTACAATGTCGGTAGTGTTGGATCTGTCTGACAGCCTAGGCCAACGCTGTATAAATGTAAGTAGGAATTAGGTACAGACTTAGGACATGTCGCACTTATATTGTCATTGGTCTCAGAGCGAAGATATATGTGGTAGAAATTTCACTGGGTAATTGTGTTCGTTTACTCGAGTTATAGCAAATCAGAACACAAATTCAGTTCATGGCAGATAATTCACTAATTTTTACTGCAGAAGTTTATTATAGTAAAACTTAGTCAAACAGAAAAACATATGATTCAAAAATTAAAAAACATAAAATCAATCTAATTTTTCTCGAGCTATAGGTAAATTTTTTATAAAAAACGTTTATAAAATTTTATTAGATAACCGATATTTCGCCACATCCTTGTGTGGCTTCTTCAGGGAAATATAAATATATTTTAAGTAAAAAATTTTTACAATAATAAAAAAAAAACATACAAAAATTGTCAAAATTGTTCATTTTTTGATATATTAATTTTGGCAATTTATAAATGTTTTTTTATAAAAAATTTACCTATAGCTCGACAAAAATTAGATTCATTTAAAAAAAAGCTCAAAAAATATATAAGAATAAAGCATAAAATCTGTGAAAAAAAGGAAAAAAGAAAAACTGAGACAAAATAATAAAAAATAATAAATGAACAATTTTTTTTTAAACTATTCATTTGTTAAACATGTATGTATATGCCTTCTAAAACGAATAAATGTTGTAAAAATCATTTATAGCCATTTTCGTTGTTATTTTGTTATTTCTTTGGAGTTGTGCAAATGCTAAGTATATGGTTACTTCGTACTGCACTTGCTTTTAAGGTAGTCAATCGCAAAAACAAATAATCACATACTTTTGAATAAATTTATTCAGACACAAATTAGGAAAATCAAATAAAATGAAAATAAACGATTATAAAAAATAATTTGTTTATATTTTCTTAAAATATTCGTGTTGAAATAAATATTGCAAAGTGTAAATATATTTCAACACTATATTGATTTGTAATCACCTGTTTCCTTAAGCTTACTAATTTTTACAATTTTTCCGTTCGCCTACTTTTTTGGGCGACTGTTTTTTTTTAGAGTAAATTTTTCACTTTACTCAGCAATTACTCATTTACTGCATTTTACTGTAAAAGTACGCGAACGCAGCTATTGTTCGATACCAAAATGTCAATCGTAAACAAAACAAATGATTTTCTTATGTCGTTTTCTTTTCATAAAAAAATATGTATCATTTCTTTTCTTTTACTTGCTCTTAAAAGGTATTTTAGACAAAAACTTTGCCTCGTTAGTGATCATACAATAATTTCTAAAAAAAACTCACCATTTTAAAAATGCATTATATTGCAAAATTTCAATATCTTTTCGTTATTTGCCGCTGGTTAACTATTGACTTGTAGAATTTAGTTTATATTAAGTGTAATTGCAATACTCTTGTCAATCCCATTAAAAATATTGAAGTCTCTCTAAAGTACATTTAAGATTCAATACTTCTTTATCATCTAGATATCTAAAATTACTTATCTATTTCCTTTAATTCCATAAAGTGAACAAACACCTTCGAAAAAAACGTTAAAACTTTTTTAGTGCCGTTGCTTCCATTCACTGGCATATCCCTCCCATTCATTTAAATTTTTTAAAGAAAAGCAAAATAGTTTTTGTTTCTGTTGTCATCAGCGAGTTACAATATTCACGCGTGCTCATCTGTTTACTTTGGCAAAAATATCTTTAATGTTTTTTTTTAATGTTTTCATGTTTTTTTTAGAACTTTTTTCCGAATATAAGAGCATCAGAGCAACATGTATTGGCAATGAATAAGACTTAATGCTAATAGAATTGAATGCATTTCATACATCTTGGCGCAAACTTTGTTGTATCCAGTACATACTTTCCTTTATGGTGTAACTTTTTTCTTCGTACTTTTTCATTATTTTTTTGTTAGTTTTTTTTTTAGTTCTGCAAAACAAAACTTGTGTTGTTTACGCAGTTGAAACATTTTGGTGGCACAACAAATTGCCAGCCATTATCGGTTTTAAGACAAATGCTGTAGAGATGGTTTATTGTTAATTGGTTGAAGCTTTTGTGTTCAAAAAAAGTATGTAAAAAATGTTATCGATAGTTTATGTGGCATTTTTATAAATGAAGTATTTGAAAGTTCTTAAGATATTTAAAAAGAGAACAAAGGAGAAGTTGTTCAAGTCCAACCTACACAAGCAGAATATAACAACATTGTTTTTTTTTTTTTTTTGGAGGATGCCAAAACTCTGCCATCAATATTCAAGTGTGTTTTGCCTGCCCTCCCCTTTCCAGGTGGCTGCGTGTACATAAAAATCATACATATTGTGCTATTGTATATTTTAATTTATGTACCTTTTGTTACTCATTATTTGGTGACTGTTTAAAAAAAATGCACAATCAATTACTACAGATATTTAAGGTAATTAAGTTACCGAAAGCACGTGCATTTGACTGATTTCCGCATCCGGTGCAATTTGAATATTCATTTTATCATCTTTACAACCTCCGGTGCGCGAGTGTTTGTAACACACACCACTCTACATATGCCATGTTCTTCATTGTTTTGCAAATTTCCACAAATAAAAAAAAAAGAAATTCATGCAGTAAAATGGCAGAAACAAAATTAATTAAAAATTTCACAAATAATTACAAAAATACGATGCATTTTTGGTTGGAAATTACGAAATACTGATTGCAAACAAAAATGAGTTGTGAATACAAAATATTTCAAAATATATTTGCACACACATACACACACAAACATATGTATGTATGTATGCATGTGTGTGTGTGTGTGTATGTGTGTGTTGTGTAATTCCGTATGATGGTGTGTTATATGAAAATCTTGTTTACAATCATGTTGTAATTTAAACACAATTCAATTTCAATTATATAAATACGTACATATTTTGTTGTTGCTCTGCTCTGGCAGCAATGATGCTTGTATGAGTGCAAATAATAGCATCTAGAACAACTTAAAATCTTGTTGAAATTCGCTTGCACACCAACAAAAGTGTGCTGTGAGAGTCTGTGGACGTTGAAAATAATTAAAATGTTTTTTTTTTCATGGTGGGTTGAATAGGAAGGCAGATCGGTATTCATAAAAAATAATTTGTATTTGAAATGTGATTTTTTTCATAAAAATGTTCCTTAAAATACATTAATACATTTCAAAACCAAATTATTCTTTTATGAATACGACCGTATGAAATTCAGTTACAAAATATAAAAACCATATAAACCTAAAGGGAAAAAAGTTTGATCATTGCAGCCATTGGCGCTGGAAAAAGCAAGACAATAATAATATATCGATGAGAATATCGTACTAATAATATCGTAATAAATTTCGTGCCTAACAAATACCTTTCAACTCAAAGCTAAATAGTTCAAAGAAATTGCGTGTAAAAATAAAAAATTTTAATAAAAAAAGATATTTCCCTTTAAAAACGAATAAAATCTGCCCGATATCTGTTACATTTTTAAAACTAGATGTAGCTGGGAGCGCTTAAAATTCATTTTACGTCAATAAGCTGTTAGACAGTCTAAAAAATTCTATAGAATTTTATTACTATCAACTTTAAGAGCATAAAAACTCAATAATCAATTTAAAATTCTTTTTAATAACACAATTGGGCGATTCAAACGGTGTCCTATTAAGTCATATTGTCAAAGGAAGAAAATAAAAATATATCAGTTTGATTGTCGAGATTGGAGAATTGGCGGATATTGCTAAACTATTTGCCTGAGATGAGATCTTTGATTTGTTTGCTGGAATACGCATTTGTTCCTATTGTATAGTATGTACTCGTATAGTTTTTGTCTAAAAACTTTCTCAACATACTTTTCCTTAACATTTAAACGTAGCAAATCTATAAGCCCTTTTCCACGGTCAAAGTTTACTTTGCAAAGTCTTGTGTTTGTTGGTGATAAGGGAGAGAAGAAAGGGGGTGAGCACACACTTTGGTGTACTCGCAAATTGCTTTCAACTTCGTTCGCCATTTACACATACTTGTACTTGTGGTTGCATGTATGTGTTTCGTTTGCATGCTCATCTAACAAACGAACGCAAAATTTTTCAAAGTAAACTTTGCGTGTGGAGAAGCGAAACAAAGTTTAAAAGAAAATTGCAAAATCTTTGTCAAAGTAAACTTTGATCGTGGAATAGTAGGATCCATCTTTGTATGCATGTATGGATGCGTGTGTTTGCTAAAAGTATGTTAAACGTAATGGGTCTGCTGATGCTTTTTCTTTGCACTAGTATTAGTGTGATTGTAGTTGTTAAATGCATTTTTTTTTGTTTGTGCATTCCTGTTGCATTGTACCATTTTAAAATTCTACTTCTGTTGCTGACATATTTTATTAATTTTTTTTCTTTTCCCCTCTGTGTTTCTCTTTTTCCGTTTATTCGATTTGATTTTTGTAAAGCGAAAAATATGGCGGCGAATGCTGCAGGAAGGCAAACAACACTTGAACAGCAAAATATATAAGGAAAATATAATAATAAAGCCAAAATATGAAATATAAATATGTACATGAAGACAGATTACACGCTGTCATACATTCATATTTATGTAGTATGTATATTTTTGTATTTATAGTCAATTGAGGTCGGTCGTTGCACGAAAATGTAGAAATTCAATTTCATGATGACAACTATGCTCCATATTGTTAAGTTGCCAGCTGAACAAAACTGTTGAAACGTTCGAAAAAGCAATTTTATTCAGCGAAATAATCAAGGAAATAACCTCTATGAAAACGACATATATATTTCCAATGCGAGAGCGCAATGTGCTACACAGGTGATCCCATAATGAACATTCTTCAAGAGGGAGGGCAGGCGCGGCATTTTGATTTGGAAATAGTAATCATGCGATTTTATATTTAAAATTGAACTTGCCAATTTCGAAATCACTAAAGGCCATGTCACATAAGACTTTTGCTTCGCTTTGCGTTACGATTACGCTTTGACGTTTACGTTGAAATGTACATACTTATACGAAACATGTCACATAATTACTTTTAAGGCAACGCGAAGCATAAAGTTAGGCAATTCTCAACTTTTTGTTCGCTTTGACAAATAGCTGTTTCAGTTTTCTATATTTTTTGTAATAATAATAACTAATAATTCCAATTATTCGTCCAAACACATTTTAAAATAATTAAATTTATGTAAAAAAGACCAACCACTTGCATAGGTAAACAAATAAATAAAGCGCGAGTATTGCCAAAGTTTTTATTGTGACATACATTTTTTGCTTGGCGCTTTAGCGTCAAAGTCAGAAATGTCACGCAAAGCGACAAAGTCTTATGTGACACGGCCTTAAAGCTTTTATATACATACACATTATTCTTTCTGATATTTACTCTCAACTTCAAATACACTCCATAATACACCCCGCAACCTAAATTGCAACACAATTTGTTGAAATTATGACAATCATTTCGTGTTTCTTTGAAAACAGACATCTGTAAAATGTCTAGTTCTCATGAAACTCATGAAGCGCATACACGAGTTTCCTGACGCCGGTTTCCATGCAACTGATTTGCAATGCGTTTCAACCCGTTTTCAAAATGATCGCGTCATGTGCATGCGATTTCTTAACGAAGTCTATTACTAACAAAAAATTCACGAAAATTCCCGATTTAGTATTTTTTACTGTAACTTCTAAAATACTTCTTGTGCACAAAATATTAAACCGTCAGAATCAATAAAAATCGATCGATATATCCAGCGGCCGACGTGGAATCGACCACATTCTAGTAATTATATATTAAGCTTTTACATAAATATACACGATAAAATGCAAAAAATTTCTAAATAAACAACATAAAACTCTCTTACTTAGCTCTCTTTTGTTTACAAAGCACATATAGAAAAAACTCCGTCTCATTTCTATGCAAAAGCAAATTGAACAAACACACATGCACACTTTAACTTGATGCTGATACATTGCATGTGTAATAATAAGTGTGCATGTGTTAGAAGCAACTTGAAACGCTTATAACTCCCAAAATACTAACCCGATTTACATAAACTTAAGATTGTGCACATCTATATAAAAACCCCATTAAAAACATATAAATCTTTCCAAAATCGGTGCAGTATTACGGCCGCCAAAGAGATCTAAAAAAACGTGTTGCCTATTAATAATATAGAAGATTATTTAACGATCTGTTCTGCTAGTCTGATGAATAAGAAATTGTTCCAAATAGTACTTTATTTAAAAAAATATTAAATTTATCCAAAAATGTCGAAAAACAAAAAAATAACCAATACAAAAAAACCATAGCCAAACAATTCCTTTCAATAAATTGTGAGTAATTTGTAGAATGAAAACTTTTTTTACAAAAAAAATAAATTTTTTTTGGAGTTATGACATTCTTGTAGCAAATGAGCGTTGTGTAAATACATATGCTTCTCAAAACTTTTTTATGAATCATCTATTTGATTTAGAATCATGTACTTAAGGATACTTAACAGACATGCACACATTTATACAAAATATGAAAAATATTATTATTATTATTATTCGCTTACATGCATTTGACAGTTTTGTAATTAACTGCAGCAGTCATTGCTTGTGTAATCAAAACATAAAATGGTTTGAAAATTCTATGGATATTTTTAATATTTGTGTGTGTGTGTGCCCGTGTGGAGCGTACATACTTAATTTTGAAAGCGTGCTGTGGTATTTGTTTATTTAGCTTGATTTAGTAATATTTAGTTTTTATTTTCTCTTACATAAACTATTATTTAGCTGATAAATGCATATGCAAATATACATACGAGGGTTGTAGGTGACAGCTAAAACATTATGGTTTTAGAATGTGTTTCAATAGTAGCTTGAAATAGTAAACGAAACACAAATCATAGAAATGTATAAAGTTCGCAGACAGATGACAGCGTTAATTTGCATTGGCAGTCTTAATTCAAGTCTTAATTCAAATTAACTCGTGAATTTTCCGCTTCGCAATCTATATTGGATTTAACGTAAATGCACAAAATCAAATCGAATTTATAATTGTGATAATCTACTGCATCCTCTTTTTTGTTTTGCTAAATTTCGACTGGAATACAAAGCCTCATGTTGGTGTCCAACCTCTCCATATTTCGAACTTTTTTCGCAAATTTTTTTCGAAAGCCTTCCCGTTGAGATGATTATAGAGAATAGTGAAGGAAATTATTAGTTTTATGCCGTTAAGTTAAAAGTGCTCTTAACCACAAAAGGCAGCTAAATAAAAACTACTGTATAAGGAAAACATAAAGCAGACAAATTAAATTTCTATAAAAAAAATCCATTTATTAATTCTTTTAACAAATTTATATTTCGATACTATTAGTTTATGTTGAAAGAAATAAAAGTTACACAATTAATTTGCTTAAAAATAATAAAGACAATTTTCTGTTTACTTGAAAAAATAAAAAATAAAAATATTTAAATAGAATTTTAGAACAAAATTACATTAAAATGTTAATAATTTTATTATTATAATTATTTTATAGCGATATTAAAATTATTTGAAAAAATATTAAATGAAAAAGAAGACTTTTTTGTTTTAACGGACATTCCGAACATTGCAATCTTTGGATAAAAGCTGTTAAAATAAAATATTGCCACATTTAAATAAAAAAAAAATAAAATAAAATTTGAGAGATGAAATTTCAAAAACACGAAATCGAAAAACAAATATTTATGTTTCTTCAATTATTTTATTTAATTTAATTAACGGTCAGTCTTAGTAAAATGAATTTTGGGTTGTAACGGAAAATGATTTCAAACGTAAGAAAACTTTAGAGATGATTATCTAAATTAATAATTTTTTTTGTTTGGTTTTTCTTCTGTGCGTTTAATACTTAATAGTCTATAAATATAAAAAAGTGACTGATTGATGATAGATGGAGTATGAGTAAGTGATGAGAAAAGGTGGCTTGGAAAGTGTAGTGAGAAATGCTGCCCAACATGTCGTTGCTTGAGCAATTGTAGGCAGGGCAATGATATGAGGTGACACGGAGAGTAAATGAATGATGACTGGTTAGTTTTCTTTTAAGACCGAGTTTTTTCTCCTCTATAGATGATTTTAGTTAAATATCTTTGTTTTTTATATTAATGAACATGATGTTAATGATGCATTATTTGTGGTATTTTTATGGTTTTTCTTTTCCCTAACTTTCATTTACGCTTTTTGAGGAGTAGCTTACATATTTTAATTTATTTGAGAAAATTATTGGAACATTTCCGTTTTTAGTTTTTTTTGTTTGTTTAAAATTAAATGAGTAAAACTAAGAATTCGTTTTTAACGCGATATTTTTTTTGTGAGTTTCTGATGTTCTAAAAGAGTATGTGTGTTTTTGATTGTGTGATTACTTATATGCAGTGTGTGTGTGTGTTTGTTTTTTGTGTGGCGGAGTGTAAAAGAGAGACAGCGGCTTAAGCAAAGAGAACATTTCTAAAAGAAAGAAAAGAGTATTTATTATAACACAAGATTGTATCCACTGCCAGCTGGCGTTCTATTTGCAAATGTATCTCCAATTCACACTCCCTGCCATTTCTCTGATGTGTTGATTAAATGCAATCACCTTCAACTTCTTCTTGGTGCACCTCAGGATCGAATTCGTCATCGGCAGTGGCTTCTTGATATTGTTGATATTCAGACACCAGATCGTTCATATTACTTTCGGCTTCGGTGAACTCCATTTCATCCATGCCCTCACCTGTGTACCAATGCAGAAAAGCCTTGCGCCTGAACATGGCAGAGAATTGCTCGGAAATGCGTTTAAACAGTTCTTGAATAGCGGTGGTGTTGCCTATGAAAGTGGAGGACATTTTTAGGCCTTTAGGTGGTATATCACACACAGCGGTTTTGACATTATTTGGTATCCATTCCACAAAGTAAGAGCTGTTCTTATTTTGTACAGCCAACATTTGCTCATCAACTTCTTTCATGGACATGCGACCACGGAATACCGCAGCAACGGTCAAGTAACGACCATGGCGAGGATCACAGGCAGCCATCATGTTTTTGGCATCAAACATTTGTTGAGTCAATTCGGGTACGGTCAAAGCTCTGTACTGTTGCGAACCACGAGATGTTAAGGGAGCAAAGCCAGGCATAAAGAAATGCAAGCGAGGGAAGGGCACCATATTCACCGCTAATTTACGCAAATCGGCATTTAGTTGCCCGGGGAAACGCAAGCAGGTGGTAACACCCGACATGGTCAATGAGACCAAATGATTTAAATCACCATAACTGGGATTAGAGACCTTCAAAGTGCGGAAGCAGATGTCATACAAAGCTTCATTATCAATGCAATACGTCTCATCGGTGTTCTCTACCAGCTGATGTATGGACAAGGTGGCATTGTAAGGCTCCACCACGGTGTCGGAGACCTTAGGAGAAGGTACCACCGAATAGGTGTTCATTATACGATCGGGATATTCTTCGCGAATTTTTGAGATTAATAAAGTGCCCATGCCAGAACCGGTACCGCCGCCCAAAGAGTGCGTCAATTGGAAACCCTTAAAGTTAAAAATGCATAAAATTAATAAAACATCTTTTGACTTTCGAACTTTTCTTCCTTAACTTACTTGCAAACAGTCGCAATTCTCGCATTCTTTGCGCACTACATCCAACACATTGTCCACCAGTTCGGCACCTTCGGTGTAGTGGCCCTTGGCCCAGTTATTTCCAGCACCTGATTGGCCAAAAACAAAGTTGTCGGGGCGGAATAGCTGGCCATAGGGACCAGAACGTACAGCCTCCATGGTACCGGGCTCCAAATCCAGTAAAATGGCACGTGGCACATATTTGCCACCAGAGGTACGGGTTACCGCTAAAATCATATAATAAATAAAAGAAATCAATTATAATCTCACTACGAAATTATTTCTAGCTTCCAGCAGCTGCTTTGAAAGTTGCCAGTAAGCAAATCATTCTTGGTCACATTCCTGCAAATTTCCTTTTAACTTTCAACAGCCATAAATTTTAATTTATTTCAGTTTTATTTTAAGGTGCCTGCCTGCCTGCCAATTATGGCAAAATATTGTTAAATTTGCTAAGATTTTTATTATTTATTTACGTTCAAAAAAATATATATTAAACATTTTATGTCAATAACCCAAAAATTTTTGTTTGCAGCCAAACGGCAGCAATAAAATTGACTGTTTTATTTGGTTTTTGTTATTGTTGTTGTAGTTAATTCTTTTTTTTTTAATGCATTTCACATCATATCAATTTCAATAAATCATACCTAACAGCCATCAACACTCTTGACTGAAATGAACAGCACCGGCAGTCAAACAAGCACAATATTATCAGTTTAAATGCACGGCACGCGCGCGTGCGTTTAATAGCGAATGACTAAAATGGAAGGAAGTTTAATTGAAATGAAATAAAGAAGTTAAAGAATGAACAACTTTTGAATATGATGTGCCTGCCTCCATACCAAACAAGGAATACTGTACAATAAACGCAGCAGTCTGGAGTTTGAGTCAATAATATCGTTAGCGAGAGCTGACTGGTCTAGAAGCTAATAAATGTTAATAATCCGGTCAATCGCAAACATTTACTACAGGGGAAAGTGTGGAAACTTAATGTTGCTGAAACTAATGAAAAGTATGATCTGCTGAGACCTGAACGGGCTTCCATACAATTAGTATCCGTAATAGCAAAGCAAAGCAATAAATGTATCACATAAAGTAGGCACAGGAGGCATGTTTGAAAAACTTATGGATGATCATGCCAGGGAAAGGTAAGGAAAGAAATTTTTCTATTACTGGTCCTTTGTGTGTTAAGCAAAAAAAAGATTTGACAAAGAATGAAAAGTCCTTAAAATGAAATTACTAAAAGAGGAAATTTTTGCCAATCGCTCGTTAGTTTGACAGAAAACGAGATTATAGTTGTCAATTTACTCAAAAGTTAAAGAAGAAATAAAATAACTCCCCTTATTACGTAACTATCTGTCGACGTCACATCAAAAATAAGCGCTTGTTTTCTCGCTACTTTTAGCATTCTCTTGCCATTTTCTAGACCCTAAAGAGAGGTAGGAGGCCGTCAGTAGCAGTTAACTTGATGTCGACAAATGGTCACAGAACATTAATTCAGCATACAAGATATTTGCGTGAATTTTTTTTAATAAGAAATATAAAACGTTATGACGATTGATTCTGCATTTTTAACAAAAAACTGCAATACTCGATTGCAATAACTTGAAAATTATAGTTCTGTGATCTTGGGTTTTAAGTTTGACTGTGACGTTCTCCGTTTATTATTACTATGAAAATAGTAAATTGAAATGTGTCGCGGTGTCCATTTTTTTAAATTTATTTAGTGTTGAAATGCAGAAAATAAACCAATTTTTTAACAATAAAAAAATTCTCCTAAAGATGTCGGCAAAAGGTTGACGAAAGTTTAAGAAAAAATATGAAATAAATTGTTTTCTTTCATATGAATCTTATTTAAAAATTGGAAAAAACTGACTATAATTATACCAAATAATACAAACAAAAACAGCAATTATAAATTATCCATAAATTAAAAAAAAAATATAAAAAAACCAAATTTTTGAGTTATGACATTTTTGCAGAAAATTAACGATATGTAAGAGACGCAGTGTTTAATTTTTTTACACATTCTTACGAAATTCTTTTTCTGCAGAATCTAATACGTAAAGATTGATTTGTAAATTGTTTATTGATGAAAAATGTCGAATCTTTGCAATGACAATATTATTAATTAATCCGTTTTTATTTTGGTGGGTGTTTTCTCGAAAATTCGAAAATTAGTTTTATGAATTTCGCAATTTTCAATACTGTCAATATTTTTAATATTTCAAAGTTTTGTTCGAATTTTCGAAACTGTGATCGAATTTTCGAACATGATAAAATTAGAGAAAATATGCTTATAGAGCTACATATGTTACGCCAAACTCGAACAGGGCTACTAATTGGTCACTGCGCGATTAGCCTGGTGGCTGCGTGTATGAGCATCTCGCATGAAAACTATTTAAAAAATTTGTTAGTTTGAATGATAATGAACAGAAATCGTTAGAACCCTTGATATTTGCTGGGGCACGGCTTCAAGAGTACACACAGATACTTTGAAGTTTTGACAGACTCTTAGTGAACTCCTCAAATTCATAGAGACGAACAAATAATATCAAAAATAAAATTGTTAATTCGAATCGCAAAAGGTGCCACAA
Source organism: Gymnocheta viridis (assembly GCA_956483585.1). NCBI lineage: Eukaryota > Metazoa > Arthropoda > Insecta > Diptera > Tachinidae > Gymnocheta > Gymnocheta viridis. The sequence goes on along the minus strand of OY101441.1, from coordinate 120,617,869 downwards.
TGGAAAACTAGTCCTGCATATAAATTACCCGAAAGACGTGCAAGCTATTCGACTTAAAATCACCTTCGTATTGAGTACTGTCCTTCAGAACTTATGATTGCACTGGTTACATATAAAAAATGTTTGCTGTCATGGAACCGGGCGGGCTACTCTGTGAATATTACAATATTAACCATTTCGCGGTCACCGCTTTTTATGAACTATTTCCCGTGGATCATTTGCTATATCTATATCATTTTTGTAGATAGGAAAATTCAGAAAACAATGAAATGCTCGAAGGGTTGTTTATGTTTTCATGACTGCAACATTGTTTATATTCATTGTATGCAAAAGCCATGTATAAGATGCTGCTGATCTATTGTTGAAAAGATTTAATACTAAAAGCTTTAAGGCCGATCTGCATAGAATCCTTTGTACGTTAGACGTTGCTTTTTCACACTGACATTAAAGTAACGACGGAGGAGGTTGACACAATGATTACTTTGTTTACGAATATTAAACCATGGGGCAAATTACGGCATTCGATATCGAACGAAATTTCCATACAAATTCGAAAAATTTTGTATGAGATTTTATTCGATATCGAATGCCGTAATTTGCCTCCAGCTAATTTGCAACAAAATTTGATTAAAGTACACATTTTCAATAGAATTCGAAGATATTCTGCAGTTTGTTTTAATTGTAATTTTGTTTTATAAAGTTCGGGCGTGTCTTGATATAACGGGTGGATGTCGAAGATTTTGGGTCATGGTAAGACCGAGATAGTAATGGAATTTTTTCTATTTGTTTTATTTTCGCCATCATACAATACAAGAACCTAAAAAAATTAATAGCTGTCAAACTATTCAACGTACGTTAAAAGTTGCCCCAACTTTACTACTTTGCATTGACGGAGACGTTCGGAATGTGATAAAGCTCATAAGATAACCTGTATTTCAACTCAGTTGTCAGTTGAAAAAAACGACGGCCTCGGCCTCTAGGACCAAATATTTTTAGGACGTATGTGTACGTTATGACGCACCAGAAATCTTTGTTTTGACTATACACGTCACTGATCGCGAAACCGAACAGTTTTTAGTTTTTCGATTCGAATTACAGGGTAAAGGTCGGACGATATAGAATAATTATCAGAAATTTTCTACAAAAGCAGCTCACAAAATTTTATTACACATTTACGACAAACACACTCATTAATATTTTTTAGTGTGTCGCTAATTTTATGCCATTAAAAATGAAGTATTCTCATTTTCCCTTTAAAGTTTAAACCCGCTTACAACGGATTATACGAGTACTATTCAGACAATAAGCGAAAAACTTAATAAAGTTGAAAATGATTATTGATTGTTCTTGTCTTGTTTGTTGGCACCTGCTGTGGTCTGCGTGAAGGCACCCACAAATCCTCAGCACTTTATATAAAGAAAATTAAAAAAGAAGTAAGTGTCTTTCTTTTGTAGTCTTTGCAACTATTTATTTTATTTATTACAAGTCTGATGTGAGTTTTTAAACGATTAAAGAATTTATTTTTCTTTTCTTGAAAACTGACAGTGACCATTAGCGAAGAGGCCTCCTTCTCAGACAGTCAGCCAGCCAGCAATGTACATAAGTAGTTAAGTTAAGTTAAGTACGATTTCCAGAAATGTAACCCATCTCTTTATTCAAATTTAAATGGGCGTGTAATCAAGAAATACAAAAAAACAAATCGCATACTAGAATGTGATTCATAGCAATAATTGTAGTTAAATATACTGAAATAGAAGAAAAAAAATTATAGACAAATTGCAAGCGTGCTGGAATGTTGTGGATGATGATGTTAAGTGGTTTGGTGTTTTTTTTTTTTTTGTTCTTAATTCGTCTTCTTTAGCAGTAACATTGTGGTCATCATGAATTATAAGTGGTTTACGTTAATAATCTTTGCTGATTCTGAAAACTGCTATCAACTATTAGATTTCGATTCACTGTTATTATTTATATCTATTTGTAATCATGATACGAAGGGAATAGAATACATTCAGAAGACTGCTATTACAATTTGCTCATGTTAGTGAATTAGAATACAAAAACAGTCCGATATATTATAATGAAATTTTAAATTACATTTCAGAAATTTTGCAATCCCGCCCGGTCGTGCTCGCTCATTTTATTGAATCCCACGATCAGTTGTCATCATGCATGATTATGACCGATTCACGCCCACAACATGTGGAGTAGTGCCTCATTCTCGCTTGGAATAATAAGCAACATTTTCATCGAATCGTTCAATTTTAGACGTTTAAGTTTTATATTTTTCTCTTTGACTTCAAATGAAGTTATTGTTGTTCTTTTCCGCGAATTCCTAACCAGCAATTTGTAATAACAAAACAGGTTTTTTGTAAAGTTGCTCAAACTCCGCTTGTTATTATTTAAAATTGACACTATATTTACCTGAAGCTTCATTGTAATATACACTGATGCGTTCTAATTGCAAATCACTGTCGCCCATGTAGATGCCATTACAGTCAATTCCATGCTCTTCGGAGATAATTTCCCAAAACTGAAAAGACACAAACGGAATAAGAAATAATTAATATAAGTAAATTTTAACATTTTAGATTAAAATCAGATAAAAATCTGTTCACATAACTCTCCCAAAAATCTGGAAACCAGAGGAAGGAAAAAAGTGATCAAAATATCTATTATTTTTATTGATTTGCTTTAAAAATGTTTACAATTCACCGCCAACGTTGTCCGCGACTGCCCTCCAAGAAGTCTTAAGGCTCCAAGTCGTGTCGAATTAGCAGGATTAAAACTATCGATTAGAGATTTGATCGTAACTAACTTTTCACTCAGGAAAATCAACGCTCACGACAAACAATTTTTTGTCTCGATCTCGAAAACTAATGTTCATGAACGAAAATTCTTGTTAAAGTTTTAAAACCATTCAATTGGTTTGATTAGTTTTTTGATTGCACTTTTAAAATGTTGATTTTCGAGCACTACGGGGTGATTATGGTCATCATAACCGACCTAATGTGCATGGAATTAATATGTGCAGCTTCGAACTGTGTGCAATGCCGAAGATATTGCTTGTGTTAGTGAAAGTGTGGCGGAAAATTCGAATTTATCGATTCCGCGGCATTCTTAGCAACTGGGCTTATCTTACGGATTATTATGGCGTATTTTGAATTTGAATTTGCACCTCCATTCATATAAAGTACAACTTTCGCAACAATTAAGGCTGACTGACCATCCACAACGTAGTAGATATGCTGACTGGGTACTAGAACAACAGGCTTTCAATGATAATCTTTCAAACACCATTCATTTCTCACTCGGTTACGTCAACAAGCAAAATTGTCGTATATGGGACTCGGAGAACCCAGAAGTGATTATGGGAAATCGATTGCATCCGGAAAAGGAGACTATTTGGAGCGCATTATGATCTGGAGGCCGTACTTTTTACGAAAATTAAGCTGGAAGGACCGCTACCGTCATTTCAAAGTATTATGGCCGTACAATTGAAAATTTTGAACTGGACAATATGTGGTTTCAACAAGACGGTGCCACGAGCCACACAACACGACCGTGTCTATGCGAATAATCAGCTGACACGTTGAAGCATTTGAAAACCAACAATCGTGGAGTCATCTTCGAGATACCGCCCGAAATATGCGAAAAAGTGGTCGGAAACTACTTCAAAAAGATTGATTGCTGCAATTAATCTGGAGGCGGTCGTTTAAATGGCGTTATATTTCGTACATAATGGCGAGGTCCAAGCATTATAATGAAATAAAAGTTTTATCGAAAGGATTATTTAACTTTACTTTTGAAACCGAAAAACGGATAACAACAAAAATATTGTACACGGTTCAGTTATTAATTTAAAACGTATGATTTGATGACTACCATTTGAATCCCCCAATTATATTTTTGATAATTATATTTACAAAACTTTTTCATTGGTCGTAACTCCTGCTAACAAACATGGTGGATTCTAAAGTTAACATTGGCCACCATATCTCGCTTTCTATATGTATTCGACCATAGTTATTCTTTTAGTATGAAGTGAAAGAATTTTTTTTAAAACAAATATCCTACAAAATTAAATTTTCTGCCAAATTCTGATGGAATCACAAAAAGCCATAAACTTAAAAAATGTGTTTATTTCTATTTTTACCTTTTATTTTATTACAAAAAAAATGATAAAATAAAAAATACTGGGATGCAATAACACCATTTTTCATTTAATCGAATACTAAATATAGCTCGACTTGAAATAAAAAGTGAAAACCTGCGGTGTGTAGTATGTTCATGTCTCTATGTAAATTAATTGAAAAAGTAAAAAAGAAAAAGTGTCACAAATTCGCTTTTTATGGCCGTACAAGTGTTGGTTGCCCACAATTGAGTGGATAACTGAATGTGCATTTGTGAGCCGACGTACATACATGAATACAATACGAGTACATGCTTCATATGCTGGCATGCATATATGGATGAACGCTCCTGGGGATCATAAAGTGTTACACCGTGTGATCTATACATATATTATGTTGTGCTTTTTTTTGTTGTTCTTGTGCTTCTGTTTTAAAAATATGCATGTATGGACGTGGAAAGGAAATTTCATATTTAACTCATGCGTAGCTAGCTGCCAAATTGAATAAAAAACTTGGAGGGACTTTTTTTGGTCGCATATTTTTCTTATTCTTAATTTAAAAATAATTTAAAGAAAAAGAAGTTTAAGTGAAATCATTTTGTATAGACACATGTGTATGTATGCATGTATGTATACATGTATGTATGTATGCATGTGTGTGTGTATTACACCTAAACAAATACTTAAAATAAGTTATTTTTTCTTAAACACACCCAAAATGTAAAGGAACTCCCCAGTTGAGACTTGTATAAGAATATTAAAATTTATTTGTGTGGCTTTTGCTTAAAATAATTTTTTTCCATTTATTTGTTTATATGGCCTCTTTCGATTCTACTTATTTGTAATTTGCCTTAAAAGGTCAAATTATTTTTTGACATGTTCGCAAAATTTTTAAGTGGCTGAATTGTGTTTTTATTAAGTCATTTTATATACTACATATGCGAGGGTTTAATGAGAATTATGGAGTAATGAAACAATTTTAAAGTATAAAGTTAAGGTTTTAAAATTGCGGCTAAACTCTGTTTTACTCACCACCATGTGAATCAGCTGAACTTGCAGAGGCAGAGAAAACATTTTCACGATTAGCCCCGCATAGATCTGCTTAAATTTTAGCGAGGCTCTCGATAATTTTTACTCAAAGGGTTTCAGTCAATTGCAGCTTATTGGCATACAGCTGTGACTTCAGAAAACATCACAAGAAAAAGTCTAGCTTGGTAACATCGCGATCGATCGATTTTGGTGAGAGTTAACAGTCACGTAGGATCGTCCCGCTAGAATCATAGAAATCTCATTCAATTCTAGCCGAAAGAAAATACTTTGTATGATCTGCAGGACTCGTTGTTTAGAAGTTAAAGTGAAATCAAATGTGTTTTGTAGCGCTAAATCGCCCAAAGTTTTTATGCAACCATGTTAACAGATTCCCAAGATTATTATTTATTTTGACTACTTGCTTATATACCTCGTAAACCAACCATTAAATACATAAATCTATGTATGTATGTATTTGTTTCAAGTTCAAAAAACCGCTTTATTGTTATCACTGAAAAAGTTTTCTTTTTTGGACCCATAAATTATCAAATTGTGAATGTTTAACACTCTACAAAAGATGCCAAGTTTTATTTTATTCATTTTACATAATGTAATGACTCTTTATGTAATTTTTTTCTTTTCTTTAGATCTTTGGTTTTTTATTATTTTTTACTCTCCTCACTTTAAAATAAATTTATTATTAACGTAGTGCTGCTGCTTTCTTGTTATTGCAACTGTGAAGTGGCACATGTAACATCACTATAAAACAACATTCCTTAACGCATATTTGTTGCTGTCAGCTCAGTTGTTGCTGATATTGTCTATTTTGCTATCTGAAGTTTATTTAATACAATATGAAACAAAAAGCAGACAACACGATCTTGATCATCAGTGGCAGCAACAACAATAACAGTATTGTTGTCATCATTGAAGCGCAACATAATAAATCTATCAAATGCTACTGTATCCATAATATATTTATTTAGTCATAGATATACTGGAGTTTTAAATTGTCGTTGGTTGGGTGTTGTTTTATTTATTTATTTTTTTATTTTGTTGAATTGCTTGAATTGATGTTAACATTGTATTCATGGTGATCCTAAACATCAGTCAGAAATATCAAATTTTATTTATAGATCTTTTTAAAAAATAAAAAGTTGTTTTAATTTTTCTAAGAAAAAGGGGGGTTTCAAAAAAAATTTCAAAAAATTTTAATTTTCAAGATAATCACTTTGATCGTTTTTATCACCAGGTTACTTGTAAAATTATGGGCAATATTTCGTGAATAAATTTATTTTTTTTTATGAATTTTAAGACAAAATTTTCGTACAAATTTTCCTTAAAATAGATTTCAATCCCAAATAATTTTTTTTGAATACGACAAAAAATTTTTAATTTATAAAATATATCCGGGGCTCAAATTCAAATCAATCTATCACTCATCTAATAATATAAGGCCTTATAATACGAGGTGGCGCAAAATTAATCATCATTCCTTTAGAATAACTATTGTGGCTTTTGCTGTATTTGCTCATTCAATCTTGGCAATAAAGAGTAATTTTTCATGGACCTGTAGCGTCTAGTTGATGTTTCTTCTTTCTCAGCGCCATCAGCTGCAACAGCCGCGATATTCTCAAAAGAACGATATTCTCGGTGGCGGCTCTTTAAGGTTCTCTTGTTCCAGTCTGCTCGAGGAATCGAGCAGCTAAGTGGTGAAATGATTGGCGCTATACGATTAGGGAATCGACGTCGAAATTAACGCTGCGCTAACACGGCCGATCGATTATTGTCAAAAAAATACTAACCCAATTATTCCACGCTTGTCTGTTCTCTTTACTGCATCTGTCTAATTCACAAATCTCAAATATGATTGGCGTACGCCGCCATTTGAAAAAATTCTAACATCTTTCATTAGGGTGCTTAATTATATTATTATATAAGCTGTCACTACTGTAGAATATTGACTGTCCAAAACTTTAATAATTGTGTGTTTTTGCTGATAAAACAGTTTATATGAATATAAAAGCACGATATCAATTAGTAATTCATACCAGGTGATCTCGAAAGCACAGCTGACTCATTGTTTTGTTTCACTTTTCATTGTCAAAATGTGCTTTTTGATACATTTTTCTGGTTTTAAATTCACCTTGAACAGTTTATTATCACATCCAAACTTTCATTCACTTAAGTTTACTTTCTTAAATCAAAAATAGTCTATTATTATTTTTTTAAACACGCAAAACAGACTACTCAAATGTTGACAGCCGAAATACAAGCGAATTGAGTCAGCTGATCTCTCGAGACCACGTGCTGTGAATTCGCCTTGTAATTTACTAGTTTTTATTTAATAACATTTTAAGCAATACAAATTTTGCTCTTGTACAATTACATTTAAAACAGAAATAATATCTTAAAATTTGTGTCACTCTTTATAACTTATTTACCTCCTGTTTCTTATAACATTTGCTAATATTTTACTTATCAAAGTTAATAAAAGATAACAATAAATTTTCTCGTAGCTGACTGTATAAGATTAAGAACATTTGCGTTGCTAAAAATAGCACAAACAAATAAATAATCCCTCGTTTTATAATTCACAAATAACACATTGAAGATTTAATTACTCATTTAAACAAATAAAATCCCAACAACAACAATCAGTAGAAGAAGATCCCTTTATCTTTAAATGATCGCTAATTAAATGATTTCTTTGTCTTTATGAAAAACCGCTAAAATACTGTTTGTCATTCCTAATGAAAATAAATATTGAGTGAAATCAAAAGGCATCGATCGCAATATACTGAAAAAGAAATTAACTTGAGTGGTACTTTAATAATTATTAAACAGCAAATTGCTGGTTCTAGTAAACTGTGACGATCTTAAGAGAGTGTTTAATAGTAAAAATGTTATAAAAACCAACAACAACCCAATCAGCAAATGATATCTACTTAATATTTTAACATCCACTTAAATTATATTTCTGTGTTTCTTATTTTTTTTTTTGTATTATTTTCAACATTTTCTTTTTGTATTTAAAATTAAACCTACAATTTTATTTCTTCAATATCAATATTTTAATCATCATCAAAGATTTTGTTGCCGTTTGCCCAACGTTCGTTCGTTCCTTTAAAGACATGAAATTTATTTCCAAATCACTGCACATTTTGCTACAGTGGTGGTTTGGTACTCGTATTTTTAAAAACTTTTTATTGTCTGAAGTTGGTGGATTTTGTCTTAATAAAACTATTAAAATCAAAACAAAAAACAAAAACTTTTTAGCAGTTGTTAGACATTTCTAACCTGAATATTAAGCGATCTGTAAACTGTAGCTAATTATTATTTTTTAATTAAAACTAAAACTGAAGTTACATGTATAAAAAAGCATAAAATGTGCTAGAAATGACAATTAATTTTTTTTATGATTTTATTTTCTCTCAAATCAGTCGTTTGTTACAAAAAGTGTCTAGACCGACAGTAAGAAAAAGAAGAGAAAAAACGTAATAGTATTCCAGTTGTTCTACTGTTTAGGCCCGGAAGTTGCAAATATAAAAAGGTTTTCTTGGAGTTGTTTCATAAAAATTTTAAGTGTAAATTTATTATATTTTTTTTCTTATTAATATCCCCTGCGAGAAAGTCTTGCTGGTTGTTGTACACATAATCTTTCTTTGATTTGTGAAAAAAGGACACATCTCCTTACTGGATCGATAGTGTAAACAACACATTTTCGTAAAAGTAATAATAAGTACTGCTTCTCCCGAAGCGGGTTCATAGCGAGTTTTCTTGGTTGTTTTTGTTGTACTTTCTGCTGCGAAATACGTTTCCAGAAGGCATAATTTTTGTTGGCGATGTTTGAGTAGGGGTCTTTCTTTTTTGGAAAAAAACTTTGCTTCGCCCAAACCGCCTAAAATTGTATAAATTTCTGGCTCTTGCTTTGTCTTGTTGCGCCATTCAATTGTATAACTTTCGTTAAACTTCCATGTTGCTCATATGAAATTTGTTAACCAACAAAGAATCGAATCGTTAATGCATTACTTACTTGTAATCTCTCTCATCCATTCCATAAATGTGAGCGATCAAACTATTTTCTGTTTAAAAATAAACTGCAATATCGGCTCCTTATTTTTGCGTACCCCTGGAAGGGCTTCAAAATAACACATTTGATAAGCGTACACATGTTGTACTGCTTTCAAAAACCCAATATTTTTTTCTGGGTTAAATTTAATTAATTTGCTTCTTATTAGGCAGAGGAAACAATTTGATATTTAAAAAAAACACAACCCGGTTTCAAAATGTTTGTTCACTAAAGTAGGAATTCAATACTCATAATATTTAAATCTTTTAGATAATAATTTAAAGTTATAAAAAAAAAGTTTAAAATACATGCTAAAGGCAGAATAGGTTTGTACGCTCTGTTCTATTATGTATCAGCTGTTTTGATTCTGTTCAATTGAAAAAAACTGTATGTTCTGTTGCAGACAAATCTGTTGAAAATAGAATACAACGTTAAATCCCAGTTCAAATACCTCAACTTTTGTTGATCAACTCGAAATTCAGCTGTAAGAAAAAAAAGACATATTTGAATTTCCTTCTCCGTCTTTCTTACAGCAAAATTAGGAGTTGATCAACAAAAGTTGAAGTGTATGAGCCGGGACTAAGTGACAGCTAAGAATGTGTATGAATGAGTTTGTTATGGTGTCAAATATTACACTGTTTCTTTTAAAAATCAAAAACTTTTGTTTTGATTCAAAATTTTTTTTAAAGTTTTATGTATATGATTTTTTTATCCAATAAAATTCAATAGACGATGAAAAATTCAATAGCAGGTCTGGCGTAACACCTCCGCTGACGACGCTTCTTCAAACACTATTATTTTGAATATGTGTGCAAAACACATTTATAAAATGCATTTATTTCTACAATTATATCGTCCACATTCGAAAATTCAGAGTCAGAATTATACTAAATATTAATTTGTTAATTATTAATTTGCTTCTTTTCTGTGTTTATTAAAACAAAAGAATTTTTACGAAAATTTTTTGTTTACAATTTCAATCTTTTTCTTTTGATTATGTTCATGATAGAATAATACAGGTGGTGTCGAAGTTGCAGCAACACTGCTTTTAGGTTCGAAACTGTCAAAAAGTACAAAAGAAAAATGTCAAAATGGTTGCATTTTCTGTTCTATAAAGAATTTTGTTTCTTTTCCTTTTCTTATTTGCATTTGAAACAAGTGATAAAGTCTGCTTTTTTAGCAGTATGGGTGTGCTTTAGTAATACATAATCAAATTTTGACAGACTCGAACCCAAAAAAAAAGTCCCTTAACGCTTCGACACTACCTGTATTATTCTACCATAATTATGTTTTGCTTTTAAAAACAGCTGATTCCTTTCATAGAACAAGTAATCAGTCATAAAGCAGCTCTGGGCGAGTAAACATCACGCGTAGTCAGTGATGCCAAGAGTAGGGAATTTTCCCTTTTTGTAGGGAATTTATTGGAAAATTTCAAGCGAAGGGAAAAGAAGACAGATTTTTAATTTTAAGGAAAATGTAGAGAATTTTTAATACTTTGTTTTTTTTCCTTTTTCATTACGATGTAATTGAGTAAAACTCAACTCAAAAGTGTAAATATTATACCTATAAAAGTATTAATTTCCCATACAAAATAAAAGGCACATACATCTCTTTAGAATCTAAGTTTAATATTTCAATTATTGAATGCTGATATAGTCTCCTCCGATGTAACTTGCTTCGTATTGAGTACCACGTCACCGGTTTCTTCACTATCAGTAAGGTCATCATCGGTACACTGCTCTTCATTTTGTGCGGTGAGCACCAAATTTGGTTCAACAATCAATTGCTCAATTTCAGAATGTGATATTTGCTGGAATGGTTCTACTTCTTAAAGCAAAGTTGCAATGGATTGAATATTGAATGCATCGTCAGCTAGCGGTAAACGTAACTCTGAAAGAGGAATGACATCTTCCTTATCCCAGTCGGATGATTTATTAAACAGTTTTTGAAATGATGACCGAATTGAAGACTCATTAAGGGCATTCCGCGCATTAGCTAAAAAACGTAAATTTTTCCTTTGCCATTATGACACCGCCCCTCTTAATAGTCAGCTTAAAACTGATTAAAATTACAACATTTCATCAGCAGCATAAAACGACGGGGATTTCCCGAAATGTATTCAGTCTAAGAAAACGTAAACAAAGCAGCACGCAAGAGTAATACAAAAATGTTGCAAGTATCGAGTTCAAAATTTTCGAATTTCGCAAGTACTGAGTTGCAAGAATCGAGGTTTGCAAGTATCAAGTATGTGCAAGAATCGAGTTACTACTGTATTTCGCAAGATATTTCATACAGACAGAAAACATCTTTCGGTTAATAATATCTAGACAACGAATACAATTTGTATGAAAAAACAAACAAAAATTTTTTTTTATGTTTAATATATAAATGAAGACCTTAAAATTGTATTTTAAATTATTTCAATTATTCAAATGCGTTCTTCGACACAAAAAAACCCCTTTGGTTCATTATATTTTTCCGGAGTTCCATATTTTTCAACGTAGTCAAAATTTTATAAAGCATTCAGAATTAAAATTTGGTTACCATGTGAGATCTCCGCATTCTTATTTTAAAATTAAGTTTTGTACCTGGCGATATAAATGTACAAAATTTAAAAAATGCAAATAAAATTTTCATTTTTGCGAAAATCAATGAATTTTTAGAGTAGGGAACTTTTATTGTCTGTAAAGAAAAATGCGGAATTTGTTCGAGACTTGTAGGGATTTTGTTAAATTTCTGCTGGCACCACTGTGCGTAGTTGGCAATTATTTCTTAAGTGCAACCAGGCCACTGTTATTTTATTGGTTTTTGATAGTTTTGTGTGTCACTCTCGCACGTGTTAATTGTCTACCTCGGCTATCTGCATCGCGCTACGGTTTCTTGTAGAATTTTTTATTACTGCATGCAACCGTTTTTACCGAGTTAATAATGATGGATACCATAAAAACTCTCTAGGAATTCCCTTTTCTATACGAAGGTAACAGGGCGGTTGGCAGTTCCTGAATGCTGCACCTATTCGTGGGATACCCTGGCAATTTTTGTACTGCTCTGCCATTTTTTATATTAAAACAAACAAACAGAACAAGTAATGAAAAAATATTTTTTAAATTTGTTAAGCAAGATTGCCCCGATATCTTTTGTCAAAGAACTTCAAAAACTTTTGTTTGTTGAAAAAATATCATCTAGTGAAAAGAACGGCTCAGAATGGAAACAAAATTAGAAAAAGAGGCCTTAAGAAATCAAATCAAAAAATAATGTCCCATAAAGCATTAAATTGTATGAAAGCCATAGAACAAATTCCTGTATGTATAGGAAATAGATTACTCTTCAGCCACCAACTGTATAGTTGAACATGCGCTAAGCTTGCGAGCTTTTAAATTATATGGCCAAAGCATAAGAACGGCCAACGACCCACCGCAATAAATATTTTAAAGAAATTTGAAACACGAAAAAATCACAAACACAATGAAAAATGCTAAAATTAAAACAAAAGTTTAAGAAACTTAAAAACACAAATTTGGACTGTAAAAGTACAACAAGTACTAGGAAATGCCAGCCAGAACAAAACTTTATAGTCACAGAGGAAGTTGTAGCGGTAGCAGCACTGACGATGAACAAGAAGCGTTAAAAATAACACACACAAAAAAAAGAAGAATTAAAAATTTGAAGAAGGAATTATTATTTAGAAAAACAACAAAAGCTAAAAAAAAAGATATATTTTTATCAAGATGTTGAGATTCATACACTTGACTGGCATTCAGCAACGAAGTGCATACATTCGAGTACTACATGCCACACAATGCAGCACAATATTTATTAGTGACTGCTTGCCTGGCTGGTTGGCGATCAGTTTTTAAGTTTTTAAGAATTTATTTATTTTTGTTTCAAACAAAATGACTAAATGACTGATTTACTGACGAACTAGATGGCGGACAACTGCACGGTAGTTGCATGTGGAAGAATATTTTTTTCTTTTGGTAATTTTCTCATCAACATTTTTTTCGATAAATTGCTGCTGATGTTGTTTCATCTCTCGTTTCAACAAGAATGAACCGCAAATGCAACAACTAGCCAACAAACAACATGCAATATATAAGTAAAAGTACTTTCAACTTGCCACAAGCTACTTGCATACACACACACACACAAACATTAATACAAGTGGAAAAAACTATATACAGCAGCATTTTTTTTTGTAAGAATACAACAAAAATGTTAATAAAACTTTAAAAAAGAATCTCCTTAGCAACTGAAAAATTTTTTAAAAATACATTGAAGTACAATTCATCATCAAAAAAAAAAAAAATAAAAGAGAAAAAGAAAGAAAAGCAACGGTTTGACGGTTTGCAGTAGCGTGTTGCAAGGCAACCAAAAACTCCAACCGAACAACAAACAGCAACCAGCAATATAAATAATATCTCAGCAACAAGCAACCGAAAGTCAAGACAGCCGAAATAAATTATTGGCAATCTTAAGAATCTTCAAATGCAAAAAAAAAGTTAAACATGGCAACAAGCAAAAGCAACTCCCAAAGTTGCAACACATTGTCATACATACATGTGTGCATGCACAAGGAAACCGTTTGTTTTAGCAACTTTATTTGGATTTTTTTTTTCATGGGGGAACTGCTACATTCATTTATCAATCTTATAGCTCTTTACATGAAATCATAGAGAACAACTCACCACTACCGGGAAACAAAGCAAAAAAAACAAACGAAAAAAAATAACAGCGAAAAAGAAAAAGATCTTGCAAAACGTTTCATTTTATACACAGCTGGCTGGGTCTGGCACATACATTTGCTACATGATGATTGTTTTCATTAGATATTTAAAAAAGAAAATTAATTTTTGTTTCTAGTATAGACCAGGCCATTAGCCTCTACCAGAGCTAAAAATGATTTTATTCTTTAACCACAGAAAAAAAAACTATAATTCGTTATTAAAATCTTACAGTTCGAAAATGTACGAAAAATAATTAAATTATGATTCGTCTTGTTCACTTGGTATGTAACCAAGTGAACTAGAAAGCACAGCTGACGAATTGAGTTGTATCATTGTTCATTGCACTTTTTGGTACATTTTTCTGCTTTTAAATTCGCCTTGAACAGTTTATTTTGACAGCCAAAGCGAATTCATAACAGGTGGTCTCGACAGCTCAGTTGATTTTATTTGCTCCTTGTATCTCCTTGCATTTTGATCTGTTTTGTTTGTCAACATTTTTTTTATTTGATTTATAATAGTATTTGACGTTGATTTTGACAAAGAAAGCAGGTATTTTTCAAAGCGAATTGAGGCGAGTCTACCTGTTATGAATTTGCCTTGTTTGACAGCCAAGAATGATATTTCTTTCCCAAGGCGAATTTCATTGTGACTACTTATATGAATTTGCCTTGATTATGATCATTATGTTTTCAAAAATAAATTGTTGAACTTCCTTCACACACATTTTTTTGGTTAGAATGAAGTTTCGGTTGCTCTGTCTAAGCTTTTCTTAAAGTCTGAGAAATTTCCCCAGAGCAGCAAACACAATTAAATTGTTCTAAAAAGCTAATTAATTAACCTGAAAATAAGTTTAACAAAATTTCTTAAAACGCCTCTAACCAGCGTTGACAGAAACTTTGACAGGAAAATCATCATATGCCGAAAAAAATCATATTTAATGAAAACAAAATCATAATTTTTTTAATACAAAATTTTATTTAAAAGTACATGCACAACGAAAAATTTTTATAAAGAACTATTACTTTAATACAAACAAAGTTTCATATTTTTTAATAATATCTTGGTCTATTTTTAAATTAAAGCAGGAACAGTTTTTTATTGTTGAGCAATTTTTTTGCACATAAGATACCTTCGAGAATGCTGCTGTCTAATCTATTTCTATATTTAGTTATATTGAAATTAACTGTTGAGAATATTCGTTCAACATTTGCTAAAGAAATGGGCAGACATCTTAAGTTTCGAACAAATTTTGACATGACCGGAAAAGCTAGAATATTGTCAGTTATTTTTGAAACTTTTGGCCAAAATTCTTCAAAGCTGAGATTATGAGAGTTGTAAAATAGTTATTTAATTTTATAAATCGGAGTTCTCTAAATTCATCATCTAAGTTTTGAATTTCATTTTCACTAATTAAATTTGGAATATTGTGTATTAAGCCGGTCAAGGTATTAACTTTTCTATTTATAACTTTCAAAGGGTCATGACATGACAGCTTTTTTAAAAACATATCATTAAAGTCATGTCGTTTTATTATTTGTTTACATAACTCAATGTAAAATTACACATAATCTTAATAAATTCATTTGCAGTGATCTTTGACAAGACAATTACATTGAAAGTTGTACACAATTGAAATAACAAATCATAATATGTATCTATAAATTAGAAATCATAATTTGAGCAAAAAATTACCTTACCATATATTGGTTCAAAAATCATCAAAAATATGATAAAATCATCATTCCGGCGACGCTGGCGCTAACTAATATGCTTGAGTTCAACACCTAGAATTCCACTCGCTTCAAATACATAAAATTTCGAAATTAAAAAATTCTCATACAATTATAAATTTCACTGAAAATTTAATTCTTTTAAGACTCTGTCGAGATAGATTGTGTATAAGTAAGACATGTTCATTTTTCTTTTTCTAAATCAACAAAGTAATATGTTTCTAAATATTTTCTCGGCATGAAAGTTTTACACATCATAAAAAAAATATTGTTTATTTTTGTTATGCCGTTCTCTTAAAATCACTGATGACTTTTTAAAATAAACAGACAACACACACACACAGACACACAGGGTTGCGTTGTGGGGACGGATGAGTTAGTAAAAACTTAAGAGTAAATCTTATCTTATGAATGATGATGGCATGTTTATAAATTGTAATAATATTAATGGAGTGGTTTAAACGCCACAAATTAAAAATTTAAATAAATATTTACTTTGAGGGGAGATTCAGATTTGAAATAAAAACTTGAAAACTATTTATGTATACAAGAAGCGTTAAGCATAATAATTTATATTAAATAATTTTTAAACGATACCAATCTATAGAAGATATTCTTGGGGCAAGTAATTATGAAGAAAACTTTAAAATAAATTTATGACCCCCATAACCTATTTTTGGAAAAGTTTTTCACCTCAGAAAATCATTTGGAAAATTTAATAAATTTTACTACTTTTTAAAAATGTGTTCGATTTTTGGACAGGCTATGAAAAAAAATTTTCATAAAAGTTACTATTTATAAAAAATGTATTTTAGTAAACATGATTTTCAAAAAAGCTGTGTTTAATAAAAGTAAAAATACATGACTTAAAAAAGAAATCGGTGTTTAATTAAAGGTCCTTAGTTTAGGTTAGGTTGCACAGGCTGCCGATTGCAAGAAACCGGCCCACTTGGGTCCCGAAAATTAGGTCCCTTTGTGATGCCCGATATGGACAGCGAAAAATAAAAAAAAAGTATTGGGTATCCTATATTGTGATCAGTGTTGAACCAACCGGTTTTTTGAATAAACTTGTTTATTCCCTTCAGATTGCATTCCGTAAGGTCTGCGAGTTCAGGAAAAGTCGAGTTACCTAGATACATGACCCTGTGATGAGACAGAGCGGGACATTGACAGAGGAGGTGCTTTACAGTTTCTTCCTCCTCCTCATTATGACAAAGGTCCTTAAAAAAAATTTTAAAGTAGGAACTTTTAAAAAGCCTACTTCTTATGAAAACTACAGTATATTAAATATATAATAGGGTCTTCCAATAAGTGCTTTAATTTTTATATTAAAAAGGGGAGTATTTCAAAGCGAAATCATCGAATGTTTATGGAATTGTATACAGGAGAGTATGCCGTTAATAATAGAAGATAATATCAGTCAAATGACCGTCTTCGCAGCGCTTGCAGGACCATATTCTTTTCATGAAATTTTCCATTACCAATTCCTACATTTGCGGTTGTATGTCCCCGATAACTTCACGGATTCCATCTTTGAAGTTTTCAATGGTTTGTGGGTCATTGGAACAGAGCTTAGCTTTCACGTAGATCAAAGAAAAAATGCTAAGGATGTTCAGCCATAAGATCTCGGTGGCCAATTGTCATCGCCTCTTCGAGAAAACACTGTTGATATCGTGATTTTTTTGTGTTACCTGAACTTTAAAATGCTGAAGAGTCAAAATACTATAAAATGTAATTTCTGAAATTATTTTATTATTAGATATTATCCAAGTTCCTAGGTGGAACATGTGGTATTGTGGATTGTCCACTTTCAAAGATCGATGAGACGTGAACAATCCTAGGCTTTCCCTAACACTTTGGGCAATATTCTTAATTGTTCTTGAGCGACGTGCACGGATTCGATTCTTCACATCACTAACTTATCCTAACAGCTTAAATTTTTCTACCAGTTTCACCGAGAAAGTGCTTCACGATGATCTAATAGAATTTTGGTTTTTCGAAATGGGACAGCGAATTTTTCACAATATTTTAGAGAATTTTAATAATTTCAAGGCGTCGTTCCAATTTTATTAATGGCGTGGTTTTTACTTGTCATGTGTGAAGTAGTTGTAAAATACTTCTCGCCAGTGTTAATAATAACAACGATGTCAGCTTAAGAAATTAAGCGGATAATAACTCTGGCCAACAGATGCTACTACGACCTTATTAAGCGGCTAAGAAATAAGGCGAACAAAAATAACACTGTTCAAATCACTCATCCTGCCCGTGCTACTATACGGTGCTGAAATATGGTCAATAAAAAGATCCGATCAGACATTGGTCGCGGTGTTCGAGAGAAAGATCCTCCGCAAGATTTATGGCTCTCTACGCGTTAATGATGGACTCCGGCACGTAAAACATACAAGGAAGAACGCATCGATGGAAAACGTAGAAAAGGGCGACCCAATATCCGTTGGAACGACCAGGTGCAGCAAAATCGTACAGCACTTAGTGCCTCCAACTGGCGCCAGCATACAGAATGCAGAAATAGCTGGCGTTCTGTTCTACTTTAGGCTGAAACCTACTCCCGGTTGTAATAGTAAGAACTATTTACAGGTTAAAATGGCGGGCTATTGATAATGTAATATATTTTTGGAACACCCTATACTTAAAAAAGAACTTTTATTAATAGGTACTATTTATAACTTTTACAAAAGCCAATTTCGATTAAAGCTACTTTTGACGCGAATTACTTTTTATAAAATTTACTTTAAGAAGGTACTTTTAAAAATTTTACTTTTTATGAAAGATATTTTTGATGAAACGTTCATTTTATGAAAGGTGAAACGTAATTTTTATAAAAGGTACTTTTTATGAAAAGTAATTTTTATAAAAGTATTTTTGATGAAAGGTACTTCTTATAAAAGGTGCTTTTCATGAGAGGTACTTTTTATGAAATATACTTTTTATGAAAGGTACTTTTTATGAGAGGTGCTTTTTATGTAAGGAACTTTCTATGAAATATACATTTTATGAAAAGTGCTTTTTATGAAATATACTTTTTATGCAAAGTAGTTTTCTTGAAGGTACTTTTTATAAAAGGTCCTATTATTTTTGTCAAAGGCACTTTTTATGAAAGGTACTTTTTATAAAAGGTGCTTTTTATGAATGGTAATTTTTATGAAAGGTAAATTTTTATAAAAGGTAGTTTTTTTAAACTTACTTTGTGTTAAATATTACTAAAAAACACTATGTTTTTTATAAAAGATACTATTTATTAGAAGTACATTTTATAAATGGTACTTTTTCTAAAATCTGTTTATTAAGTATGTACTCTTTATAAAAGGCACTACTAAGAAACTGTTTGTTAAAAAAATTTACCTTCAAAGTACTTTTTATAAAAGTTGCTTAGTACATTTTATAAAAGCTACTTGGAAAGTTTTTTTTTATAAAAAATTATTAAAAAAGTAATTCTTATTAAAAGCTACTTGGTAGCACTTTTTATAAAATAAGAATTAAAAAGTCCTTTTCATAGAAGTCACTTACAAAAGTACTTTTTATGAAATGACACATAGAAAATACGTTTTATAAATGACGCTTATAAAGTACATTTTATATAAGTTCTTTTGGCAAAAGTCTTTTAATGAAACTAATACAAATCTGCAAATTCGATAAATTTACAAATTGTCCTTTTACTCTAAATTAGAATTTACGCATCATTCAAATGTGTGACGTTTTGCTTATTTGAAAAAAAAAATCAGTTAAAATATAAGCGAATAAAATTCGTCACTTGAAAACGTTCTAGCGGCAGCTGTTTTTCTATTTATTCAACAAAAGCAATTAAAACAAGAAAAAAATTCAACAATGAGAGCAAACAAAAAAACGCTTGCAAAACAACAAACAATACAATAAAACATGAATATTTTATTTCTGTACTATTGACCTTGTACTTGCAATTTCCAATGTCTGTCCATTTGTCGCCTGTTCGCATGTAAATACACATTTGTTTGCCCAAACATTTGTACAAATGTCAAATTCTCAAAATTTTACACATGTGTGTAGATTGAAAAACAAACATACGAACATAAAAGTAAAATAAATACTGGTACATGTGGGCTAAAGTGGGCTTAGGGATGCATATTTTATTCCTGTAGTATTATCAGCAGTTGTTTGCAGTCTCCTCTCTTCTTCATTTGCCTTTATTTTCTATACTGATGTTATTCATTTTTACATTTTTGTTTTTGTTGTTTGAGCAACAATTCCAGATGCTGCTGAGAGTAGAATTTTTCAGTTTTAGAATGTAATTCAACCCCGATTATACACAATATAAACAATTTTTTTATCTGCAGATTGGCCTGCTGCTTGGAGTAGACAACACCCAGCTTATCAGGCGAACAATATAATTTTGTATACTCACTTGTATTCTTCATCATACAGATAAAAAATAAATTAAAATAATCATGAAAAAAGCAAAACAAGAAATTCAAATAAAAATCACAACAAAATGAAAACGAAACAAAGAAATGCTTGCGACTGGACTACTCCCATACCAGTATTCATGTATGCTGGCATGCATGTGCTGGTTTTTTTACAAACATGCATGCAAGCATGCATGCATGCAACCATGTACAATTAAGTGTGAATGTACTGAATATATATTTATTTGTACATGCCTATTTAACCACATACTGTGATATTGACCATCATACATACTGACTGACTGACTAATTCGTTTTTAAGACATTTTTGTGTAATCATATTTTTTGTACACCCTACATCACATATGTACATATGTATAAGGTTGTTACATCATTTGTAATAGGCAACAAACTCCGTTATTGAAAATCTTAGGTAGCTTATTAATAGAATGGCTCAAGTTCGATAAAAAATCAGTGCGGCCCTTTCAGGGTTCATCAATTAAAGCGAGCATTGTACAGAGCTTCTCCTGAAAGTAAGTACAGGGATCTGAGAAGTCCGCCAAACAAATTGCGCTTGTTTTACAAATATTGCGACTTAATTTACCAACCGCATTAACGAATGTCTTAACTTCTTGCAGTAGTAACGATTAAAGCCATTGAATGGAATTGATTCCGCAAACCCTAAACTGATAGATATAACATTCTAACAGCTTTCCCACCGGGGCACTCATACGTGTATATATTCAATAATCTTTCCTTTTTTATTAATTTCTATACTATATATTTAGTGCAGTAGGTTTCCGACTTAACGAACATTCGATTTAATTTTTCTACTGAATTCCTTATAATACAAATGGGAATCAAAACGATGAACAACACGAAAATGAGGAAGAGCCTGATGACACTGAAATTCTAGAGCCCAAACTAAAACATGAAGATGTTATAAAGCACTTCGAAATTTGTATTAAATAAGCTCAGCAAAACAACATTAGTATCACAAATTCAATGCTTTTCAGAGAGCTGAAGATGCCATTAAAAAAAGATATTCATTCCAAAAAAAACAAAATGTGATTTTTTATGAACTTTCTGTTTGGCAACACTGTTATTGACAGCTCAGCTGTTTTGAGCATGTTTACATTGGAGGTGATGTCCCTGCGACACGTCGCTGCGACTCGAGTTTGAGGTGGGAAAGTAAAGAAAAGCTTGCGGGGTAGTAAAAGTCGCACGTAATGGGATTTGAAGCGACAATCTTGCCTCTTCTGTTTTGCATCTTCCTTTCGATCATATTTTTCTTTTGTTATGTATGAGGTAGTGCTGCCAGTGAGACCAAGTTTTGACTTGTGTTCTTCAGTAATTTCTTCCTTGGTTAAATTTGCTTTTAATAATTACTTTTGCTTTATAAATTATTACCAGTATTGGCAGTAAGCATATTAATTTTATATTTCACAAAGCAAGAAATTGTTTCTTTATGGCAACACTGCTACGAATGATGGAATAAGAGAAATTGGTCAATTAAATTTATAAAAGTCCCCTCCCTGACTCTTGCAACAAAAGAGAACGTAAGCGTTGTCGCAGCGACATCACCCTCAATCTAAATCGTCTCTTTCGTGCAACATGCTACTGTTAACATGATCAGTTTGGTCTAGAATTTAACCATGAATGGACTTACAAACGAACATCTCTCTCGGATTATTGAATTTTATTATCAAAATTCATGTTCGGTTAAGAAATTGCATCGTGCACTTCTTCCATTTTATGATCAGTTTGGGCGACCTCCTGATGCACCCACTTGGGTGACTAAATTTCGCACCAAGTTCACATTATTGGACATTAAACCACCAACACGCACACGTAGAGGGCGCACAGATGAAAATATCGCAGTTGTATCCTCCAGTGTGGTTAATGATCGTGAATTATCGATTCGGTGCCGTTCGTAGGAAAAGAGCTGGACTTGGCTGTCATGTGGTTTCAACAAGACGGTGCCAAATGCCACACAGCATGCGAAAGAAAAGCCCAGTTGAGAGACGAGTTCGGTGAACAGTTTATTTCACGTTTGGAGCCGCCTAGATCGTTTGATTTAACTCCTTTACGTTATTTTCTGTGTGGGTACAGACGTACTGGAAGCCAATATTGTAGAATTTATTCGTGAGATACCTACCGGTCGATATTTTGTAGAAAATATGAACCATTTGAGGCGTAGCCGCGGTTGACTTTTACATGAAATCATCTTCAAACAATGAATTATTTAGATCGTTCTATCGACGAAAATAAAGATTTAATACATTTCTCGAAATTTTGTGTGTGTGTATTTTTTTATCAAATTCAAAAGCTCTGCAAAAATCACCCTTTATTACTGCATTTTTATGAATTTTTCCTTTCCTTATACATATTTTTAATGAAATATTTATTCTAAACTACTATAATTTTAATAAAATATTTAAAAATTACTATAAATGTTTAGAGTTTTGAATAAAATAGACGACGCTAGTAATTTTGTTTTTGATCTAACGAACGAATTCACTTTAACGAACAATCCTGACCACAATTAGCTCAAATCGTTAAATCGGAAAACTGCTGTATATGAATTTAAGTGATCTTTTGATAAATCCAATGCAGACATTTCTAAAATATTGTTTATAAATAAATTTTTAGCTGCCATGGGAAATAAACAAAAGAAAAAGAAAAAACCTTTAAAGCGCAGCTAAAGACAAACAAATTTTAATATTCAGCTAAAACTTAATTGAAATTTTCGTTAAAATCTGGGGTGCAAATAAAGAAAGAAAAAAATGCTGAGAAAGTAAATAAATAATTTGCAAACAAAACCTTGATATTGATAGTGAATTCAATGAAACTCAAGAGTACAGTGTTTAAAGCAAAAGAAAGACAACATTAAATATCACATTATCATTCTTACTCTCAAGTTTATGATAAACATTTTGACCTAAATAATCATGTTATTGTTGTAGTCAATTTTCATTAGGCATTGAAAGGAATTTTGTTCCTCTAATGATGGCTGAAAATATCGGCTTACAAGAATGTTTAAAATACATAAAACTGTGTAAATATGTCTTGTTATAAATGCACCAATTTTACCCTAAACTGCATTTAAATTTGATTGTCTTCTTTGGTAACTTGAAACTTCTTCCCGCAAAGCCAACAAAAAAGGATACGACTTAATTAAAAATAAAAAATTTAAGCTGAAAATCAACTGCCTGCGGCAAGAAACCGATTGCATACGTTGTTTGACAAAAAATATATAAAAAAATAAAATTTCAAAAATTAAATTGGTATCACTTGCAAATCCATAAAGTCTAATATTTGAGAATAAGAGTGCCAGTGAGTGTCATAAAATATTTATAAATATTCTTATTATTTTATTCTTAAGAAAAAGGCTTCTTAAAAGGATTCGTTAAAGAGCTGCTATTTTTGGGAAATAAAGCAAAAACTCAGGAAAGAGTCGTATTTGCTGGAGAAACGGAAGGAAGTTTTAAACCTTAACGAAGTTTTACAAAGGTTTCAATTTCAATACGTACACGTGTGTATTTTTTTAAACTAAATTACAATAAAGTAGAATAGTTTTACACCCTTGTAATTTAATAATGCACAATGGGGAAGAAACAAACTATTTCGGCTGGTTGCAATGACATACATAGATGAGGACAGAAGATGATTAATGATTGAGGCTTTGTCTGTTTTCTCTTCGACCTGTCATAAGGATTTTTTCATTAGAGGATAAAGGCAAGCTGGACAGATAATCTGTATTCAGCGATGCCACTTTCCGAAATATCGAGAGAAGAACGTCCCCAGATAAACTTTACTCAGCGAACTACTATTCAAACTATTCGATATACCGAGAGGAGGAAATCCTTAAGTCCAGCAGAAGATCGGCAAAATTTGTACTCTAAATTAAAACCAATCGTCGAATAGAAAGATGTCCTGATGTGTATCGTTTGTACTCAAAATGTTTAATACTGCAATGGAAATATACATTCGCAAATTCATGTATTGTCCACTGGTTATTCCTGTTTTTTAAGAAATAATGTCCATGACCATTACTTCCATGTATGTTATTGCATGCCATCATATATTTACGACATCCCAAAAACACAATTCTTAAACTTTCAAAAGTATACTTCCGTTTCTGCATAAAAATTTACGTGAAGACCTTTCAAAACGAGATACTGATGACGTTGAATTAAAAAGGAAAGGGTCAAGCAAACTATTTTTAACCGAAATCGTTAAGAATTATTTTTTTTTGTAA
Organism: Gymnocheta viridis; assembly: GCA_956483585.1. NCBI lineage: Eukaryota > Metazoa > Arthropoda > Insecta > Diptera > Tachinidae > Gymnocheta > Gymnocheta viridis. Next base: position 120,593,527 of record OY101441.1, on the reverse strand, counting down.
AAAACTAGTTTTTCTTGAAAGTTGAATAAATCAGTTAATTTTCAACGGATGTTTTAAAAACAACCGCTTGTATAAATTATATTTTTGAAATAAATCGTGCAGTTCTCATACAAAAATATTGTGTAACAACGTCCTAAAAATAGAAAAATTAAGAAAAAAACGGAAAAAAAACCGGGAAAATACATTTGGTGTAGAAATACACACATGTACCTTAATTTTACTTTAAGAAAATATATATCGTTGAAAAGGTTTAAGCCTCTTCTTTCTAAATCTGCCAAAAAAAATTAAATCGGTTGGTATTGAACTAAGTGACGGTGTGTTAAGTGCATACGGCTATGAAAACGCGGTTTTTTACCCGTAACAAAGATTTTGTGGGTGTTTTGAAAATTCCAAATACAGACTGTTGTTGTACTCGAGAGCACCTACCAGAAAAATGGTATAACATTCCAGGAATTTCTACTTCATTTATTTTTGGTCTCACTGTGTTATTTATTTGTATCATTAGAAAATAATTACAAATTATAGACTAATGTGTAAAGGAAAGACCATGCCTACTGGGCCTTAGGCTGTAATTTATTTATTTATTTTTATTCATTACATGTAAATTACATTTATAAATTAATAATACAAAGAGAGACTACAGAGGCCTTCGTCCTTACTAATATCTGCATTAAAAGCAAAAATTTTTCCATTTTATAATAATTCAATAGTGCAACATGATTATACATTTTTTAATATTTTGATAGGTACAAATATAATCTAATGTTTTCTATGGATTCCAGCAGGTTTTTTTGAGAGACTTTAATTATTTCAATAATATGAATTAAATAATTAACAACCAACCGAAACCTTTAAGCGAAATTTAATTAAAACTTTTAAGCAAATCCCACTCATTTCCATTAATTTAAAAAGTTTTGCTCAAATCTTGCATTCGAAATTATTAGTAATGAATAAGTGAAGCACTTTCGAGGCAACAATTGCAACAACAAAATAACACTAAAATTAATTTTAATTATGGGGTTTTTTTTCTCCAAAAGTTTATTAGCTCTTATTTTAATTTAACAGACGGTTACAATTAATAATTTCATTCATGCACGATGATAATTAATTTTGTGTTTTTTTTACACATGTACATTTCTTTTCATAAAATAATTTCATATACGAGGGCGATTGTTGCAGCATAAGAAAAACAGTTTGGAAACACTACAATACTATTGAAAATAATTTGAAAAATACTTTGTCACACAGTGATTCATTCGCTGGCGAAAATAATGCTAACATAGACTTACGAAACAGTTTTAGAGTGATTCATTCAAGAAAAAGTACAACTTTGAAGAACATCATAACATTTTCTAATTTACGTTTTTCTAAATTAATTTTATTTATTTTGAGCACTAGGTAATTTTTTTTAAACACGTTAACAAAATTTTTATTAAAAAACCGATATTTCGCCAATTCTTTGTGTGGCTTCTTTTTTTTACACAATTTTATATATCCCTGAAGAAGCCACACAAACAAGCGGCGAAATATCGGGTTTTTAATAAAAATTTTGTTAACGTTTAAATAAAAAATTGATTTATATAAAAAAACAAGAGGTCGAAAAAATATACAAGAATAATTTACCTTTTTCTGTGATATTTTTTTGCATAAGCAGAGTAAACTTGTGAAGAAAGGGAAAAATCTATGTATTAAAAATTTTTATATCTTGAACTTCTTCATACTTCTTGTGGCTATTATGAAAATTAAAACTCGTCGAAATTTACTAAAAATCGAGAAAAATATTTTTTGGTTCACTATTTTACAGATCGAAAATATTGAAAGAACTAGATAAAAAGCTACATCACGTTGATTTAATATTTTGTTTCATTATATAAATATGTTTATATTTTTGGGAAAAAAATAAAAATTCTCAAACAAAAATCTTAAATTTATTTTCAAATATTTATAAATTTAATAAATAAAATATTTTAAACTACATATTTTGAACATTGTAATAAATTCTATTTCATCCAGTCTTTTGATCGATCATCCTCAAGGGACTTTATTTGTTAAAAACAAACAAAAAAATATTATAAAAATTTTACTATTAATTTTTTTGATTGCGGTCATTTTGTGGCATTCCCCTTCAATTTTTGAAAATCTTATAATATCAGCACTCGTAAATAAAGTATTTTTTGGCACCCAGAGCTGGTATCAGCAAGTTATAGATATTGTAAAGATTTCGAGAAGTAGAACCGCATTAAAAACTAAATAAGAGATTCCTTAACGATTTGAGTTCTCCTCGCTTCATCAGTTAATTGTAGGACCACCCTCGTATTATGACTTTCAACGACAATTTCTTAAGTATCTCTAATAACTTTCAAACTTAAATATGTTTCTTTCTTTCACATTATTATTTTTTTACAAAAGTAATATTTTTATTTAATTGCAACTTTTGTTGTTTTAATGGAGATTAAAAAAAAACAAAGAAATAAATATTTAAAAGAATAATTAATCTTTTAACACAACAATTGGAAAAGTTGTCAAGAAGAGTAAAAGAAATCACATGCACATACACATGTACATCATGTGTATGGAACGTGTATCAAGACACACTCATACACACACTCATACACTTTGACATTTGAAACTAATTAAATAATTAAGTGAATCAGCTTATGTGCAAGACTTTGTGTGTAAGCAATTTCGTAAAAACGTCTTTTTAAAGTTTGTTGCTTTCTTTACTCATGTCTTTAAAATTTTTAAACAATGACACTTAAACAGTTTTATTTGTAAGAGGTGGGAATTTTCCCTTTTTTTCTTTTGTCTAAGTGTCGGGGTACAGTTGAACATTTAATGACAAATAAAATTCATATAAAATGTCTTCATTAAGTTTTATAGCAATTTGCATTAAAATTTTGCTAAAAGAAATTTTCTTTTTGTCAGGCCGTTAAATTCAAATAATAATTATTTTAAGAAACTATTTCACTTGTTAAGAATAAATCAAAAACCGCAAAACAACAGAACAATTTTTTTTTCTTTTGTAATCGTATGGAAAATGCGACAATTAAATACAAAAAAGTACACAGTGTTGAAAATAATCTAGTGATTAAGTTATTTTGTTTATATTCAAATTCATTTACTGGAATATTCTTATCAGAGCAGTTTTTATAATAAGTAAATATTAGATGTGAGTGAGTTGTTCATGAATAAGATGACGACGACTTAATTATAGACTAAAGTATGTCTATTTGAATGATATTCGGAAGTGGTTCTAATAAATTTAGGACAAATAGTGTCACCGAAATTATGATTCATTTGAAAATGCTATAGAAATAGTAATACGAGTACAATGAGCAATCTTTTAGTTTTAATAAAATATGCACAGTGGGCTTAACACTGCTATATATGGAAACAAAGTAGTTGCAAGTGCTAACTTGGTTTCTGCTATAAAAAAGTAAAAAAAAATTATTCTAACTTTTCGACCTTTTTTATGTTTTATTAAAAAACGTCTCCAATGTTAAAATCAACAATAACAAAAAAAAACTTTTTTCAGTTATAATTTTTTTTACAAGAACCAAATATGACTGCCATTTTTTTATCTATTAAAGTGTACAAAGGTCTTGACTAAACGACGAACGTGTGTAAAAACTTGGAAATTAATTGGGATTTCCAAAAAATTCCAAGATGAGAAATGTTTTCCATACGCCGGCTGCCCAGGGCTGTGCTTAACCTGCACAGCTTGGACGAGAGATGTCTACGTCAATGAACTGCAACCCCTCAAAACAGATCAGTTATGTTTTTTTTTTGTAAAGAGTGTTTTTTGCGCCCGAGAGAACGTTGAGTTGTTTTGTTTGTCGATCGATTTGATAGCTGTTTTGTGCTTAGTTTGGTGTGCCATTTTATAATGAATAGACTTACGCTAGATCAATGCTAACAAATTATTGTAATTTCAAAAATAATGAAAAAAAATTTAAAACTTTACGATATTTTTTTGGGGACACTTGAACACGTGATTTTTCTCGTATACAGGAACAAGCCAGTCACCATCCCAGCCCTGGAAGTTCACATTATAGCTGCCATCGCTGACATACCGGCCGAAATGCTGGAAACATTAGGCCAAAATTAAAGCCTACAGATGGAGCACCTACCAACAACGGCTTTTATGAAATCAGCCTAGAAATTCTCTACATGTATGACTTAGTTATAGCGAAAAGTTATTTTGCGAAAGTGCGAGAGACTCCAGGCAGGAAGTTAACGGTTTAGCTCGAAAAGCGAACGCATATTTGACTTTAATAAAAAAGAAAAAAAAAACAATCTAAATTGGGTGAAAAAGCTTAAAATAACAATTAAGATCGATAATAAAGATCTTTAAAGTAAATAGTTACTCCAATGACTTCCATGTAATGAGATATATAAGTTGTTATCCGTAAGCGATAATGGTAAATACTTGCCTCCAATGCCATCGCCATGTTGAAGTACATAATTAATTTAAATGTCAAATTAGAAATAGTGAAGGGTGTGTTTTTGTATTGAATTCCCAAATAGCCGAATCGATTACAGGATATTTCTATTAGTAGACACAACCATAAAACTACTTAACACTAAATGATGAAACAGAACTTGGTCTGAACGATGTTTTCCCTACAGTTTGACATAAAGTTTTCCCAGAGAATGCGGTCGTATAATCTATTTTATTTTTATTGCGTTTTTTCTTTTACTCTCAATTTTAGACAATCATTCTGTCAACAATATTACCGTGTTTTCATGAAATCTCATACATGTTTCATACGAAAAATGCAAATGAGAGCAAATCAGACAATAATAAGAGAGTCGACGAAAGCGAAATATTACGCGTATTATAAGAAATAAACAAGAATAATAAGAGAGTCGACGAAAGCGAAATATTACGCGTATTATAAGAAATAAACAAGACTGTTCTACAGTCTGGATATTCTAATATCAAACGACCTTTGCATATACATTATACTAATTCTTGGTTATATAATAGCCGCGACGAGTGTGAGAACGTCAAAAGATTCTGGAAGTATTGCAGGCATTCATACTTTTTATTTTATAAAATATAGTAATAAGCCGAAAATCAATGAAATCGTTGAAATACATTCCCAGAAATTCTTTCATCTCTGCTGAAACGTGAGCCCTCCAGTTCAGTTTATATAAAACCCGTATAAACCTATTAAAGCATTTCTTCAACTTATCAATATTCGTTATAGTTGTGGCACTATAAATTTCCATAACGTAGATAAAAATTGTTATTATCAAAGATTTCGCTATTAGCTTCCAGATATGGAAAGATAAGAAATAAGCAAGAGTATTGACCCTTCTAAGTGGTGATTCGATCATAGTTACTGTACTCTCAAAAGTCATCTGGTCGCCCAAGTAGAAACCTAAAGATTTGTAATTCGAAACATACTCAATGGCCCTACCATTCTTAAAATTTGCTGGATTTGCATGCAGGTGTCTTTTGTTTTCAAACATGCAATTTTTACCTAATTGTGCATGTACACCTGCACGAAATCTAGTAGATTTCAATTGAAATCTCCATCAAAATCTTTAACATTTATACTGGGTTATTCGTGAGATTTTTCAAGATTTCGTATTCATGCCAAAAACAATTGATTGGAATTTTCCTTTTAAGTGTCAAACTTCGTATAAAAAATTATGATTCAAATGCAAAACAACTGGTGAGCACAACTTTTAAAGAATTATAATTGAGCAGCGTTGAATTTTTCAATATAATTTAGAAAAAAAAAAACACAGTTGCATCACTCAGTACTATCAAATTTTGGGTGGATTTCGTCAAAATCTAGTCGAGAAGTAGATTTTCTTTTAAATGGGAAATTAAGTAAAAATCAGGAAGATTTTGCTCGAAATCTCGAAAAAATTAGATTTAAGTCTCGTGTAAATGCGATATAAACTGATGTAAAAACCGTGCTGAAAACTTTGCTCTTGGCAAGATAAGGACCTATTTGTCACATCGCATATATCGTGGGCGCGCGGCCAAAAGGGGATAATTTAAATTTTCTAGATTCCACTTTTCTTAACTATTAAATAAATAGGAAATCAGTAGAAAATATTCAATAACCAACTTATAAATGAGTTAGCACGATACCATCGAAAATTTTATGTAATCACTCATTAAAATAGGTAGTGAAATAAAACTTTTTAGAAGTGAAAAAAAACTTTACTTTTTGATTTCCCAAAACCTTGTTCTTCCTGCTCGCGCGTCCACTATATTGCGTCGTCATTTTACTTAAATCTCAACATATAAATTGTAGGTGGTTGTTAATGCTTTTCTAGCAGCTTCATGTTTCACTTGGTTGATTTTTTTTCCTGATATCAATTTGTAGATCTCACCTCTGTTACCTCGCATCCTTCCCCCCTTAACCCAGTTAAAAAAGCTTCAAGCCCGGTGCCTCTAAAATAGTAGAAAAATTGATTTAACTTACTAAACAGTCTCGCCAAAGGACCTAAAAAATGTACGCAGGGTAAATTTTTCTATTAATTTCATTTTTATTTCAGTATATTTTTGAAAAATTTACTGAAAATGCAATTGTCATAATTCAAGAAATTTATGCTTCTTTTAGACATCTCATTTAAATGCAGTTGTCATGTTAATTCTCATTTTTTTACAAAAATAAATAAAATTAATTTAATTATAATTAAATATACACACATGTAAGTAGAGATGTGTGTTTACATATTTCTATGTTTATATAACTATAAAGTGATTTTCTAAACAAACATTGTTCTAATAATAAATAAAAGCAAATCACAAAAAGCATTTTCAAGATTATAGCTACTGGCTTCATCGAAAATAACAAGAAAACATAACGACAACAAAAGAGCACAAAGTTAAAATCCTTTAAGCAAATGACGTAGAAACTAATTATTATTAAAGAAAGTTGAAAAAGCTGCTGTGCTGTACTGCGCTGTGTATTTCCAAACTACAGTAAGAAGCTCTCAAACTAAAAAGATGTTTTATTTTCTAGTGGCGATAATGGGAGGGGTTGCACCGCCTAAATAAATTTAAATCATTTTAAATTGATTAATTTCCTTAAGACATGTGTGTACGTGTCTTATTAATACTTTCAAAATTTAATTGACTTAAAACCTTAATAAATGAAGAAAACAGATAAAAAACTAAAAAAAACTGTCTGAAAAATATTTCATTCAAACAGCAAACTTTTTGTGCTCTGCTTGTTAATTTGATATTTATGTTTTTTTTTTGTTACGTTTTACCCTGACATTGATTTTCCTCTGACATCAGCTGAAATCTCTAAGGAAACTCGTTCAGCGGGTAATTTACTATTACAAAAAAAATTAAAAGAAGTTAGTACGTGTATTGAGATTCTATTCGATATTTGAAACAACAAATTGATTTTTATCACACACCCGACACTCAAAATGCTGCTTGCGAATTGAAAACTTTAACAGATTTTTATTTTTTGTTGTTGTTGAAATACTAACAAACACCATCATATTATTTAAAATCAGATTGAATTCCAAGAATACTTTTATTAATAAACAAGAAAAGTGAAAATTTTAAGAAACGAAGATATAAACTGTGCAGTATTGTTGTAGGGTGGGCGTCATGCCGAGCTTTGACAATCATGTCAAAGTAAATGGCAGAAAAAAATGTAGACGAATTGCGTGGCGTCATAGAAAATACTATGCTTCCCCTGGGCATGATATATTCTAGTGGAGTCTCAACATCTAGATCTTTTTGCATCCTAAGCTAGAACCTCAGATCTGTTTTGTGAGCTAAAACTCTGGTAGTGGTGTAAGACCACCAGGAGACAAGATCTTCATGGAAAATGCTCAAATTAATCTCTATTAGTGCTATTTAAATAATGGTAACCTGGACCAGAGATAACCAATATCTTGATGTTATTGCGTCCTAAGCATTCTAAGGTGCCTAACAAACCTCAGATCTGGTTTGGGACCTAAATGGGATCACCGTGAAATAATATCGTCATAGCACCTGTTTACATTAAACTTCACCAAAGTATTTTTAATTATGGCCCCGCTGGGTATTTAATCTTGGTGAAAGCTGACATCTGACAGCTGAATCTTGGTGTAAGGCAACCAGCAGACAAGATTGTCATGGCAAGTGCTCACATTAATCTATATTAGAGCATTTTAAATTGTAGTCCTTCGGATCAGTGATAATCGGTATCTTCATTTTATTGCATCCTCAACTAAAGATGTACTCAGCAAACTTCAGATCTGCTTTGGGGCCTAAATGAGGAGTCTTTCGTAAGACTATCATAAGCTAAGACCGTCATAGCAGTTGCTCACAGTAATCCCTATCACAGCTTTTCAAATTATGGTCCTCCGGATCAGTCAAAACCAATATCATGATGTTATTGCATCCTCAGCTGAAAAAGATGCTCACCATATCTCAGATCTGCTTTGGGGCTTGAAACTGTGGGATTGGCGTTAACCACCATGAGAGAAGATCGTCATAGCACTTGCTCCCATTAATCTTCACCAAAGTATTTTTAATTATGGCTCCGCTGGGCAATTAATCTTGGTGAAAGGCGACATCTTGATGTTATTGCAACTTGGTGTAGAGGGGCGCTTATCTTCGAAGGATATATTTTGAACTCCGAAAAAGATGAACTAAATTGATTAATTAGGCGGCTGTACTTTAATTTTACTTTCTGATGTTTTTCTTTAAAGAAAATCACCACTAAAGTGTTTTATAGCGAGATTTTCATTTCTCGAATTTCCCAATTTTTGAGGATAAAGAGCTATGGCCTTATTCACAAACGATTAATAAAGTTATTGTAGGTTTAATGTTGGATTTTTATATGGGAAAACCGGTTTAAATGTACACATTCGGGCTTATTCACAAACAATTAATATAGATAATGTGTGCATTAAAACCGGTTTTCACATTTAAAAATCCAACTTTAAACCTACTATAACTTTATTAATCGTTTGTGATGGGGGTTTAACTAATGATATTTATATGAAAAGTCTTTAGTTAAACGAACTTCATTAGTTAACTAAACACTGTAAATACAGGCCTTAGTGTGATTAGTATTGGTTACTTCAATAAAATCGGGGAAGGAAATCCAGTAGATATTTTTCTAAAGCTTTTTCTTCAGTTCTGGGGTTCTTATTTTTAAATAGTTGGCATATGTTGCTACAAATTTTAGATCTGAAACTAAATTTAATCATTATTTTATTTAATTTAGTTAAAGAAAGACAATTTTTTTGGTTGTGCTAAAACTATTGAATCAATAAAATTTTATAGTAGGGTGCTTGAAAGCCTCGCTTTTCAAGTCACAGCTTTACATTTTTGTTTAAAATTGCAATTAAATTTATTTATTTTTTTATTTGAGATATTCGAGCCAATAAATAACGCACAATTTAGCAGTAAATTGGTAACAAAAACATACACAAAATGTTTTTGTTTTTTTTTTTTGTATTAAATTAAATCATGAAACTGAAAACTAAATTAAAATTCAACTCAAATATTATGAGCTGCAAAAAAAAATTAAAAATTAAATACACACTTTCAAAAAAAAAATTGCTGATTAAAGCGAAAAAGGAAACTTAACCGCTGCCACTGCGTATCTGATATTCGTTATAAATTCGTTAAGATTGAACAAAAAAATCTTACCTTAGCACCAATCTGGTTGCCACATTGACCGGCTTGTAAGTGAACAATTTCCCTCATGTTGCGATTTGGTTTTTTTTCTAATTTAAACTTCGAGCGTGAAAAATATGAACTTTTACTTAAGCAGAGCTTTAAAGCACTTTTTGTTCTTTCTTTTTTGTTAATTTAAATTTATTTCTTACGAAAAGTTTTGCTTTTGCACACAAAATCCTTTTTAAGAGATCTGTATTTTGCGATAATTAATTTTTTTTTATTAGATACAAGTTTTAATATCAGTTTAGTTTGCTTGAATTTTTTTTGTTTGTTTTTATTTTAAGTCTTATCAAAGATTTTTCAACTTTTCAAAGTTCCAGATCTAAGGGAAGAGAGAGAATAGTTCACTTGGTATCCAATCGACTAACAAAACTCAACTGATCGTTCTGTTTTCTGTTCAGCGCACAAGAAGCATTTTTACCGGCCTCATAAAACTTTTTTTTATTGTGTTTGTATTTCTTTTGAGTGCTTGTTGTAGCCGCTGCTGCACACATACACAACTGAGTGTGCTGTTGTTAGTACGTTTTTGTATTGCACGCGAATGGAGATATTGCAACTAATAAACTAAAGTCTCCAATTTTGTATAACGTACTTTTTATTCAATTTTTTAAGTCTTTTTAGAAATATCGTATCGCATCGAGGATTTTACTACAACTCTCCATGGTAAGTAATGATTAATTGTTGTGAATTTTATAAGTTTTCTTGCTGTTTAAAATAATTTACGTTGTGTACATCGGGTATTTTCCTAGAGGCGGAAAACATTAAATTGAAAAAGAATATAGGAAATGTTTTTAATGTACATTAGGGTGATTAAAAAAATTACATTGGATGAAGAAATAATCCTAAATAAACGTGCCTTGTGCTTCAATTTTGGTCGCTACTCTTTTTTAGGTTTCTCATTGGAAATTTGTACAGGAATTTGTTGTGTTTCCGCTAGTCTGATGAACGAATTGTTCCAATTTTACTTTCTGAATAAAATAATGAATTTATGAAAAAAAAAATTTTTAATTAAAAACAAATGGATAAACTCCGATGTGAACTCAAATGTGCAAAATAAAAGTTATGGTGTAATTGCTGCATAACTTATTTATTTAAAATTGGTTTGTTTATTTTGTTAAAGATTTGTGCAAAGCTGATTTGGGAAATTTAAAATGGAAAAAATCATTGATTTTTTTATTGTTTTGCGTTTATTTTATTTTTCTGACGCAGCGTGCTTTTTCGCGATATTTTAATGTACGAAGTGGCTCCTTAGTGTCAACATAAAATCGGCTGGTGTCCACTTTTCGTCAACCCTGTACGTATTGTCCAAATTATCACTTTAGTTACTCTGCTTTAAAATCGTTTAACTCTTATATATCACAATGAACTCAACAGGTCGAATTTGGGAATGTTAAATCTAAAATCCCTCAAGTATATTCTGGTGTCCCTCATGGCAGCCACCTGGTTTCGATTTTGTTCACATTATTCATCAGTGATCCTGCTACTTTTGTTTTGCATTCTTAAGTACTGATGTATGCCGATGATGATGATTTTTAATTTTTTTTTACGATATTAATGGACATACATTATTAAGTGCCGACTTTCGGAATTTTCATCAATGGTGCAGATTTAATTTATTGGAGTTACATATCTTGAAATGAAAGTAAATGCCATTTTTAAGACACAATACGATCGAGACTTCTTATTATATTGATACTGCTATTTTAAATAAAGTTCAAACCATATTGGATCTTGTCATACTGTTGGATCATAGGCTCAACTTTCGCAATCACATCTCTATAATTCTAAATAAAGCCTATGGGGCACTTGGATTCATGAAACGCTGGTTTAAAGAATTTATAGATCCTTATATTACAAAACTTTTATATACTTCTCTTGTTCGACCAATTCTTGAGCATCGATTAATTGTTTGGGATCCTTGTTATTCTATTCATATAATAATTCATATAATTAATAATATTGAATCGGTACAAAAACAATTTTTAATTTTCTGTCTCCGTGGTCTGGGTTGGAATTCTTATGTCTTGCCGCCGTATCATAGCAGACTTGTTCTGATAAAATTGCCCGCTCTAAAATGTCGACGATTGAGTGCTTTATTTGTTCTGGGCCTGACTCGTGGTGATGTTGATTCAGAGTTCTTACTTAGTCAACTAAACTACAACGTTGCTGTAAGATCTACCCGAAATTTTGAATTCTTGCAATAAAAATACTACCCTTCTGTTTATGCTAATATTGATTATTTTCGTCGCGCTTCGTCGTTAACTTCAATAAATGCCACCACATGATGGACTAATCTGAGAGTAATGACGTACTGAAGAGAAATCCTACTTTATATCTAAATTGTTGAACAAATTATTTTTATATAATTTAGTTTTTGTTATTCAAACTTAGTCAGTAAGGATGCAAAAATCTATTGACCTAATAAATAAATAAAAAGTAGTCTCCCTGCCGACCTCTTCGGTGTAAACGAGTGCTAAGCCAATTGCCCCTTTAGATATAATTCTATAGTTCAATATCATTATTGTAAAGAAAAATAGCGATGCAGAGCTTTTATGAAGTCTGTGGGTGTATTCTGTGGTGTTTTATAAATTTTAGGCTTCCTGACAGTTTGAATAAAAAATATTATTTGCATCAAGGGAAATAGCACTTCCCATATACTCCTTACCGTTTACATAATCCTCCGTTTTAATATGAATCAGACCTAAATTTGCTAATAAAGGAGTATAATTTTTTGTATATCATGCAATTTTAACATTTCACTCAACGCCAGATCAGGATCATATTGTGAGATTATTGTTAGAATACTTTTTAATATGAGTATGTAAGGGTTACTAGAGTGTTCTTTTAACAGTCTTGTGTAAATCTCTACAGCTTTTTTGTATTCTTTATTAACGTAATAAATGTCCACCCATTCAATTATCAATCATTTTTATGATGAGGAAACTTTACGATAATCTGATTAAGAAGAGAAATAGCTGTCTGAATATCTCCTAATGAAAAAAAATCTCTTGATTTTTTTTAAGTAGATTATCTGTCAAAACCATTGCCATAATTGTGCGTTGTTCCATCTTAAATTTCCTTACTGTGGCAGTTGAAAATTATAAATTTAATTTTGCGCCACCTTGTATAATTAACTATCTTGTAGCTGTCCAAAACACCACAATTGGCACCGTTATCATAGTTCGATGACCAGTTATTTCCATGTCAATATTGCATACTAAATTTCTAGACAACTCATCATCTGATTGCGAAATGAATCAGCCTAATGTGCACACAAATTAATCATTCCACGCTTATCTATAGTATACAATAAAGTGTGTTTTTAATTTAAGAGAAAAACCTTTTCTTTATTTATACATCCATAGCTGTGGTATTTTGAAAACGCAAACCTCTCATCTCAATAAGCTGGCTACCATCCTAATAATACGATAATTTTGTAGAATTTCTACAAAAGTTTAATATTAAATTCAATACACATACACAGGCAGGCTTTCAGTCAAGCATTCAACAAATGCGATCACTGATTTTTGTTGTTGCTGAGAGTTTTTCTTATTTGCTGTAGAGTATTTTCATGTTACTCGCAGATACAATACGAGATTGTTCTTCAACACACTCGCATTAATCTAATGTGTATTTTAATACAGATCAGGGTATAAATCTTATTTATGAACATACATAAATATATTTTTATTTTATTATTTTAGATTATTTATTTAGAGTGTGTGTTGAATTATAGTGTAGAAATGTTGTATCAAAAAGAAGACAAAGCAAAAAGAAAAGCAAATGTTTATCACACATATTTACTGTTCTGTGCTCTCAAAATAAATAGTTATGCAAATAAATATTTTTTACGAGAAATCACATTTATGGAGAAGTCATCAGGTGAAAAAAAGTTCAAAATTATTCGCAATTTTATGATATAAATGCACACACTTCTGTATACATAATAATAGCAACATTAAAGTTTGCTAGAAGTTGCAAATCGATATCAACATGTTGCAAACTATTGAGCCGTAAACTAAACACGTACTTTCATTTATTTTATTTAGTTCAGAAGAATGTGGAATATTCTATAGCAGAGCCCTGCATAAGCAGTTTTGAACACGTATTAAAAACAGTTGCTTGTTTTCTTTTCAAACACCTACAAACTTTTAATTAATAAAATATAATACTAGAAAACGATTCAGCCATTAAAATATAAAAATATATGGAGCTTTCCAGTATTTCTACGCCGCAACATTATCATGTACGTCATTTTGTGCGAACCGCTGTTAAAAAAGTTCATACAAATAAAATTAATGCGAAATAATTGCAAAATAATAGGTCGACTTCCTAAACTCATGTTGCAAAGCATAATTCGAAAAACTGCGTGTGCGACGCAAAAGATGTCTTGGGTGCAACTATGCTTTGCAGAGAAATTTTTCGTATATAAACGGTGTTCAGGAACGCCGCTGTTCAACTCACTCATAAAACATGTGTTGTAAACATATTTTATTAAATCGAAAGAAATTTTGTGCAAATAAAGTATTTAGATGTTCGTTACAAATTTAACACAAATAGATAATCTATATAATTAATAGGCAAACACGTTTTTTTAGATTCCTTTTACTTCCATAATAAGCGAGATTCGTTATATCGATCTTTGCCTGTTTTACAAAAAAAAAATTTTTTTGTTTAATGGGTTAATCGACCCAAATCAAGCGATTTAATCGTAGATGGAAAATAGACAATTTTAAATTAAGCGAACATTTAATAGGATATAGTAATTAATCGCTTAACCGATTGAGCGGTTGAGCTTAAGCGTTTCACTATTTTTAAGGCATTCAAGAGTCTGGTACATATGACTCTATTTAGGCATTTGTCTGGTGTATCAAAAAATCTAATGATTGTGTGTGATTGTGACTGTAAAAAGGTCTTTCTTGAACTTGTACTTTTGTTTCATCCAGACAACTTTTTATCTACACTGGGGAAAAGGTCTGATCTCGCCTTGAGATTTAGTGATTTATTATTTCCATTTTAGTGATTTATTATTTCCAGTCGTTGTGTGATTTAGTTAATAATGTGCTCGTCTGTAAAATGTGTACGAAAAAAAACGAAATATCGACAAAATTCGAGAGTTTTCCTTTTTGAGAAACTTCTAATTTTTTTTTGACAACAACCAAATCATGGACACGGAGCAACATTTTAGGCAGATATATAGCAACAACATTAGCACCATGAAGCGGCGATGAACTGCAGCAGAAAAATTTAATTGCATGCAAGATTAACATAATGAACGTGTGCATGAAGATAGATCTGTGAGTTCGTTTGTTAATGTGTGTGAAGTACAAATATTTCTATGTATTAGTTTTGAGGTTTATACATGTGTAGCTGTTATGATAGTGTAAATTTATTTCGAAATCTTGTCTCTAAATAGCCAACTACAACAATAACAAAAATCAACTGAAAATTATGTTTAAAATAGATCAACGCATTTATCATTTTCACCTCCGCCAAAGTTGAGGAACCAACCTACCCAGACTCTTAATAGCACAAGATGTTTAGGTGTGTGTGTGTGTGTATGTGTTGGTGTGTGTGTGGATGTGTTTTATATGTAAAATCAAGTAGGTACAATTTATATTGTATTCTATTTGTCTTGTAATCTTTACGTCTGGCCGTGTGGCTGAGTGTGTGTGTGTTGCCTCTTGGTATGATGGCTATTTCTATTTTAAAGACTTTTCCTGTTTTCTAATGTAAAAGCTAGCAATAAAATGTAAACTAATTTGCTTTTCACACACAGTATACTGCAAAAAAAGAAGCACAAAAAACTACTTCAGAAGTTCAATTCCGTTTAATTTTCTCCCCGCGCTTTTCGTAATAATTGAAATAGTGCAAAGAATTTTAACGTCAGTCAGGTATCTTTTGGTCCATCTTATTCATTAGAAAACTGCACAAATTACTTAATTCAAAACTATATAATACTCTATGCAATAACACTAAGTTGACTAATGTTTTGGGAAAGATATTAACGGTCGTATTCATAAAAAAATTATTTTGGTTTGAAATGTATTTGAAGGAAAATTAGTATGAAAAATATGTTTTAAAATACATTTCAAATACAAATTATTTTTTATGAATACGGGCCTTAAAATATAAATTAAGTGCATGAATGCAAGGATTTTTTTTAAACTTTTGTGAATCTATGACTCCTTAATGTAGAATTTTTATTCTAGGAGCTACAAAATGGTTGCGAATGATTGTTGATGTTGTATTTTTTATGAGACAATGTGTCCCGCGTATGCACAGGCATTCATCCAAACTCTGCAATAAAAGGAGTCAATTAATATTTGTGAAATAGATTTAGAAATTCATCCACAAGCCCTGGATTTTGTTCAACATAATAGAGTTCTAGTAGTTTTTAATCCAAAGTGATTATTATTCTGGCTAATGTTCGTAACATTTTTAGTCAGAAAGAATTGGACATGAGACAATATTCCAAAGGAACAAGGGAAAATTTTAACACTAGTTAATTTCAACTTACACGGCAGAACAGAAACAACGTTGTTTTTCGGGAGCCGCTACACTCTCATCATCAGTGTTCATGTGTGTTTCCATGTAGCCGACACTGCTTAGGTTCTATTAGAGTTCTGTCTGGATTGGTCACACCATACGAAAACCGGTCACAGATATTGCCATAACAGCGATCGAGTGGAATCCTCAGGGCAGTCGTAGAAGAGGTCGGGCAGCGTCAAATATGCAAACTAGCTGTAATGAAGTAAAAAACACCGCTATGAACAGATCCAGATGGAAAGATTTTGTTGAGGCCCTATGCTCCTTATAGGAACTACGGGATTATATATAAGAGAGTTCTGTAAAGCTAGTGGATGCACATATTCAAGTTTCTATTTAAGAAAGTGGATTTCTATTCGTTGAGTACTATTGTTTTAGATATGTATAAGTCCGTTCGTTTTTATGAGCTTTTTTTAGTTATTTTCCTAGAATTGAAAGTTTTATTTTTGTCGCTTCCATATTTTTACGACGCCATGATAAAGTGTCAGCCAAAAATATATTTCAGCTGCAGTTTTGTGTAAATATAAAGGGTATTTTTTTTAAATCCCGAAAGAACTTTGAATTGGCAGCACTGCTTGGTTTGACAACGGATTTGACAGCTGACAGTT
Source organism: Gymnocheta viridis (assembly GCA_956483585.1). Lineage (NCBI taxonomy): Eukaryota > Metazoa > Arthropoda > Insecta > Diptera > Tachinidae > Gymnocheta > Gymnocheta viridis. Next base: position 120,576,706 of record OY101441.1, on the reverse strand, counting down.
GCTTTGTAATTTGTTTGGTTTGCCATTTTATAATGAATCGAATCAAGCTGGACCAGCGCAAGGTGAATTCATTTTACAGGTGGTGTTAATATTGCAATAAACAACATCTACTTGTTGCACTAAAATGTCAAAAATATATGAAAAAAATATTTCAGCAACTTTCATCATAATCCATAATCCACAAACAAATATAATTGTTTCTCTAATGCAGTATATTATTATCTGTAGCCAAAAAATCATTTAAAAACACCAGCAAACATAAATTTAAAAAAAAATTCTGAAATCTATAGCACCCACGGCAAAACAATCAGCTGTACTTTCAGCACAATGAATTCGTCTTGAATCAATACTTACAATTTCTTGTAATCTCAAAAATGCCAAAAAATGCTTAAGAAAATAGAAAATTTAGCGCAATATTTTTAGATTGTGCGATCTAAACCCATTAGATTATTTTCTCTGGCGATATGTCAAGTCACTTGTCTACGGCCAAGGCCTCGCAATGAGCGGTATTTCTGAGCGTCTAAACGGCTCCGCTCAGGAATAAAACTTGTTCTAATTTTTAGTTGATTTCTGAGCGGCAAAGACTTCTTAATTTCAAGGATAAAACAAGCCTTTGTTATGCATAAATAGCTTTTCTTTGCTTTGTCATTTGGGTTTTAACTTTTTGCAACAGCAAATCAACGACATACAGCAGTATGCATATAAACCGTTAAATTCACCGTAATGTCGCCTTGCTTGATAGGATGGATACGAAATCTTCTATTTTTTTCTTAAACGCAGTAAATTCTCATAAACATGAATACGATTTTCGCGTAATAGCGTTAAACAAACCTCTCTTGACAATGGCATTTTAACAACTAACCACTCAGAAATTACGCTTAATAATAAGACACTTGCCGCTCAAACTCATCGCTCACCATTTTGGCGCTCATTGCGTGGCCTCGGCCTACGCCGATAAAGCAGACACGTGTGAACTCTTGGGAAACAACATCGTGCGAGTTTTTGCGAAAAGTATATGAAAATTGGATCATATGGCGCCATGTAGCCGCCGATCCCAGCGGCCACATATCCGAAGCCATATGCAAAATGGAGATGGGACCGTGAGTAACTTTTCACTCACGATCATGCACACTCACGATAAAAAAAGGTTACTTATATTTTTAGCTCACGTGAGAGGAAAAAAAGTTAGTCACAATCACGAAAACTCACGTTTAAGAAATACTCACGAAAAAAACTATAAAATAATATAAACAACAATTTTAAAATTTAGTGAAAAAATTAAAATAAAGCAAAAAAAAAAAATCATGCAGCAATCACGCGAAAAATCTACTCATGTACTCTTACTAACGGTAAATTGTTTTATGCTCACGTTCATTGCACGCTCACGTGATTGAAACAAAAAACTAATTACGATCATGCATGATGATGGATGATCACGCTAATCACGTGAGAGGAGCCCGTCTCTAATTCAAACTTTAATGCAAAAACTAATCTTGCGAATTCTGTTAAATTCAAGGCATTTAATGCAATTTGTCTTTGTTTTATTTTAATTTAAATTTCTATCAGGCTTAAAAAAACACCCGTTTTTTAAATGTATCTGTCTATCTGTCTGTCTCTCTGTCTGTCTTTTCCTCTAAATCCCCAAAAAGTGTATTAGGCTCTATGGCCATTATAAATGTTTTTTTTTTCTCTTTCCCAAATTATCCTAAATAGAACTTATAAATAGAAATATTTTTAGAACGACTGAAAAGACACCAACAAAAACTTTTACTGCAAGAAAAGAAACATTTTCAAAAGCAGATCTAAACTTATTCGAAAAAGAATCTCATTAAATCATTTTAATACTAATTGATTTGTATTTAAAATACTTTAAAGTTTCACATTGAAGTGTTTAATACAAAAGACGTTTCTTTTCACCACTTTAACCTTTGAAACTTTGTATTTGAAATTGAAACAGAAAGAAGTAAATTATGAAGAGGCTTTTCTTGCGGACTTAACAGTCATTATCTTTTAAGTATTCTAAACACACAAAAATGCACTTTAATAAAACACATTGCAGCGTTTGGAATTGAGGAAATCGAATTTAGTTTCTTTCAAAATGTGGAAATATTTAGAGAATCAACGAGTATCGATAAAGAGGAATTTCTTAAATGATTCTTAATGAGATATTTTTATAATGCAGCTGCTTTTGAGGAGTATGGTTTTTTGTTTAAAGCAAACAATATGAATCTAAAAGAAATTCAGAAGCATGTGCTTATCTTATTTCATATTAAATTATTTTCATATAAAATTTGTTGATACTTAATAAAATAAAAAAAAAATCTATTTGGCGATTATCACGCTAAGAAAGGCATACTTAATCTGTTTGTACGAGAAAAGGAAAAGAAAATGAACTGTTGAAAATCTTTCAATAAATTTAAAGGTATATTGAACTTGTGTGGCACAAGTAAGTGAAATATAATAATTCAATACGGACCAGGTTACCAGGTTACAAACATTATTAAATCAGCTTTGTCTTCTTATAACAAAATCTTTTACCATTCCACACAATAGAATAAAAACAGATTTATAATAAATTGACAAATCTTTTATTGCCGCCCGCAAGAATTTTCTCATACGATAAGCAATAAAAATTTAAATTTCCACAGAAAAAAAACCAATAAAGGTTAAATGGCCAAATGGTCGCCGATGGCATTAAAATTTGTTCCATATTTTATTTTAACACCCTTCGGCATCGGCAACGACACAAATTCAGCACCATGCAGCAACCAGACGATTTGTTTGTTTTGGCTGGCTGACTGGGACGGAATGGCTGGGACGGGATGGCTGGCTGCCTGCCTGTAATAGAAACATAGAAACAATTACACGTTGGCATAGTGAGTGAAAGCTACAACAATTTAGAAGATATATGAATTGTTTCTCCAACAAATGTTGCCAAATTGCTTCTTATTACCACTGCGCTGGCTGATGTTGCTGTTGCTAATTTTATTGCTTTTGCTGTTGGTAACTTTGTTTTGTTGCTGTTGCAGCTGCTGCGGTGGCTTAGAGCCATAAATTACAATACATTTTTGTCATTTAAACACATAAATTGCAGCTGACGTACACACAAACACACACACAACATCCTTGCTTGTCCCCTCCAAAGCATTAGAACATATTTGTTAAATATTGTATAAATATTAAGGCCAACCAACAGGAGGAAACATTTTACACTTGTGTATTATTGTGAATTTCTATACCACAAAAGTTCTTTTTCTGTTTTCTTTAGCTTTTAAGCAAATAAAAGAAAGAAATGCAAAGAAAAATTTGCCTAGAAAAAAAAAACAAAATTTAAATAAAGTCTATAAACAGATGTTAAAATTTATTATGGTTATTTGCCAATATTAAGAATTTTATGTGACCAACAATCGTTACTTGGACCAAAAAGAAAGAAAAAAATAGTTTATTGCCTTTTATCCTTAAGATATTGTCGATATACCTGCAACAGTTGTATGTTGTAAAGCCATCTGATTTGGAACAATTTAACAGGAAATATAATGGCGTAGACTTTTTTTAAAAGGCAACATTTTTAAGCATCTGTATTATTAATATGCAAACATGATTTTTTAGATCTCGCTTACGGCCGTCATACCGAACTCATTTTGAAAAGATTTGTATGTTTTTAAACGGGGTTTTATATAGATGTGCACAGTCTTAACTTTATTTAAATCGATTTGATATTTAGGGAGCTATAAACGTTTAAAATTGCTACTAACACATGCACACTTATTACACACTTATTACATCAGCTTCAACTTGAAAAATAAACGAATTGTGCATGTGTATTTGTCTAATTTGCTTTTGTTTAGAAATAAAACAGAGCTTTAAGTTGTTTATTTAGAATGCTTTTTGTTTTTGTATTTTATCGTATGTATTTGTGTAAATGTTTAATATTAATTTCTAGAATGCGAGTGATTGAGTCGACCGCTGGATACACTAGTACAAATTATTTTACATGCAGTGGCATGAGTCTGATATATTTACAATTAAGTTTGTAAGCCCCAAAGTGTATTATACAGGCCACCAAGCGTTAGAGATCACTGATATGTACCAAAAGCGTGACAACATAATTAGGCGATTAAAAATAATGCAACACTTTTTATTCAGTTATTTTAAATAAAGTTTCCAGATTTTCTTGATTTTCACAGTTAATTCATAGGTCCATGTTCACGAAAATAAATAATTATCGACCCGTGACACACTAGGTAATTTTTCTAATACTTTACTGCATCGAATACTGTCGGGTACATTTGCAATACTTTATTCTTGTGACATCATCGAACTTTGCGCATTTTAATTAATTGTTTTTTTCATTTGCTTTTGAAAAACCTTGAGGTCGTTTTTTATATAAAAAACGTTATAAAATTGATTGCTAATATTTTACCACCTCTTCGTGTAGTTTCTTCAGTAATGAAAAAAATAGTAATATTTAAAAAACAATTCAGCAAAATTTTTGATTGTAAATATAAAATGAAAAAAACCCTCAACAAACAAAACTTTTTGAAAATCTTTGAAATCTCCATTAATAAATATAAAATGTTTCAAAGAAAAATCAAATTATATTTATAGACATTCTCGTATATTAACATTTTTTAGATATATGTATATTTACAAATAAAAAATGTGTAGGGTAGATAAGATTCGTCATGGCCAAATAAACATAATTTTTTCGTTTCTGCTTACAACCAAATTTCTTAACATTCTAAACATCAAAAACAGTCTTTTAAGTTATTTTTTCATTAGATAACGAACATCTGCAATAAAATTTAACTAAATCTCCATTTAAAAAAAGACTGACATCGCTTCCGACTAGATTTTTTCAATGAATCTTCTGTGCAAAATATTGTACCTCATTCGAGACGCACTTCCGTCTCTTGATTACTTTTAATTGAGGCGCAACGCAACGTGTTTATAGTTTTAAATTTTTATCACGTAAATTTTCTTTTGCTTTAATTTTTTTATTGATTATTTTCCAAAGTAGAACTTTTTTGAATATAATCGACTTTCATTAACAAAAAAAAAATTTAATGCTGGGAAATTACTCAACCATAAAACTTTTTGGCAAAATTATCTCTTAAAAAATTAAAAAAATATTTATAATTGACAAGACATCAACAAGTAAACTTTTTTAGAAATTAGTTTCCTTAAGAAAAAAACAAACAAATAAAAAAGTTAAGCTTGAAAATGGGTGTAAATAAAGGGTGCTTCATTGTGCAGTATTTCTTTGTAATACACCGAGTGGCAGTACAACACATATTTTATCGTGTTAGATTTTTTTATGAAAAGGTTGAGTCCGGCATGACGAACGTAAACTATCCAGTAGTATTATGAACATCAGCGAGAGTGTGCAACAAATTCGGAAACAATAAGCAGAAGACATTCTGCACAAATTGTGCACTTCTCCATCCTAAATTTCTGCACTTTTATATTTTAAATATCTTAAAATGTTAAATAAATAAATGGAGGTGCTCTGCGGTAACAAACATTTTCATTTTGATTAAACAAAGAGAAGGCATAAAGACAATCACTTAAACTAAAGGGTGATTTTTTAGCAACTTTCTTTTTGGCAACACTGTTTTTGGCAGCTCAGCTGTTTTCGTGTAACATTCTGCTGCTAAACATGTTCAGTTTGGTCTAGAATTTAATCATGAATCGACTTACAAACGAATAACGCTTGCAGATTATTGAATTTTATTATCAAAATTCATACTCCGTTAAAAAAGTGTAGCGTGCACTTCTTCCCTTTTACAGTCAGTTTGGAAAACAGCTATTCATATTGTGCCTAAATTTCGCACTAAATTTACATTATTGGACATTAAATCTCCCATAAACTACTTTAGCGAACACTTGGGCTGCACAAAAGATCCATTGGGTCGCGGCCTTTACATAATACAATAATATTGATATCAGAAACAATAGACGAAGAGGCCGCTCGCGAACTAAGTGGAAAGACTGTGTTGAAGGCGAGTAAAGGTTAATCAGTATTCGAAACTGGCAACAGAAAGCTGTATAGTACATAGAGAAGAATGGAAAATAATTGTCGAACAAGCAAAAGCTCATCCCGAGCTGTAACGTTATAAGATGATGATGATTAAGTAATTCCTTCAATTACGAAATTAATTGAAGCCAATTTCAAGTTTTGGGACACTGCTTTTATTGTGGGACCATTTGTCTGTTAAAAATTATATATTTAGCAAAATATTTAGTTCCTGCAAAATTATAAAAACGCATTAAAAACTTTTTTACCCTTTTTAGCAAATTATTAGTTCAAAATATTAATTACTTTAATGCACAAATTTGTTTTCATTTAATTTATTGATTATTTTTTCACAACACAGAAACTTTTTTATGTATGAATTTTATTGCAAATACATAATAAAAAAAACAAAAACTTGTTTTGTTTTACGCTTAAGTGCCTTTTGTTTTATTTATTTTTACAACAATCACCATATTTGTGAAAAATTCTGAACTATTTAAAATTTGCATGTGCTAAAATTCACAGGCCGGCCCAGGCCACAAACACACACACACATAGTTACTGATTTCATACATTTGTTTATACATAATTTATTATAATGTAAACAATATGTAAAATAATTCAAAATACATATTTTGTTATTACAAGTTTGAACGAAAATATTTTTAAAGACATTTAAGGTACATTTTTTTTGTTTTTATTTAGCTCGATGGCCAAGTGCTCTCCACTCCACTCTCCCTTCGCATGATTGCAAATCGCCCATCGAGCAAAAAACTACAGGAAAACAAACATGAAAACAGTTAAGCAAACAAGTGGCGCTATTGCGATAAATTTGTCATATCCTTGCTTAATGTCCTTTAGGATAAAATAATCCAAATTTATGGTTTATAGATGTTGGTTTTATTTCTTTGTGTTTGAGAGACTTTGTTTGTGTATTTCGGGTGTGTGAATGACCGACCGTGCGTTGTAGCTTCATTTGATTCCTGTTTTTTTTTTTTTGTCGTTTGTTCCTGGTTAAAAGTTTTTTGTGTGAATTTATTTCTTTTAGTTATATTTTCTTTTTTTGTAAAGTTCCATCTTAAAATGTTATTTAAAATTAAAGTATTTTTGAAATTGTGTAAGCAGCTTAAACAAAGCGTGGAATAAAACTCCAACTGGCCAGAACTTTTCCACTTTTTCGGAGGTCATTGTCGAATTATGTCTCGTCTATTGGGGCGACAAAAGGTAGTAGTAAAATTTTCGATCCGCTGAACTGCTAAATTGTGGCTCATTTCAAAACAAAATCACTCATATTTTCCACTTTAATCACTTTATATAATTTAATTCTACATACATACATGTGTGTGTATGTAATAAGTATGTATGTGTGTATGCAAACTATTATTTAAAGCCAAAAACTTTACACCACTACAATCACAGACCACCTGTCAATGCACAATTTCAAACAAATGTTTTATGTATTGAACGAACACATAAATTGTGTAATTTCAGCATGCAAAAACCACACAAATTATTTATTGATATTAAAACGAACGAACAAGCAAATAAATGAATGTGAAAAAGAAATTCGTTTTGAGTAGATCTGACAAAAACAGAAATTAACAATCGTACACATACTCACACACACAAACACACACACACACAAACACACACACACACACACAGGAGACGAGAAGCACCAACACAAACACAAATAATGTGTACTTAGAATAATACGAGTATGTGTACAACTACAACTGCATTCTAAACTTTTATTCTAAATTACATGAATTCCTTTGATACTCGTAGTAGATTATTTTATTTTTCTGAAAAAAGGAGAACTACAAAAATTTTGTAGATTTTATTTCAAAATAAATGAAAAACACAAATACAACGAACAATAGTGAATAGTGAACATGTGAGTGAATATTTAATAACAATAGAAAACAATAAAAAATATGGTGGCTCACCATGTGGCCTTTAAGAAGGGCGGTCCACAACGAATCCGACCTATCAAAGAAAATTTTTAGAAGTCGCATTTTACATGTGGATGTGTAATGGGACTTGGAGTCCTTCTGCCAGCTGAATTTCTTAAAACGTTGAGTGTCGTCATACAATATAAAAAAAATATATTTTTAAGGTCCCAATTAATAATCAGGGTTGTCACAGAATCCGATGTTGTCGGAATTGGATTTGAAAAGGCGACAAAAAAATAATTTGTATGATGAATTTTAATATTATGGGTTTTGTGTTCAATCTAGAATTATATCTGTTTTTAACATAAAACCGATAACATTGAAATTTATCACACAAAAGTATTTTTTGTCGTATTTTCAAATCCAATTCCGAGAACATTGGATTCTGTGACAAACCCGAACAACAGGTGTAAATCACTAATATTGTGATACAAATTTCATCTGGGAGAGCTTTTTAAGTATATATGTACATATGTGTACATATGCGTACATATGTGATGGCCGGCAGTCCTCGTGGGACTCTAATCAAAGTTAAGTGTGTACCGGCGGCGCTGCACATGGCGCTCAACGTGTTAAGAAGCCGGTTTTCTAATTATTCGATAAGCAGCTTTTTTTTAAATCCCAGTTTAGAATACAAATTTTTCAAAAACTGCTTCCTTGGAATATCGATCCTTTAACGAAAAACACGTCATATCTCCAAAAACATGATTCTTGAATTGATAATGCAAAATTATTCGTGGTGTCTTTTCTGCATACAATTATCTCGTTTATCTTAAAGGAACGAAATATATTTTTCTTTTCCCATTGCGATGTGAGCAAATTCAAAACTTTAAGCTCGTTTATTTGAAGAACGTGATTTTTTGCGATATGACTATGTTGCAACAAAGGAGCTATATACTGTATAAAAAATATAAAAAGAATTTAAATTGTAGCTACACATATAAATACGTAGGTCTATAAGATTGCAGGTACAGCATGTACCGTGTATGGTTGTGAAAATACAGGGTGTCCGCCGGGAAGGTATACTACTTTGTTTTGCCGCCATTTTGGTAAACATTAGTCTGAACAGTTCATATTTGGCAGTCGTGAAGTAGACACGTGGCAAATTTCCTATGGAAAAATATTCGATAAACCAACGTATTTTAATCGTTAAAACATTTTATCATAATCAATCATTGATTACTGTGACGATGAGAAAGTTTTTGGGAGAAACAACGTGCTAACAAAACGCTCTATTTTATCGTGTAGTGAATGATTTCGAAGAAAGAGGGTCTGTAGGTGATAGATACCCCAAGCATGGACCACAACGTACTGCAAGATCGGCTGAAAACATTAGTGAAGCTCAAGAAAGTGTTCAAAACAATCAATCAACCTCAATTCGACGCCGTGCTCAGGAGTTTGGTCTTCAAAGAAACACTTTGGCCACAATTTCGCACAAGGATTTGCATTTGTTTCCATATCAAATTCAGTTGACACAAGATATTCTTTCACAAGACCGTTTACGCCGCCGTACATATGCCAATAGGATGTTACAGCTCGCCCATGACAACCCCGATTTTCATGAAAAAATTATAATGAGCGACGAGGATAAACAGAATAGTCGGTTCTGGGCAATGGAAAACCCTCAAATTATTCATCAGTCACTTTTGCATCCATTAAAAGTGATTGTCTGGTGCGCAATTTGGTCAGGAGGAATAATTGGACTTTAATTCTTTGAAAATGAAAACGGCGTAAAGGTAACTGTGAATGGGGAACGATATCGTGATATGATTGAAAACTTTTTAACGCCACAACTGCATGTTTTGGGCTTGATTACAATGTGGTATCAACAAGACGGTGCCACATCGCATACATCCAGGATTACAATGGAATTACTGCGAGACCTTTTTCCACAACAAGTTATTTCAAGAAATGGTGATGTTGATTGGAATCCACGGCCGCCTTGTTTGACTGCTCCGGACTTCTTTTTCTGGTGATATCTGAAAAGAAAGGTTTATGCAAACAAACCAGAAACGCTTGAACGCTTGAGCAACTCAAACAAAATATTCGTGCTGAAATTAATGAAATACCGCGTGAAATGTGTGAGTTTGTAAAGAAAAATGTGGTCAAAAGGGTTCGCATTTGTGAGGCTAACAAGGGGGGCATTTATCTGATATTGTATTCCATACATAATTGCCGACATTAAATAAAAAATTAATCAAAAAAAGATCCATTCTCTCTCTTTCATTACACAAAAATTATAAACAAAGTAGTATACCTTCCCGGCGGACTTATTGGAAATAAACAAAAATACTTCAAAATTATGTTATTTTTTATTTTTGCATTAATTTTTCAAATGAGAAGTTATTTGAATTTTTATTTTTTATAGTTTTAAAATTTACTTAAAAATAAATTAAAATGTAATAATACTTAACAAAGGTATTATGTTCAATATAAAGTTTGTTTAAAAAATTTATTTAAAAACTTAAAACAAGAATGAGCACTCATTTTCGGAGCCAACTGTAATTGTTTTTGATTTTGAATTGGGCAAACTCTACTGAACATAAATTGTGTGTAAGCAATCAAAATGGCTATAACTGAAAGCAGTATAGATAGATTGGCAGTGTCAGAGTAGAAAAATTATATAAAACTTTTTTTTAACAAAAGTTCGCAAAACATTAAAAAATGTAAACAAAAAATTGCATGAAAAAGTGTAAGAAGATGGTAACTTCTTTATTTTTATAATTATCTCTCAATCTAAACTAAAATTGTAATGATTATTCAAACAATACCAGCCCTAAAAATATCTGCTAGCATTTCGAAGACTTTAATCGCATTTTGGGAAATTTCGATTTTTTCAGTTTTAACTATCTTGCAACAAAGAAACGATGTGTTGTGTATGCACTTATAAAAACCAAAACTTTCATTTATTGCGTCTGCAAAATAAAATAAATTTACAGCTTTATTCAAGTCACAAACCTTTTTCTGCTTAAAACTTTAACCTGAAATATAAATGAAATATTAAACTTATTTGATGTAATACAAGTAAAAGCTAAAGAGAAACTTGGAACAAAATGCTGGTAAAAAGATAAGCTTAAAAAAAAGTTTTGTTAAATGGGAAATGGCAAAATCAAAACGAACTACTTAACTAAATAAAATCATTTGCAGTTAAAATATACTGCCTGGCCCACGATGTCGAACGATATCATTCTTTTGTGAAATTACATTTAAAACAAAAACAATATTTTATAAATTGTTTTCGTCTTATAAGTAATTTCTCAAGTTCGAAAATGTGTATGAGTGCACCTAGATGCAAATAAGTACATTTCAATAATTCCAATTTATTATTTAAAATTGCAAAATCTCTTGCTAAATTAAATGTGACTGTAAGATACATTTTCATTTTGTCCGCTAACAGCCATTTTGAGTAGACTGAATATTTTTATCCCCAAGATATGCTATGGTTTTTAATATCCGTTTTACATTGTTTATTTGTGGCTTTGTTTGGTTTGCGGCTTTGCTATAAGATTTATTCATTCAATATGCTGTAGAGACGTTTTGACTTAGCAATAAAAATACAATAAAAAAACAACAAATATTAAACAAATGTGAATAGTCGAATTTGCTAGTTAAGATTCGAAGATTTCTTTTCCAAATTTCTACAGAAATTTCCGATTTCATTAGAATTTTAAGAAGCAAGTATGGTTTTGACAGCACAGGTAATTCAGGAAAAAAAATTGCGATTGTACTAGAAGACCAAAATAGTTAATTTGTGAGATATGAAATATATTTAGCGGTCACTAAACGCTACAAATCTAGATTTTATCAGTTCGTGTGTACGCGTTTGCTGCCTCAGATCTTCGTCCTTTGTAAACCAATTTGATTTTTTTTTATTTGAAAGAATATATGTACATACACATACAAACATTCTTGCAGATAAGTTGCATTGTTTGCTGTTTTTTACATACAGTAGTAACTCCATTATCGCTCATGAAAACTAAACTTTGTCTCCGTTTCGAGGACGTCTCCAGTACCGAATACTTTTATTTCATAGCAACAAAACAATTTTTCTTCACTATAATTTCAATTTATTGATAAAATTAATGATTTAATGGCGTTTTCTTTTCTAAAAAAAAAGTGCAACATTTTTTGCCCTTTTTATTGAAAACTTACAATATACTGAGTTTTTGAAATAGTGAGTTTATTAGAAATTATTGTATCATCACTAACGAGGCAAAATTTTTGTCTCAAGAAAACTTTGAATGGCAATTTTTTTGATAAAAATTATAAAAAAATTTACATTTTTATTGGAAAAGGAAACGGAATAAGACATTTGTGTACACATAATATATAAATAAATTTCATTAATTTATATCTGGAATGAAAAAAATTCGGAAGTTTTGATATACAAACGTAGGCCGACGCAAAAATCAAGGATGCGCAGCTAATGAGGTATCAAAGAATCGAATTACTACTGTATTGGATTCAATTGTTGTCTCTCTGTATTTATTTTTATTTCTCCGTTTTGGAATCGGTTTAGATCTTGCAAGAATTATTTTTTTGTACTTTTTCTTCAAAAACCTCCCAGATCCTAATATTTAATCACAGTTTTTTTATGATCGATGGAGGGTTAATTGTATTCTCAGGCTAATAATGAAAGAATTATAATAAAAGAAAGATACACATAATCTTAAAGTTTCAGTACAAACTTTGTGCTAAAAAAACAAAGCACATTTATGTTTAAAGGTGTTTGAGTTATTTAGTTAATTCCTTGAATATTTAGAAAATTTTACTTATTTGAGGTTTTCTTTTATAAAAACTAAATTATTTTTTGGCAGCGAACAACTAACTACCTGTTTTATGGAGAGAAAAAAATACGCATTTTATAGTTCAAAGAATGTCATTATGACATGTAATAATAAAAAAAACAACAAAAAAACATTGATCCATTATGCTTTATATAACAACTGACTTGTCCTTCCCATATCGTTAATCATACAATTTTATCACTAAAAGTTTATTCAACTCAAAAAATATGATTTTATGAAAAACCAAAAAAACTGAACGGAAAAAGCAACAACAAAACTCGAGGAAAAAAAGTTCGTTGTCTAAATCTTTTGTTTATATAAACATGCAGTCGACATACTGCCACACATACACATACCCACACACACACATACACACATACACACACACAAATAAACACATCACATTTTTTGTCTAGTACAACCGACTAGTAACACTTTTAGTTGCTGATTTTATTTTATTTAATTTTAGTTGTTGTTTTTTCCTCTTTCTGCGGTTATTTTAGTATAAAAAAATATAAATAAAATAAAAACTAAAAGATATAAAAATCTGCACTTCATCGCACTGACCCACTTTTGGCAGTTGAAAATTAAAAGAAAAAAAGCCAACAGCTTAAATAAAACTGCCAACCAGCGAAACATTTTAACTATTCAACCATAAGCTAAGACTTGCTAAGGGAGGGATGAACAGACCTGCGAATGGACGAACTATACGAAATAAAAAAAAAATAAAAAAATAAAAAGCTTGACTATCTGACTGGCAGACTGTTAGTGTCTTTAGTTGCTTTTTTATTGTGCATGGCTTTAGCATGCCTAAATACAATACAATGTTTTTATTTCAGAGAAATAAAAAACACCAACAACAACAACAACAACTATCCACTGTAAAACTTTTTGTTTTGTTTAAATATTTATTTTGGATATTTTGAATTGTTTTAAGTGATAATTATAAATTTGTTAACGTATGTATAATTTTATATTTTTTTTTAAGTTTTAACTGCATATTAACTAAAGAAAACAAAACTATGCTGCCATAAAAGTTATAAAAAAAATTGTTATATCATAAATTTATACTTCGTAATCTTAGTTAACATATTTTTTGTTTTTCATTTTTATTTCAAATAAAATAAAATTGTTGATTAACCATTTGTTAAATCAAAATCAGGCGTTTGTCTTTGTTATCATATCACACATATTCTGTCGTTATTCTTGCTTGACACATGGTGAAAGATGAAGATAAAATAAAACTGATATTTCGTTTTTAGAAAACATGTGACCAACTACTTGGGTCAGAGGTTGTTTATACAATTGCTCGATGTAATAAAAAGATTTCAATGAGCTGCTTATGATCTGGTAATGATCAATAAATTGCTTATGATCTGAGCAATGTTTAAAAGTTATTTGTAACTACACGAGCTTATAACTAAATTGAACCGATGCAAAAAGTCTGTCCGAAATTAGTTTCGACTTGCTGCATATGAAATTGAAAATTATATTTTTTTTCAACAACCTTTTTGTTGAAGTCACAGTTAAGAGATTAATAAAATAATAATTTTTAATTACTCAAAATTTATAAAAACTGTTATAAAATTTAATTTTTTAATGATCATATGAGTAATTGATTCAATCACTAAATTGATGAAAACAATATTAAGTTCTGATAAATTGTTTTTAGTTAAAATTGTTTAAGAATGATTATTATCCGTGGGTATATATATTCTCGTACAACTTTAAGAACTCTAAATGATGAAAACATATATTAGAAAAACATTGACCGTTATGACTTTTTCCAAAAAAACTCAATCACTAATAGTTATTTTTTGACCGATAAATCTTTCGGTCAGAAGTACCACTTTACCAGATTTTTTTTTGACAAAAATAGAAGTTAAAATTTTATTTTTTTTAAGACGATAGCAAAACTTACAATTTTAGTAGTATTCCAACCGGTTTTAATAAAAACCCCGAGTTTTTTAAATTATTCGAAAGCCGGATACTTCTTTCGGTTAAAACTAACTGTGAAACTTTTACCGATATCTTTTCGAACAAAAGTAAAAGTTTAAATTTTTCTTTCCTTTTTTTAGTCGAAAGTAAAAGTAAAAATTTTGGTAGTATTCGAACCGGTTTTAACAAATACCCGGGTTTTTTTAATTTTTCGAAACCCGGATACTTCTTTTGGTTAAAACTAACAGTGAAACTTTTACCGATATCTTTTCGAACAAAAGTAAAAATTGAAATTTAACTTTTTTTTAATCGAAAGTAAGAGTTCCAATTTCAGCAATTTCAGCAGTATTCGAACCGGTTTTATTAAAAAAAAATTGGGTTTCTAAAATTATTTGAAACCCGTATAATTGTTTCGATTAAAACTAACAGTGAAACTTTCACCGATAACTTTTCGAACAAATGTAAAAGTTAAAATTTTACTTTCCTTTTTTTCATACGGAAGTAAAAGTTACAATTCTAGTAGTATTGGAAACGATTTTAATAAGAATAAAAACGCTTTTTAAAAATTACTAGGTTTTTTGAAATAAGTGGAATATTTCTTTCGATCAAAAATACTGAAAATATTACTTAATTTTTTTCGTATAAAAATAAAAATCAAAATTTTTTTCTTAGTTTTTTCAGTCGAAAGGAAAAGTTGAAATTTTCGTAGTATTTATTCGAACCGCGTTTAAAAAAAACCGAAACCGGGTTTTGAAAAATAATTCAAAACTCGTTTTTTTTTAAATCGAGTATGTAGAATATTTGGTAACTCTAGATTTTCCCGAAATTTTTCAGTAAAAATAAACAGTAGAAAACTTTCAGTAAAAAATAACAGTTTTCGTATTGAACGCATATGAGTTTGAGCTCAAAAAGAGTCATACATCAGTGTTTCTTTTACACCCACGAGTACCATTCACGTTCCCATGTTTAACTGAATCTCCTTTAACTTTTTTAAACTTTCTCTCGAATTGTTTATAAAAGTTGGTCACATTAAAACTTTGAAATAAAAAATATTTTAGCTATTATGACGCCTTGAAATTCTCACATTTTGACTTGTACAAAAAAACTGTAAAACATTAATTCGCGTGACCACCAGCGTTGCTTCAAGTACAAATCTCTCACACACATAAAAAAAAAACTTAAAATCAAATTCTTATAAAAAAACATAAAAACCCCAAAAAAACAAAATACTTTATTTTATTTTCCATAAATCCACACAATCTTCAACTGAATTTAGTTTTCATTTGAAGTAAAGTTGAACACTGGTTGTGCTGCACTCAGCTGAGTGGAGCTTTTCTCAGCCATGTGACCTTACCTCCGTTATGTCCCCCTTTAAATCTACTTTTTTTATAATAAAAGCCCAAGAATATATACGTTTACAGATAAAATGTTTTTTATTTAATGTTTTCCATAGAACTTCAGCCGGCATTTTTTTCTTATTTTTTTTTTCTTGTTTGGCTTGATTTTATTTTGAGGTTTTTTACTTTTGTTCTTTGCAGACACAAACACACAAATACTTTTTTGATTTGTTCGTTTATTTTCTGGTGGAACAAAAAAAATATTTAAGAACTTTAAGCGGCACGCGCGCGTTCTTAACTTGTTTTTTATTCTGATTGCTTTTTCCTTGTTCTTCAGAAACTACAGTCTGTCATGAATCGTGTTTTATGAGAAACTTTGCAATAAACACTACAATTTGCCGCCGATTATGAGGCTGTCGGTTATTTCATATTCAGAGATACTTAGAAGTTGATTTTTAAATTTATGTTGATTGTTAATTTTATTTTGCAGAAGCTTAAAATTTTAAATATGAAATACTATGTAAAAATGTTTGTAAAAATCTGCAATGATTCTAGAAATAAAAAAAAATTACGGTGTAAAAATAAAAGATTGTTTTCTTGATCGTCATCAAAGGTGGATTCACCCATTTGTTTCGCACAATATTTTGTTAAATGAGAGTTTTCTGTAACACGATTCACTAATTTGAAAAATATTTTATTTACTAATTGGTTTGTGTGCTAGTTTACGAAATAAATAAATTAATAAAATATTATATTTGTGAAACACATATCAGTTATATTTTTAACAGAGTTCCAGCGAACAATAACTATCGATCTCGAGGGGACGATTCCGTGAAAATTGGTAAATGAGAATCTATTTCAGCAAGACTCAGTAGAAAAATGTATGACGAAGGGAGGCTTCGCAAAAAGTTAAAAATTTTAAAACAATGCTGTTGTTAATATAAGTTGTTAATACAAGTGTTTTTATAAACTGAAAACGAAATTGTGAGTGAGCAAAACCAATTTTTCGTATTTTATTGTTGTGTTCCATATTAATTCTCACTCACAATTTTGTTTTCATTTCATAAAAACAGGCACTTAAATTTTTAATTAAAATTGTGTAACCTTCATTCTAGCGATTTAGCTATTCTTGGGCTTTTCTAAAAGCCGATTTAGCATCGTTTTTCTTCAGAAATTGGCAACACTGCCCAGTAAATGCATGTCGCGCAATTTTCTTCAGTTTTCTGAGGACTTTATATTTCCAAAACTATAACAAATTTAAGAAACCCAAATCTTATTTTAGTTCAACATTCCAAATAACTGCAGGAGCAAATTTCAATTTCTCCAGACCTGACCTGGAAACTTGTGTTAATGAAGGAATAGAAATAGTCAGTACAAGTCTTGTAAAAATATTGAGTAGTTGAGTACCGAGTACTCAATACCGAAGATATTTCCCAACACTCAATACCCAAAACTAACTACTCAATACTTTCATAGATGCATTTCCATATGTAAATACGAAAATTTAGCTTGAAAATGTTTTAAATTAATACGACTTGGTTTTGAGGAAAGTTGAGTGCGCTTAAATCTTTTGCCTGGCCGTTCAGTTACACATTTTTAAGGGATTATTAAATTTGCTAATCCATAAATTATTATGGAGTGAGTACGTGTAATAATAAAATCGTATTTTACCTATTAAATATTTTTATTTTTAAATAAGAAAAAACTTTGAAAGTATTTAATACTATCGAGTACTCATTGAAAAAGTATTGAGTAGTATTGAGCAGTCAAAAGTAGCCGCTTTTTACAGCACTAGTCAGTACCGATGTCATCTTCGAAAGATGAACAAGATTTTAAAATCTATAGAAAAGCTTATTAAAAACATAAGAAAGATATTTCCAGAAAGAAAAACAACAGACTTTCTTAATAAATCTTTTATAAAACTTTGCACATCATTCGAAGCAATAATAACGCATTTTTTTAAACTAATATTTAGTTTCTTTTTAAGTTCTTAAGTTATCCCATTTATTAACAACCTCAAAAGCATTTCAGCTGAATTAATCAGTCATTAAACTCAATAAATAATAAAAAAAATCATAGCATAGACAAATTCCCATATAATTGTTCTCACACTTTAACTTATTTTCCATCACATTTAAAGACAATAACAAATCAACAAAGAAACAAATAAATACGTTTCTTGGAACACAGCAAAACAATTATTTTTCCGGCGAAGGCGTTGTGAGAATTTTCAAATTTCAAAAAGAAATACAAATTCGGAAAAAGCAACAAGAACCAGCAACAGGCGCTAAAGCAATGGATAATGGATCTCATAAATTCCTTCGAAAATCATGTAACGTTAGAACAAAATAAAAAAATTAAAAAAGAAAATAATTTTAATAATAATAATAATAATATCTTAACAGCAGCAAAAGAATTGGCCAAAAAGTTAAATGATCCGACAAGTACGAGTATGACGACTTTTTCCAACTTAAACAAAAAATAAATTTCAACAAGAAATAAAAAATTCAAAACGACGAAAAAAAATTAATTAATAAGAAAAACTTGTTTTAAGACAGAAAATCAAGAAAAAAAGCAGCAACAAAAAAAATCACAGAAAAGACCAATGAACGATATAAAACGTTAAATTACATGGAAATGCATAATTGTTGCCGGTTTTAAGTGAAGAAAAAAAGTGAGCAACAAGAAATTAATAAAAAATGTGACAAATGTAGAACAATGTACGAGAATAATTGCTCATATGATGGTTATGAACTAACTGGTCAAGTATGATCCATATCATACGTGCCACTTCATTTATATGCAAACGAACATGTGTGTGAATTGAAAGGTTTATTATTTAATTAGAAATTCATTTTGTGATATAAAAGTCAACGGTTATTAAGTCACATTATAATTTAAATATTAAATAACAGTTAAAGCAAGAAACTTATTTTAAATAAAATTGTATTTTGTTGTTTACAATTTAAGAATTTTATTTAAACAAAACTAAGATACCCTGATGCCCCTAAACTAAACTGTGCTAAGCTGAATTACTTATTGTACTACGTTTTTAATTCCAACCGACTATGAATATGCCCTCATAGTCGTCACAATTTTAGTTCGAACCTAGTTAAGATGCAACTTAGATTTGGCTACCAACTTATAATTCACTTCTATTCATAGTCGAATCGATTGTCAGTTATTAAATAGTTTCATCTTTGTTTTACAATAAAATATGAAGAAAAAGAATATTGCATGTGGAAATATCGTCACGTAATGGAAAAACGATACGGGTTTCTAATTATAATGAAATCAAATTTTATTTCCACTTAATAATTTTTTGGTGTCATAAATTTAGTAAGCAAAAGAAATTTGTGTCGTTTTTATTTCTGTTTGACACCAGGCGATGCAACACTGCCATAAAAAATTAAGAAAACAATAGCAGAGTTTTAAACGAATTAATTAATCTATCTTTTTAATTTTCACCATCAATCTTTTCTACTTTATCCGTTTACGTAAGAAAGTAACACATCAAACATTAATTGCCTGAGTTGTTTATTCTCTTAAAGAAAAAATTATATATTTTCCAACTCAGAAGAGATGTTTTCATCAGCTGTTCGTTCGTTACTATTTAACTAAACAAAAAAATTAACAACAAAAAAATTTAAAATACTAAAATCAACTTTGAAAGTTCATTGATATATGGATATGATAGCTTCAAAATATTGGGCCAAGGATTTGAAACAGTGCAGCTTAAATGTTTTTTCTACATTTTAATTAGGTCTGTAGGGATACATAAGATGTTTTCCAATCTAATGAAAAACACAACAATAACGTTAAAAATTTTTATATAGCTGATGTGCCCTACTATGAGACCTCCTAGCGCCGTTCCTGAGCAATCGTGATTTCAATTTCGAGATTTTGAATGCAATACTCCTCTCCCATGTTTGTGGCAAATTGTATCTTAATATAATCGTTTAGAGCCGTTTTTGAGTGGCTGAGCTTCCACTAGTCTTGTTAGAATCCGATTTAGGTTCTTTTTTTCACCAGCAGCTGGCCACACTGTCCTTCATCAAGAGTTGAAGTTTTACTATTATATGCACTCTTGTCTCGAAATCCACATCGAAAGTTGTAATAAATCATTGCACGAAAATTTTGACATGTTGATTAATATTTTTATAAATGAATCTAATTTATCTCGAGCTATAGGTGAATTTTTTATAAAAAACGTTTATAAAATTTTATTAGTTAACCGATATTTCGCCATTTCCTTGTGTGGCTTCTTCAGGGAAATATAAAAATTTTTTAAATTTTTTCTATTTTTTTTAATATATTTAAAAAATTTTTATATTTCCCTGAAGAAGCCACTCAAGGAAATGGCGAAATATCGGTTAACTAATAAAATTTTATAAAAAATTCACCTATAGCTCGAGATAAATTAGATTCATATTAAAAACAAAAGGTCGAAAAAATATATAAGAATTATTTAATTTTTTTATTTGTTTTTTATTTTTGTTGACTGTTACAATGAACACGTGTAAAATTAACTCAAAGTATTTTTTGTAGAAGAATATGTCTGACTGCTAACAAATAGCACAAAGTAAATAGTAACCCTCGTATATGAAATTTTAGGTTTTGCCATTGAGATGAAATTGATTTGCAATCAGTCCCTTCATTTGTTACTGAGGGCCTTTGTAATTTAAAAAAATGGCTTTTTTCGGGAACTCGGATTGCATCTCATCAACTCATTCATAAATACATTTTATGTATTAAAACTTTTATTTAATAAAATTCAAAAAGTTTTGTTTGTTGAGGGTTTTTAGCAAATAAGATATCGCAACCTGTTTCGAATAATAAATTTTAAAAATATTTAATAAAACACATACAGTAATTTTGACTTAGCTGCACAATTAACTTTGCACGAATTTTAGTAAAAAATGCTGTTATCTTAAATGTATGTTTGTATGAACATGCAAACAAAATAGATGAATTTTGATGGTGACAACTTGCCATTTGTGTGACCTGCTTGCGATTTTAAAAAAATTATAAATGGCTTAAGTTTGATGTTTATGTAAAAAAGTGGCCACTTGGAATTGACCACCATTTTTTTTTAATGTGTGCAGCTAATTTTGACTTTTTATATGAAAATATTTTGAAACTGCCCAAAAATATGAGAAATATGCGGATATACAAATTGTACTCAAACAAGGTTCAAGAAGAATAATAACAGAAAATACATATTTTCGGGCAGTGAAGTCAAAATGCAGCTAACGTTGATTTTTGTATGAAAATCATTTTAAAATGCCAAAAATTTTGGTCATTTATCTTAAATGTGCAGGTACAAAAAGGGCACTTAAAAAAGGAAGTTTTTGTGTGGGATTTTAGAGAATAGTGAAGGATATTATTCATTTTATGCAGTTAAGTGAAAAGTGCTCTTAACCAAGTGGCAGCTAAATCAAAACTACTATAATATTATAAAAGTCTCACTCACGCCAACATAGCATATCAGGAAATCATATTTCCAATGGTATTTTCTTTTTCATTTATTTACCTTTTATCTCTGGTCATGGTTTCCTTTTCTTTTTATAAATGCTTCGAGGTAATGTTTATATGGCTGGGGAGCCAACTAGTTAAGTATGATAAGTATTAACTTTAATAGAATAGTACATCTGAATTATATTATAATTGGGGTATTCACACGGTCGTCATAAAGTCATATGTCTTAAAATAATAACACGAAAAAATATGACTGCTGTGAACAACTCCTCATAATTTAGTGTGCTATTTTAAATTTGAGTCAGCTGATAAGAAAAAAACAATAATAAAACGGACAATCGTTACAATCATAAAAATTGTATATTAGAATGCCGAAAACAAGTGAAAAAATGAAAATGATAGCTAGTTTGTGCAAAAACTACACTACTGTTTAGTTATGACAAAACAAAAACACAGCATAAATAGTCAAAACATAAACAATTTTTTTAAGACGTCATAAAATGATAAGACATTATGACAATATGACATGACATATTAGGACACCGTTTGAATACCCCAAATGTATACACTTTTCTTTGTTGTGAATCTACAGTACATGCATTATAGGCCGTATGGGCTTCCTATGTACTGGAATAAATAAATAAATAAATATCCTTTTTTCCAATTCAGCTACTAAATAGCACATACTTACTTTTTAAAAGCTGTTAAAATATGTTCTAACGGAAAGCAACAGGTACGAGAATAACTTATTGTATTTATTGCTTGATTTTCCTTTTTTTCTTTTATTTTTTCAAGCCGCAAATTTTTTTTATTAAAAATTTTCAGCAACTCTGGCTCAGCCAACCACATCGCCAAGAGTTCTATAACCTCTGCTTGAAATCGAGAGTATTATAAAAATTATATGTTG
This sequence comes from Gymnocheta viridis, assembly GCA_956483585.1. Taxonomy (NCBI): domain Eukaryota; kingdom Metazoa; phylum Arthropoda; class Insecta; order Diptera; family Tachinidae; genus Gymnocheta; species Gymnocheta viridis. Next base: position 120,554,288 of record OY101441.1, on the reverse strand, counting down.
TTGTATTTTGTTGTTGTTGTATATTTTTCCAACTTGTAGATGAACATGTTGTACTACAAAACATATTTGCACGTAAAGCGGTTATTTTTTGTCTTCTACGCTGTTTTTTTTTCTGTTAAGTTTTCTATCAAATTGACAGACCGACAACTAGACAACAAAATAGAAAATCACTAGTGCTGCAGAAGAAGGAATAGGAGTAGGAGGAGGAGCAGGCGTTAACATATAATGGTGGTGGCAAGGGGGAAGTAAGCCAAAAAAAAACTGTAAACACATGTAAACAGTCAACGAACTGGCCAAAATTAGAAGAAGAAAAAGAAGAAGAAGAAGACGGTACTAACAAATTCAACTGCAAGCATAGAATGGCTAAGAGATGGAAGCTTTAAGCCAACAAGAAACTGCATACATATTCATATGTGCATGTGTGCATAACTTAACTCGCTTTCGTACTTCTTGAGAGGCGAATGCACTGACGACGTTTGTTGCTGCACTTATTTTTTTGCAGAACTCTGCTGGCAAAATAAACACAACCAACCACTCGAGTAAAGGGGAAACAAGCTCAAGTTTCGTAGCGTACAATTTTTTGCTTTTTTTTTTTTTTTGGACCAGCACTCAGGGGATGACCCCTACACATGCAATGCATTGTGCTGGAACTAGTGGAAAGGGATAGTGATAGATATGAAAGGAGGTGAAGCTTCATTCGTTCTTTACAACTCTGCTTTTTTTTTTTTTGCACGTTTTATTCGTAGAGCAGTGTTGCAGCGCCTCTGGTGTCGAGGAGGACATTACGAGGTTTGAAGCTGTGTTTAGTTTAGTAGCCACTTCTTTTTATTAATTTTATTTTACTTCGCCGTTGATTGTGCTACTCAGTACCAACGAAGGAGGGCGCTCTGATGTTACATTGGGATTAGTATCAGCTGAAGTTGGTACTGTCCAGTGACCAGTGACCATGCCTTCGCCACTGAAATCTTCCGCCAACAACTGACACAAAGGCACACCAATGCACATCAGAGAAATGCGTGGTGTTTTTATTTCATGACTCTGTCTGACACTGGGTTTGAACCCAGGTCCTTCGGTTTGTAGTCAACGTGCTTACTACCTGAGCCAACGCCACCCTCAATTTTTTGCTTACTTTGATTTCTTTCCTTCTCGGTTTCAATTTCTGTTTCTATTTGCAAGCAGTTTGAATGGGTACTATTAAATTTGTAGCCAGAGACGTAGTGTAGAATATTCAAAAGTAATCAATAACTCAAAAAAAAAGAAATTTGAGAGCGAGAAAATGTTTCCAATTTAGTAAAATAACAAATTGGCATAAATATTAAAGTGAAAAAAACTTTAAAAAATTTTCGTTGACGGCAAATCATTCTCGTTTTCAGATTTACCTATTTTGTCACGCGCTTGATATTCTGTACATTCGTCACATACTCTGTTGTCAGTCAGTTGTTTTGTCGTTGCTTAGATGGATGAATAGATTTGCTTCTTGCTGGAGTCGTTTCTATATATTTTTTTTCTTGCGCTTCATGCTTGGTATCACAAACTTGGCTTAAATTTTTATTTATTTGTAATTTTTTTGAGTGTAAGGCAGATGGATGATGGTCGCTAGATCATCATGAACATACCAAAGTAAAAAAAAATAAGAAAACAAAGAGAAACGATCGACTATATAATACCCCAACATTGCAAGAACAAAGTACTAAATAAGTTGTTCAATAATAATGATGGCCTTAAACAATTTTGTATTTATGGAAAAATCCAAAATTATAAAAGCGAAATGACTTAAAAAAAAATTTTATATGATTGAAAAAAATAATACGAGGGGAAATCAACTCTTCTTTGGAATAACATTTTCTTAAAAACAAATGCATAAAAGTATTAAAGACCCACTGTAGGGTGTCCGAACAGAACCAAGCTTAAGCTTTTGATTCCAACTGAATGACTGAATGACTGGCTGACTTCTTTCGCGCACTCATTCAATTCACTTTTGCTGCCATTTTTCGCTGTTGTTGTTGTTGTTCTTGTTGCTGTTGCTGTTGTTGTGCAGCAGTTCTGCTGCTCTGATCGTTCGTTCGTTGGCTTTTGTTTGTTTATAATTTTTTTTTCGTTTTATTTGATTTTTTCTGCACAACAAATTTTCAGCTCGGTCGTTCGTTGCCGTTTGAAAAACTGGGTCAATTGTTTGTTTTATTACTTCGTACTTTTGTGGATCTATGGTGTTTTTCTTAACGTTTTTGTAGTTGAATGACTACTTCTATTACAACTGCTGCAAACAACGACTGTTTACTACCACTTTTGCTACCACTGCTTATTTTTTTTATAGATGCAGTTTTTTTTTGGTTGCCTGTTTCTATTTGTGAGCCAAGTTAAAAGTAGTTTTTTGTTACTTGCTGATGATTTGTTGTTTTTTATATATAAATTTTTTGCAGTATTTAATTACAATTTTTATTACTTTTAGCATTTTTTTTATTATTGTAATTTTTGGTTTCGATTATTTGTGTTATTGTTCTTGTTGTTGTTTTTTATTTTTGTTTTTGTAAGACATGAATATTCATGTTTGTTTGTTCGTTGCTGTGTGTAATAAGAGTCTGAAAAAACGTCAATTTTTAAATCGTTTCAATCATGCTAAATTCTAGCTGTCAGTTGTTGTTTGTGAGTTTTTTTTGCATTTTGTTCTTGTTGTTCAGGAAAATATTTATTTTATTTCCGGTCTTTAAGATTAGGTCAGTGGCCACTTACATGTAAAACTACGTACATAAATATGTGTGTGTGTGTATGTGCACATGCGCATACTTAAAACGATTTAAGGAAGTTTACTTACTAAAAAAAGTCTTTGCATACAGAAGCTTGTATGTAAATAAATGTAATATTTAATGACAATTTATACATTTTAGATATTTAATTTTGTTCTGATGTTATCTCTCAAAAATAAACTGAAAAGTTCATAAATTTAAGCAGCTATTTTTTTAAATTATGCTCTGAAATATAAAAATCCTTAACGCCAAATTATCGTAAGCGAAATTTTTTCAAAACTTGTTTTATTATTGAAATTTAAATTTGGTGGATCTGCTGGTAGTTTAAAAGTACGAAAATGCTGATGACTTCTAACATGTTTTTTTATCTTAAGCGACAGTTTATTTACAAAAACTGCTTGGTCCGAAGCAGGTTTGCAAGCGAGACTTGTTGATGAATGTTGCATCTCCTACCTCGGCATATACTCCCAGAAGTCATGGTTTTTGTTCGGGGCTCTCTTTTTTACATAAAACTACGATTCGTTCAAAACTTCAAAAATGCCAATATATCGCTTCCCAATAAATAAACGTGTCACAATACAAAAATAGGTGTTTCGAGAAAATGTAACTTTAATAGTTTTTGGTCAATAATTTAAAAAACTATAATAGTCAGATTGCTGAAATATGGTGTTAAACACGCGTGATTATGTCATTTTGTACCTAATATGTGTTTTGACACTTTTCTTGCCGGGAAGCGATATCATGTCTCTCCGTCTTATTGTCTCATCCAATTATATGCTAAAATTGTGTGAATTGCTTTGAATCTCTCGTAAAATCGTTGTGAGCTTAATAAAATAGGTTTCTTTCTGCCTTCTTTTTGCAAGCTCAAAATGACATCGATATAGTGAATATGTGTGCTTGCTCCCGGCACAAAAATAACTACTTTGGAAAAAGTTTTAAAATTTAGAAAAAAAGAATAAAACGAAGTTCGAATTTTCGAACATAATTCAAGATTTTTATGTTATTGAATTAAAAAAAAATTAATGTTGTCAAGTCACTAAAAATCTTAAAAAATGTTTTGCTGGTTTCAAATATAAAAAAATTTATTCGAAATTGCGAACAATCATACATCAATAGTTTATAAATTTTTATTTTTGCTTGAAACCAAATTTTTTTGGCTTGTCGATACAATTTCGTTTCATTTCTAAATTTAAAAATGGGGTTCGAATTGCCGAACATGTTTTAAGAATTTAGTTCGAAGTTTCGAACATATCTCAAAAATATACATATATACATACTTCTATATTTCTGCATAAAAATAATAATTTTTTCATAATTACGCATAAACAATATGATAAGACATGCATTCCCATGCTAAAACATCGGACTCCAGAGTTTCTTACGTGATCCTTTTTGATCGTGCCATTATCATTGCACTGCATGGATACATTCGTAAATTTAGTATGTGTGCATTACTGCAAGCTTAGCGTTTATTAAAAACTTCTTTGTGCAGACAATAGACGGTGCTGGCTCACATTTCTTTAACTACGGCAGATTTGTATTTAATGCTGCAAAAGTTTGAAGACAGCTACGGCAGATTTGTATTTAATGCTGCAAAAGTTTGAAGACAGCTTGCAAAAATTTACTGTCTTTACGAATGCACCCATTATGTTTCATAGCAGGGCTTGTTCTATCATATAAAAAATACGATTGAATTTGTAAAAAAGGAAAAGTTTAGGTGTTTGACACAAAAACTGATCTTTTAGCAACTTGCTTTTTGGCAACACTGTTTTTGGCAGATCAGCTGTTTTCGTGTAACATGTTACTGTTAAACATGTTCAGTTTCGTATAGAATTACACACAAAGAACGCTTGCAGATTATTGAATTTCATTATCAAAATTCATGATCGGTTAAGAAAGGGCAAACAGAAAATTGTGTTGGATCCAGCGTATGAACCATTTAAGTCGTAGCAGCGTTCAACATTTACATGAAATCATCTTTAAACATTTAATTATTAGATCGTTCTATCGACTCAAATAAATATTTCTTACATTTCTCTAAATTGTATGTGTGTGTTTTTTTATCACATCCGAAAGCTCTTCAAAAACTCATCCCTTAGAAGATTATTTAGGAAATAAGATCATTCGAAAATCAGTTAAAATTAATAAATTTTGGTGAAAAGCCTTGGAAATCTCTAAAACCAATACTTAACTTTTGCCAACATGATATATGGATATAACAGTGTCTTACTGGAAGGGACAGATAGCAGATCTGCCATAGATCGTCTCCCAAGAAGCGATACTGGCGTTCGATAAACAAATAGTTGAACTAGAGATGGGCACCGATCATGTGATTACGCATGATCGTAATTAGTTTTTTGTTTCAATCACGTGAGCATGCACAAACGTGGGTATAAAAAATTTAGTGTGAGTAACGTGATTGTTTCGTGATTTTTTTGTTTGCTTTATTGTAATTTTTTTTATTTAATTTTTTTTTATATTTAATTGACTTATTCATAAGTACTTCAAGATCGTGAGTTTCCGTGATTATGAATAACTTTTTTTTTCACTCACGTGAGCATAAAGTGAGTGTGCATGAGCGTGACTGAAAGTTATTCAGGCTCCCATCACAGTGGCATAGATTGAACACAGTGACATATGCCCGATTCTCTAAGTGATTTCCAGTCTAAATAGGCGTCTACAAAAATCAAATATCGTAATGTAAATTATCAGTTAGAAAAAAATTATAATTTGTATATTTTCCCATTTACTAACAAAAATTCACTCCACACATTTTCTCACCCTTCACCCTTCTGCAATTAGAATGCATAAAAACAACAACTAAATAAACATTAGATGGAATGATGCTGTGGAAGTGTTGCAAACCGTATAAAGTTGCTGCTGCTGGTTTGTCGTTCGAATTCGTTTTATTTTTTTGCTATTTACTTCTTTAAGTTTTCATTAATTTCATTTTCATTTTCATTTCTTAAGCCTGAGATTGATGCCACAAATTGGTTCACATGTTATCTGACGTAATTGTGAATGACATGAGTTTCGCGTTTGAAATTGAGTTCATCATCTTTTGGTGTTGCTTACAATTGTAGAAGTAGAAGAAGTCTCTTTAGATTATTCACAGCAATAACAAAAACAACAACTACAACAACAACATTATTACCAGCATTTGCAAGAGTAACTTAGAAAAAAAATAGCTAAATAAAAAATCTCCACAAAAACCAAATAATAATGGGTAACAACAAAAACTGTATATTTTTTTTTTTACCAAATCCAACTTAAGTCAGCACTTCTTTTCATTCCATGCACTCCAAGATGATCTTCTTCTTCATCGTCTTAGCATTTTTATTTTATTTATTTTTTACTCGTGTTGACTTTGTTGGCAAGCAAATCTCTAAGCAAATGCCTGAATCACTTCTTGGCGACTTGTTGTATATTTGTGCAACATTTGTGCAAACACACAACGAATACGCATCAGAGTTTTAAAACGATTTGCATATAGAAAGAAATTAAAATGAAATACTATATGACTCGGCGGATCTGCACCTTGCTGGACCAGGACTGCCTCAGGCAGTCGACACTGAGTAGGATGTTGGCTTTTGTGAAATGTTCTGAGTGACCTTAAGAAGCCTGAAATTCCAAAAATTTCTAGAAATGCGAAGAGCCTCAAATGTGCCCTACACTGCACTTCCAAATGTAGATCGTATAAATTAAGTTTTGCTGTCTGAAATAAATGAATTCCTTTAAAGTGCAACTACGAATCATTTGTTTCTCATTGTCTGTAGACAAAAATTATTGTGGCATTCTGTACACGTTTGATTATTTGTGGTAGTTGCTAATTTGTTGTACTTGTTTTTTTTTCTCCTCTTAGTTTTCTTTTTTTTGTTTCTTTTCGTTTAAATAAGCGAAGATAATGTTTCTTTTAGCAGCCATTGGTGTTGTTGCCTTTTGATTTGACCAAAATACGTGTTGATTATGTGTTAATTAGTTTTAAGCCATGTTGTAGTTACAAACAACATGTATGTACAACATTTACGTTTTAGATTCTCTAAATTTAATTTTTGTTATTTATTTATTTTTTTGTTGTTGCGCTTTTTTCGATTTAATGTTGTTGTAGTCAGTCGTATGTAATGAATTAAAATTTTGTTGCGTGTTTATGATCTTAAAGTGCATTTACTACAGGCTGTTTGTTGTTGTGGTATGGACCCAGTTTTGTTTTTTCTACTTTTAGCAAAATAATTACATAATTTTGTGCTAAACAAAAAGTGTAAAGAAAAAATATACTAATTTATACCCACAGGGTATTATTGCAATTACATTTATATGGAGATGCTTGAAATTTACAAAGAAGTTTCTTAATTAGAAAAATATATAATTTACTCGATCGAAATTAAATTAAACTTGCAAATGCTTGTTGTCTCGAAGCAATTATCAGATTCTCCTTTTGATATTTTATTTGATAGACTGACTACAAATAGGCAGGGTAAAAACGCCTTTATTTTAAAAAATTTATATATTTTGACCCCTTTTACACACGCAAATATTCCATTGATAAAGTTTTTTTTTAATTTTTTTTTAAACTTTGTATCACCTTTGTGTTCTTTTGTTGGACCAACAAAGCAACTTGGCGAGTACATCAAAGTCTCTAGTCAACCACATTCTTATTTGCCTTCTCAACAACAAATTCAAGACTTTGCAAAGTAAACTTTAAAAGGAGATCTTAAACAGGAAAAATAAATAAAATAGATTTAATCAAACAATTTTTGATATCAATAAAAAAATTTATTAAATTTGCGCCTGCAAATAAATTGACAGCATCAATTAAATTATTATACATGATTGCAGTGAATTAATTTTGAATTAAGTACAAATTGAATTAATCAAAAGTACAATCAAATTTTTAATTAAATTTATCAAACATTTTGCTGCATATATTATACTTTTAATTAATTATTTGATTGGAGATGGAAATAAATTGTACTTTAAATTAATTATTTAATTGGGTCGATTTGAAGAACAAAAAATTAAAAAAAATTTGATTTCCACAGCAAATGGCGCTGGAAAAAGCCAGAGAGTAAAAATATATGGAATGATTAATCATCAGAGATGGGAATAAGTTGTACTTTTAATTAATTATTTAATTGGGTCGATTTGAAGAACAAAAATTAAAAAATGTGGGTTCTCAGCTACCAATGGCGCTGGAAAAAGCAAGAGAGTAAAAAAATATTGAACAAGTAATTATCAGAGATGGGAATAAGTTGTACTTTTAATTAATTATTTAATTGGGTCGATTTGAAGAACAAAAAATGGAAAATTGGCTGATCTCAGCTGCCAATGGCGCTGGAAAAAGCAAGAGATTAAATATATGTGGAATAAGTAGTTATCAGAGATGGGAATAAATTGTTCTATTGATTAATTGTTTGATTGAGTCTATTTAAATAACAAAACACCAGCAGCTAATGGCGCTGGAAAAAGCAATAGTGCAATAATATTTAGAGTAATATATCATCAGAGATGGGAAGTTCGTATTAACCGCAATTGATTTAACTTGTAAACATTAAAACAATTAATTTTCGTATTTTAATTTATTAAATAATGCTGTTAAATAGTAAATATTCCTCCCTGATAAGTGGAGAAATTGAACAAAGAGTGCTGATGAGATTCTGTAACAAGTTCGAAATCAGTACTGATCTTTTCTGCTGATTAAAAATTTTCCAATTTACTTTCTCAATAAGAATAATTTGAATCTATAAAAAATTTTTAACATAAAAGAAATTGGTAAAGTCAGATTTAAAGTTGAGCCTAACAATACTTTTCAGCTTAAACCTAAAGAGTTCAAAGAAATTACGTTTAAATATTAATGAGCAAATTATTTTTTTTTTATTTCATTTAAACTATATTTAGGCTTGATTTATGATACATTGTTTGTCACCAGATGAACTCTTAAAATGTTTAATTGCGTTAATTTAAAAATAATACAAATACAAACACTTTAACAAACTTGTGGTTATAAAACAGAAAAAAGGCCTAAAAACATACGCAGAGTATTTTCCGCTTTCCACAATTATTTATAAACTTCCGTTTATCATAAAACAAAACTCTAATTACTAACAAAAGTATTTAAAATTGTGACCGTTATTTTCTAAAGAATTCAAAATGCTTCATTAATGTTTGTTGGTTTTTTAATTTAACGAATTTCAAATAACACAAAATACTTAAGTGTCACACAGTAAAATACTTGGCTTTGGGACAGCAAAATTTATTAGTTTTTATTCTTATAAAATTAAATTAATATTTCTTGTAAAATGCTATTTAACCGGTTTAATTTTAATTAAATTAGTCAAAACAGTCACACTAACAGATAGAAACGCAAATATGAACTGGAAAGCTGCTGGTATTTTAAACCATAAAAATTATTTTTATTAAAAGAAAAATACATTTAACTTGTTTAGAGTAAAGTTTATATTTCCTTTAACAATTTATAATTCAACAGGAAATATCAAATGGTTATAAACTTCTTATACACCCTTTTTTTAATTAGAAAGATTTCTCGTCACCTTTGTGCCAAATTAACGAAAGTGGCAAAATGTAATATTTTACGGTTGTAGGTTTTTTTCAATAACTTTAAATGTAACATTTCTCTTGCGATAAAAACGTCTATCTGTACTTTAAAAGTTAAAAAAAAAGCTTTTTAGATATTGACAATTTTGTACTATCCGTGCGTCCACAGCATTTGAATTTCATAATTAAAGAAGTTTTGAAGAAACGATACGATAGATTGACGCTAAAGAGTCCATGTATTTTACCATTAAAAATCAAAGGAAATATTTTAATTTTAGTTTGCGGATTTAAATAAAAACAGGAAATGTTTAATAAAAATTTTCGTTTGATTAAAATTTCTAAAATATGGTTAGCAAAGGACCAACAAAACATGTCTTCTGTTTTCTGTTGATGAAAAACAAAATATCTAAACTTGGAAACTTGTTTCCTTTATAATAAATTTTCAAACGCAAAAGCTTTATAGCTCAACTATATAACATATTATCTGCTACTTACACAACAATAAATGAATGAGAAATTATTAAATGTCATTTTTCTAATTGTTGAACATTAAAAAGAAAAATGTATGCTTGCAGACAGTTCACCCTCTCAAGACGGGTTTGAGGAAAATATTATATTAAGTATGGCCAATGAAACGAGTGCTGAGTGTAGTCCGTGCTGCCTTAATGGTGACACAAAATCAGACTTTAAAGTTAATAATATAACATTCAGGTTCATGATGGAAATTGATCGATATTTCAAAAGTATCATTTTGAAAGTATATGATGAATTTTGAACCAATCTCAACTTATTAACTTGAAGAAAGCAGTCCAGAAAATAAAATTCAAACAATATAAAGCAAATATAAAAATTAATTTATCAAAAATTATACAAAAATTCATTAAAAAAATTCTATGATTTTTAATTGCATTTTAGCTATTTAGTAAAATATTATTAGTTTAATTAAAAACAAATTGAAATTGATTACTGAGGGGTATAGCTAGTTCCTATGCGCATTTTTTAATATTGAAATAGCTTTAAATTTCATTTGATTAGATCAAACAATAAAAAAATCTCAAAACACTGAAAAATCAATAAAAATCTACAAAACGCATTCCAAATTTCTTTTAAATCTTAATTATGAGAAAAATGTAAAATCAAAAATTCGACATTACACATAAAATTACCCAAAAACTCGACATTCCTGAATTACGTTTACCGAATAAATAGAAATAAAAAAATCTATTTTGTTCCAAAAAAAATATATATATATATCAAATCATTGTTTTTTAAATAATTTAAAATTTATATAAAAAACAATTCCTGGAACTCCAAAAAATTTTTTACGGACATCGAAAACAATTACTGCCTGCTACCTACATTAATTAGTTTTAATAAAATAGTTAAAAATAATTTTAATTTGCATTTACTTTCTCAAGCCTCGATCGAAGTCAGGCTCGGTTTAATAATCTTTAAAAAATTAAAAAAAATGTTTATTATTCTGATTTATTTGGCCTTTTTTTATTAAATTTTATTAAATAATTTATTCAAGCTTTAGGTCCAGAAAATATCGGATTAAATAAATCATTTTTATTTATTTTCTGGACCTAAAGCTTAAATAAATTATTTAATAAAAATGTTTATTTCTTCAAACAATGAAAATCAACTTAAATAAATAGTGAAAATTTAGTAAAAACACTCATTGGCATAATTTGTCCTTCTAAAATCATTGATTGTCGTTATCAACTTGATTCAGGTGTTTTGTAGGGTAATTAATACTTTTGAAACTACAACACTTTGTCAGCACCAACACTCTCGCTGTTATGCCACCAAAGACATTCCTCAAAGATGTAGAAATGAAAGGAAAATAATAATAAGTAGAAAAAAAATTTGAAAAAAAATCAATTTCAATTACTTTTCAAAAACGTTAAATTGAAATTAACACCTTCACATGGCTAAAAGCGTCTCAGTGGTCATGTTACTGAACTCGTACCATGTTGTTCCTTCCAGCAGCGTGGCAGCGCATTATTGACAGCTCGGCTACAACAAACAGCAGCAGCATCAATCCTCAACAGAATATTAAACAACAACAAAATATAAAATAAAATAAAAATGAAACTGTTGTTGTGCGCAAAAGTTGTAGGAAAAGCGACCTGTTGCCACTACGTCAGCGAGTTTATTAGACAAATTGGTTTTATTTTTCCGTATGTTTTCAGTGAACTGTTCCTGTATACGCTCAAGTTTCAGCTGATTTATTGCGTGTGTGTGTGTGTGTGTGCTGTTGGTGTGTGCTGAAGTGTTTTTTCCTCCTTTTTTTCTTCTGAAGTGTCTTTGCGAATTTGATTTGTTTTGTTTTTTTTTGTTGGTGCTGTTGTTTAGAAAACATTGGCCAGGCCAAATAGCCTGTGACAACAACGATCAATCAGATTTTAACTTAAAAAATTAATGAAAAAAAGTAACAACACAAACTGCAAAACATGTTCCCTACCAGGCTGGCTGTTAAAATATTAAAAAAAACAAACGTCATATTAATGCTGCCGATGTTTATAAGTTTTAAATCAAAACGGAGTAAATGACATACAAATTGTCTCATTTTCTATGATAGTAAGTAGAATTCGTTAAGTAAATATAACCAGCAGTAACAGCAGCACCTCCCCGATGTGAAAACGATGGGGACTTTGTTTTATTCGAACACTAGAAAAGCTTATGCATACACTCTACTTATTGAAACAAATACCTATATCGTTATACGTTCGAAATATACAGCTTATCTAATGTGACCAGTACCCATGTTCTGTGACTCCCGCGTCGAGAAACTTTTCGATTGAAATGTGTGAAATGCAACAAAAATGCCATAAAATTATACAAACAGCTGTTTTTCTCACTAAAATGTGTCTGTAATTTTTTTTTTTGGCTGGTAATAGCTGTCACGTAAGGAAAATTTACTCGCCAATTCACAGAAAAAGTGTGTCTGTAAAATTTTTGCGAGAAAAGCTGCCGCTTTCAACTGTCAAATATACTCGCAAACAAAAACGCGGTGAGATAAAATTGTAAAAATACAAAACATATTCAAGATGGGAAATGTAACGAATAATAATACGGAAAAAACAACAAATTCTTTATTTTATTTTTAAACGCACAAATATTTTTTTATTTTTATGCACTAAAAATTTATTATTTAAACATTTTATTTCCCATCACTGTGTTGTGCACAGCTGTTTCTTTATCATATGACACATTTTTAAATGTTCTATAAGTGCGCAGACAATATAACAGTACGTTGCGTTACGGCGTGACTACAGCAACGTTCGTCTAACGAGTCCTTAAGACATAAACGCTAATGAGATGGTGTAGCGAATATCGAAAGTGAATTAGTTGTTTTTTTTTGTTAAAGTAATTTATTTAAAAAATGCATAAGTAATCTGAGTCTTGTGGAAGCCAAGTGTCATTCAAAAATTTTATATTATTTTTATCAATTCTATATTAAATATAACAATTCTGCAATTGTGGCCAAGAGAAATAAACGAAAAAGCTTTAAAATCTAATAAAAAAAACATTATTAGCTCTTTAAAAGTTCATTATTGCCGCCTGTTAATTTTCCTCTTAATTTATTTTACACTCCTCGTCTTGGCCATATTCTTGCCAAGACAGAAACTAATAGTTGTGCTAGTTTAACGCTTGTTGGTTTGTTATTTAGTCAGTTGGTGGGTCGATTGGTCTGCAAAGCCAATCGACAAAAAAAAATAGCCAATCATTATTCAATCAAATCAAACACTTGTTGTCCAGTTTTTTTAAATTTTTTTTGCTTAGTAAAAGTTGTTGCTGTTTGTAGTGGACGTTGTTTAATTCTAAATAACGAACAAATTAGGAAAATTAAAAGTGTATTTATTTTGTAAATTACAAATGTTTATAGCATAATAAAATAATATGTCTGGTTATACATTGTAGCAAAGTTGTTTGGAATGTTGGTTTGAGAAGAGCGGAGTTTTTGGGAGTATTAAATTAAATTTAAAAAAAAATTGATAAAAACTTAAGTGAAAATTATGATTTATCGAGCATTTTTAATATATTTTCAAATTTAAAAAAAATCCATGGTAAATAAATTACAAATCTGTTCCACAAATTACGGATCTTCGAATCAAAATTCAAATTTTCCGTAATTATATTATTTTTTTAACGAAAATTTTCCATAGACTTTTTAAGGATTTTTGTTTTTAAACAACACAATTTATTTATTTTATTTAAAAAATGTTTAACTCTAAATATTTTTAGCTTAAACAGAGTTTTTTCGGGTTTCTTTCCGGCCGCTAAAGTGTTGCGAACTTTAGCCAAAAATGCTTGGCGCCAAACAGAACAATGAAAACCAAAAAACATTCTGATTTTTTTTCAGAAAGAACGAACGAAGACAATGATTAAATTCCTGCAACTTTTAAATCACGATATTTTAATTTTAAATTAAATAGATATTTAGGATAAAGTTTTGCTGTCATGTTCCGCACACAAGCAAACACAGTTTTATCTTGAACATCAAACTCATGCCTTTGAAGTGAACCGGACCATGCAGCATTTTAAATATTAAAATACATTTATTATTTTTAATATTAATTTTATTCTTGGTTTTAGTTTTACATAAAAAGGTATTTTTTTTGTTTACTTTACTTTAACAGCAACATGTCATTAATTGCCTTTTAAGTTGGGCTACTTGTAGTACGACTTAAAACAGTTAATCAGCTGTTTAATTTTTTGTCATTTTTTCAATTTGAGTCCAAGTTTTTATTGAAAAAAAATTTTTAACCGTTAATTTACCATTTCGACAAAGTTTACACGTTTTAAATTACAAAAAAAAAATATTGTCATTTGGTTTTAATTTAATCGTGTGTTTTACTAAAACGTTTTAGGTTTGTTTTTATTTTGTTGGCTCATTTCGTTTATTATTTTTGGCCAAAAAATAATAAAAACTACTACAACAATGAAAACATGTTTTAGCTATTTATTTTCCTTTTAACGCATTTGACATTTTTTTTTTCTTCTCTGCTTTTAAATTATAAATTTTGGCCCATTTTAACAGTTCATAAAGAAAACAAGTACAAAACCTCAAAAGATGAATGTCTTTATGTTGCGGTTTTTATTTTCTATATAAAGATTATTGTTGTTGTAGCTGTTTTAAATGCCTGTCAAAATTTTATCGCTTTAAGCGACAACATAATCAAAAAGTTTATATATGTATATAAATATTTTTGAGCGTTTTTTTTACATTTTGCTTTTTTTTGCCAAAGTTTGCATATCACTTAATGTTGAATATGATAAAAAAAGGGTGTCCAATTAAATGAGTAATTGACACTGCATAGCAAGCGCCCAAACCTTATACATGCTTTTTGAAAAATTAGACAAGCCACAGCTTATGTGACTAGAGTGAATCATGCTTCACCACAGCCACAAAGGAGACCAGAGATGACACGATACCTCATGCTATTTTAGCTGTAATTCATCGCGTTTTTTTTTAAATACGTAAGCGGCATTTTTTCGAAATTAAGTTTTTTTGGTTTTTATGGTAGAAAATAACATTTGTCACCATAAAAACCAAAAAAAAAAAACAATTTCGTAAAAATGCCGCTTACGTGTTTTAAGAAGTAACGCTACGAATTGTTGTTATTCTATCTCTGTCGCATGATAGTCTGGTATTGCATGAAACATGCACTCAATATATTCTGTACGTATTATTAACTGAAATTATATTTTAAAATAAATGAAAGTTTACTTAAAACCCGTTCTACTCATTTTTCATTTAAATTTAACAAAAAGTTCATTTAATTAGTAATGTTAAAAAATTAATTGACTTAAGCACGTACAAACAAAGGATTTTTCCTTTGTTTCTGATATTTTTATTGCCAAATAATCAAACCGCAGGTTCCCTAAAAATTAAAGACTTTTCCTTTGCTTCTGTCATATAAACATAGTGGTTTGACTTTTAAAATTTTTTCGGCGATCAATAAATGAATACATACATGCATTTATAGAAGAGGATATCTCAAACAAATAAATCAAATAAAGCAAGCAAAGAAAAAAAATATTGCACTTGAAAACAACAGACAATATTGAATGTAACCGAAAATCCGTATTAATATGTCCTTAGTTTTTTGAATGAATGTTAGAATCAGTCAAAAATAAAAGTGCTTACAATCTTAAATGTTTTATCTTTTAAAAATGACTGAACGGATTACTTCTTGAATAACGTACAGTCCGATACTGTAATAATATTGTGAGTGTGATATTGCTATCTCTTTTCATTTATAATCTGATGGGGAAAACCACTGATTTAAGCTTAAACACAACCTCATTGAAATGACACGAGACGTACTGATGTCTGTCTCTGTCGCACTGTAATCTGCAAAGGAAAATAATTTCCTCATATCGTTGTGCTTTCTTTTCCTTTATTTTATGGTGCAAAAAAATATAAAACGAAATTTCACAGTCACATGGAAATTTATCTTATATACATATATATATATGTATATTATTTTCTTTATTAATTTATGATAATTAAGCGTATTTTTTATTTTTTAATTTATTTACTTTTAATCACTAACTTTGTACTTCTAAATTGTTTTAATTTTGTGTTGTTTGTTTGATATTATTCTTACATTATATTGCTGTCTCTTTTCGTTTTGTATCTGTTGCGGGGAGAAACCCCACTTTAGCTTTAATCTAAATTCATTGTTTCATAACTGGTTTAACCAGCGGCCTCACGACAGCTGTTCGTAATTAATTCTTGCCTTTGTTCAAAAGTGAACATAAAAATAATCAGCGTGAGTAGCGGTAGTGCATGTGTAGAACAATTATATTCTGCAAAAAAGTTAGATGCATTGCTTGCGGAGGTTTGTTGGTGGAGTTCTAACACTATACAGTTTGAAGATGAAAGCACCGATGATGAAAATGACACTGCAATTGTTGGACACACTGAAGAAAACATGCCCTTGAATATTATGTCTAACTCGGATGATGATGCAGAACATGAATATGAATAACCTACAAAGAAAACAAGATCATCAGAACCACAAGCGTCAACTTCAAGGAGGATGATGTAAGAATATCTGTAATATGAATCGGAATTTTTATTTTCATGCAAAATAAAGTTTATAAAGAAAAAAAACAGCATATTTGTGGATTTGTAATCAACTTATTGACAAAACGGATGATGCACAAGTTTTAATTTTTTGGGATACTTTCACGTGCAATTCTCAGAATTGAGTCCCAAAATCATGTATTGTACTGTGTTATATGAAATACATACACTTGAACACTGATAAATGTTGTTGCGGCCACCGAAAACAACACTTGTGTTTTTTGGAATATTGGTCTCATGTCCAATTCTTTTCTTATTGAATATAAGGTACTACTAAGAAAGTTAAGTGAAAATTTTAAAATTTTCATTTTATAAAGCAAACTTAAAGATTTATGTTCTTTAAAGAAAATTTTTCTTTATTACTTTAAAACTGTTTACTAATTTTTTTAAGTAAAAAATTTCGTCATTTATTATTTAGCTCATTATTTTTAAAATTTTCTGATTAGAAAACTTGTTGATTAGTTTTTAGCTTAGAAAACTTTTTCGACTAGAAACTATAAAAACTTCGATTTCTTAAGAATAAAATTTTAACAAAAAAAATTGTTGTGAATACTTAAAACATAAGGGACACCCTTTTGCACATGAGCAAACATTTCATGAGTGTTTTTTTCAACCGCATGGAATTTAACGTGTGAGATGTTAAACGGGGTTTTTATGTTGGCCCACCAATTCACAAACAGCAGGTTAGAGGGCATAACAATATCAAAAGATATAAAATATTAAAAGAAAAATATTTAAAACTGATCAACAGTGTTAGATGAATTTATTTTTTGACAAAGCCAGCACGAAGCAAATATTCCCTTTTTTTGTGTATAAAAGTGCGCGATCGCATAAAAGGCAGTATAAAATTTTAATTCAAGTCCATATGACGGCGAATGCGCAAGAACTGTCTCGTTCATGGAGAAAGCAGGCTCACAAAGGCCTATCCTTATTTCACAACTACCATTAATATAGAACAAATGTACTCTCAATATGTGGGAAAAGATGACTGGTATTCCTGGTTAACAACGTTACAGTGCGCTGTTTGCTCGGGTGCAATAACTGCAGTAAAGCGAGGAAGTGCCAATCAGCTGCAATACTAATCGTCTCTGCAAGAGCTCAGAATGTCTATCTATATTATTAATAAGCAAACACTGAACCGATTTCGGAAAGATTTATATGCCATTAAACGGGGTTTTACATAGATGTGAGCAATCTTAACTTTATTTAAATCGGTTCAATATTTAGAAAGCCGTAAGCGTTTAAAGTTGCTACTAGCACATGCACACTAATACACTACACATGTATGTATCAGCTTCAACTTGAAGAAAAATTAACAAAGTGTGCATGTGTGTTTTTCCGATTTGCTTCTGCATAGAAATCTGATAGAGTTTTAAGTTGTTTAATTAGAATGCTTTTCGTTTTTGTATTTTATCTTATGTAAATGTTTAAAATTAATTTCTAGGATGCGGTCGATTAAGTCGACCGCTGGATATACCAGTGATAAATAAATACACCCACTTATATTTTACGCGAATTTGATTTCACGCGACTCAAAACAAATATTTGATTCTGATTTTCACGCGATTTGATTTAATTTAACGCCGTCTAAAATATGTGAAAAATGATTGGAAGAAATTTTCTTTTATGGACTGTACGAGTATGATGACGTGATGATGACGAAGAGGTTCCTACCCTCCCTGCATCCATTGTTGAAGAAAGACTACAAATGGCAGCTAAATTGAGCTATCATTTTCAGAATCATGATCGCTAATAAGGAAAGAGCCGGGAAATTATTAATGGGTAATTATCGAGAATTACATAACAGTCGTATCAAAACTAAAAATCAACAATTGATAACAGAATTTGTGACTAAAATCTTTCTTTTTCTAAATAAACTGTTTTTTGTATTGTTTTTTAAATAAAATATGTGCATGAAGCAATATGAATTTGAATTACATATTTATCTTATTTTATCTGAAATAATATGTTTGTGAAACCAATCCCGCCATTTGATGGATATTCTATCCTTTTTCTACACGATATTTTTTAAGCGAGTTTTCGAAAATATATCCATTTATTTTGCTGATTTACTGAATGCGTATCAGTATAGTAATTTTTTCCAAGGCAGATCTACAAGGTAGTATCAATTCTACAACAATACAAAATTTGTTGTCAAAATACCTGAGCAACTGTCAAAACTCGTACATAATCGGGTGGCACTGTTAGCACAGCTGAACCTCTAGCAAAGCTGTGGTGTTTTGAATCAGTCATGTTAGGAGTATATTATCAACACAAATTTAATTTTACACAATTGACATTTAGACAGGTAAATCAGTTGTGTTATCGCTACTACCGTGTTGATCTGCCTTGATTTTTTCTTAAATTAAAATATTCGGTTTGCTAAAAAAAATTTATAAATTTGTTATTGTATTCCATAGTAAAAAAATTAAATCCAACACAAACGTTTGCTGAATTAAATAAAATGATTGATTGCAATTCTTTTCCAGCATCAATAAAAGAGAAATTCATCACTTCGAATAAAAATTTTAAAATTAATGCGAACACCTTTATATGAAAGACTTTTGTAAAACCAAACAACTCATTTTACTCGGAAAAAACCCTGTAACCACATTCTGTAACTTTGGCGAAAAATTCTCGCCATCGTTTCTCGAAAAAAGTGAAAAAAGTGTATCTGTAACTCATGTCGAACACTATCAGAAGAGCTTACGTTAGAAATGTCGTTATATACAACTCTAAACTGAAGTGAAATTTTATACATTGAGAACGCTAGTCACAAATATCGTTGACGGCAACCAAATTCTACTAACATTAAAAATTTCAATGACGGCGGTAAAAATACAACCGTCGGCTGTTCAAAATAATAATGCATGGTGCGACTTTAATGTTTGTTGCTTAAAAAATATCTGCAAATAAATAAAAACTAAATTTTTAGTGTATAAAAATAAAAAATATTTGTGCGTTTAAAAATAAAATAAAGAAGTTGTTGTTTTTTCCGTATTATTATTCGTTACATGTTCCATCTTGAATATGTTTTGTATTTTTACAATTTTCTCTCACAGAGTTTTTGTTTGTGAGTATATTTGACAGTTAAAAGCGGCAGGTTTTCTCGCAAAAATTTTACAGACACAGTTTTTCTGTAAATTGGCGAGTAATTTGCTTACGTGACAGCTATTACTCGCCAAAAAAAAAAATTACAGACACATTTTAGTGAGAAAAACAGCTGTTTGTATCATTTTATGCCTTTTTTGTTTCATTTCACACATTTCAATCGATAAGTTTCTCGACGCGGGAGTTACAGAACATGGATACTGGTTTATGTTGTTATTTTTACTCTAAATAAAAAGTTCCAACTGAAAAATTTACTGAACCAAATAAACAATTTATTGAAATTAAAATTTTTGTCTGAAGAAAAAAAATATAAAATTGTTTCTGTATTTGTAATTAGTCTCCTCTTTCGTGGCGAGAAGTGTCCTGGGAATGCACCCGGTTGTCTTCGAAAAGTACTGGAATAAAAAGAATGTAAGTTTTAATATTTGATCATAATGAGTCTTAAGTACTCCAACTGCAATCGAATTATGGGCGTAGAGTGTTTTTTTAAATTATTTCTTCGACTACTTATTTTCATATTAAACGAATTCCTAAGGAAATGATTAGCAAACGCATCTGCAACTTTGCTTTTTCAGCTTATCGGTAATTTATCGAAAATACAACAAGTGATTCATATTTTTCTATCCAATAATGGTTTTCAAATGGTTTTTTGCGTCAGTTTCTTATATTGATTTGCATTTACATCACGTGTAAAGCTATAAACAGCCATAAAAATACTCCCATCGTTATTTAATACATTGGTTTGTAGTGACTCTCCCAAAAAAAAAAAATATTATAAATTACAGCATCTGTGTTAATGGTGTAGAGTGCACAAATTTGAAATTCAACCCCTGCGTGGTTCTTTGGACAACATTAACTTTGTGTTTAGTGTATTTTTATTCACTTAAAGTTTTTCTCTTATTTTCTTATTTTTAACAAATTCACATAATGCCCACACCCATGGGTCAGTACTCGCTAGATGGAGTGAGTATTTTGTTAATGTTTTGTTTAGTGCAACCATTGTCTGTCTGTCTGTCTGTCTGTCTGTGTTGTTTTAATTTTTTTTATTTAACTTGTAGATTTTTAGCAAAATATAATAAAAACGCAAGTGACCATTAGTATTATTGTTATTTGTTATATTTGTACTCTTGTATTCAAATATGTTTATTATAACATTGCACATTGGTCAAAAAAATCAATTTTTTCTGCCCAAAAAATATTTTTTTTATTTTTTTTAAATAGTTATAATCTATAGAATATTATTTTTTAAATACTTGCAACAATTATTTGCAATTCTTTAAAATAAATGAATTTTCGTTAGGTAACCTTAGCATGAAAAACACCGATCTCTTTCAAATATGGCTGCAAAATGATTCCAAAGAGGAGAAAAAGAAAACTCTTTTGACTCACATTATTTAAATAAACAGTAAAGAAAGCTTTGATTCATTCAAATGCGAAACAGCCGAATCAACAATCTAACAGATGTTTTCAATGAAGCATTAGATACGTCATATCCCTTGATATCGTCCTTACGCCTAAACAGTCGGATGCATCAAAGAAAGCGCCAAACACTCCATCGGAAGTTATTAAACTATTATCTTTTGCGAAGATCCTTGTAAATAAATATCATCTGCACTGAATACAGAAGATGGTGATATCACAGACGAAGAAGCATTTGAAGAAGATAATTTGACATTAGAAAACGACCTCACCCATCAATTGATAACTATTTAATGATTATCAAATCAAAATAAATACTTTTGCGCTTTTATGCATTGTATTGATAAAAATAATATTTTTATTTTTTTTTAATATTGTTGACCTTTCTTTGTTTTTATTTTGTAATTTTCTCTTTATAGGGCTTTTATGATCATGATATATAAAAATAAAAGATTATTTATTTATTATATTTCATCCTACGTTTCGTTGGAAATTCTCAACTTCTTTAGGGATGTATTTTATTTAATATTTACTCTTAATTTTTACTTATAACTAAATTTACTTTTGTTTTCACACTATAAAAATAAAATTAAAAAAAAAACAAATATAAATATATATATAAAATATATAAAATATATATATAATATATTTTTATTTAACACAAACCAATGTGCTTAAAACACACTTGAAATTCCTTCAGCTCAAATATCGATTTTTAACATTATCTTTATATTTAATCCCTGAACTTTATATATTCGATGAAGAATTGTTATAGTAATTAAAAACAACTGATTTACTGACAAAATAATATATTTTATATAAATAATTTTGGCCCGAAAAAATGGATTTTTGACCAATGTGCATTGTAATGAACAGTCTCTATTCTTTTTTGTTTTTTTTTTGGGTATTTGGCAAAATGCGAGTGCAGCTGATTATGGTGCATGAATGAATTTTTTTTTTATTGTCTATAGTATTGATGCATGTTAATTTTTTTTTAAAGAAGTTACATAGTTATTTGCCGGTATGAAAAACAATACTTGATACTTGTACATGTTGCATCTACGCAAACTCATACGAGATATTCTGCTGTTTGTTTCGACCATAACAACACTTGTCACTTGTTTGTGAGCGATCCCACGCGCAACAAACAAGTGGGGCCCCAAAAAAAATTTTTTTTGCAAAAGTTGAATATTAATGTGTTTTTAACTTTTTAAATTTAATAATAATAAAAACGTTAATAAAAATTTTTAGTCTTTTTGATAAAAAACATAAAAATTAAGTCTAAGATTTATAAAACAAAAAGTCGTAAATTATGGGATGTTTTGATTAGTGGAAACGTCCACCTCCACTAGAGAGTCATAAAAACGTTACAGAATTTAAAATTCAGCTGTAGGAAACAGATGTTTTAAGAAAAAATATTCTGTTTGCCACACAAAAAAAATCCAATCGAATAGCAAATATTTCATTAATACACCAGCCGTCTTAGGCCACGCTTCCAGTCCAGTTTCTCCATAATTTGGTAGCAAATATAATTTCTAAAAAAATTCAATTTTGTTTGAAAAATTTCATTCTTTTAATAATACCAGTATTTTCTAAGCAATAAATTTAGCAAAGCTGTCCTTTCAAAGTTTAATTTATTTGCCACAACTTTTATGATACTCGTTCGTAATCAAAACAGACATTTGAGCTTCTATTGTAATGGCAACATTTAAAATCACTATAAAATTTATGTTTGATCTTAAGAGTTAAGTGCTGATAGCAGCAGTGAATATTTCAAGAATTTTATGTCAGTATTTTACCCAAATACCTTTAGAATTAAAAACAAAAGACTATCGGGAATATACAGGCGGACAGACAGACAGACAGTCAGCCAAGACATAATGCACGTTGCATGTTTAAGTTCGACTTTATGCACTTAAATAACAATTGTGCTTTTCTTTCTCTATTGTTTTTCTTCGTGTATTTTTTGGTAATATAATACAGTATCATCTAATCGCTGAAATGTCTATTATATAAATGTATCTATATGCATATCGCTCCTTTATTGCAACATAATCATATCTCAAAAAACGTGATTTTTGAGTTAAAATGCGTAATTATTCGTCGTCTCCTTCTTCACCTTTTGTGAAAAAATCATACCAAATATCCTCTTTACTCACCTCTGGGGGATAGAATATTTTTTTATTTTTCCATTGAGGTGTGAGTAAATTAAAAACTTTAAACTCGTTTTCTAAAGAAAAAGTTTTTTTTGGAGATGTGACAACGTTGCAATAAAGGAGCGATATGTATATTGCCAACAAAGGGTAATTTAACAAGAGAAAATATTTATTTATTTTATTTCTTAAAATGTAAAATTGGATTATTTACCAATTAACCCGCGATAGAAAAATGAAGCTGCTGGGAACTATTTCTATTAGATACATTTTTCTTAACGTTTTCTTGAATTCTATGTTTTGAATTTTTCCATTATTCAATAAAATTATTCTTTTTTTTCGACCCGATTATTTATTTCTTAATAAATAATTTCCATTGAGAAAGCGAAATATTGGACAAAATAAATAATTTATATTTATATTGTTAATCTTGAGCTTGAAGAAATTATTTAATAAAATATTCACTAAAATTATTTTCTTTTGGAATTTATGTAATAAAACGAATGTATTGTGATAGTTTTAGTTTTGTTTTTTCAAATTAATTTCCGCTTGATTTTTGGACTTTGAACGAAATTCAATATTCTGTTCAATACTCGAAATGTTTTAAATTTAAAAATTTTAGGTAATTTTGGATTTACTTCTTGTTTTTAGAGAATGAAAACAAAATTGTAAGTGAGAATTAATAATGAAAACAACGATGAATTTTGAAAATTTATTTTTGTTTTCAATATAAATTCTCATTCACAATTTGTTAATAATTATATACTCAATGATTTTTATTTATTTTTTGTGATTTTTTTGTTCAAAATAAAAATTTTTGTTGTTAGTAGTTCTTTTTCTGTTCTGCCGTGTAAGTTGAAATTAATTTATGTTCAAATTTTCCCTTGTTTCTTTTAAATATTGTCTCATGTGCAATTCTTTCTAATTTAAAATGTTACAAACTTTAGCCAAAATAATAATAATCACTTTGTATTAAAAACAACTAATGAAAATTTTTTTATTTTTTTGTCTATTATTACGAGTATTTAACAGTTTTTGATTTTTTGTATTTTCGAAATTTTTCAGTTTTTATCTTATTTGTTTTTTTAATGAATTTCATTAGCAATATTATTATTTTATTTTTAAATTCACGCTATTAACTCACTACGATTTTCAAAAATCAAGTTTTTATCGATCGATCTCGAAGTTTGGTGGGCCTTTGAAATTATTCTGAGAGGCTGAACTGAATGACTTGCAGTCTTCTAAAGATATCAACTTAACTTAGATTTCGTGTGGATAATTCGGCTTAGTAGCAGAGGAGCAAGCTAGTTGATTTTTAGCTGACGGTTGACTTTTCCCACTCTCAGCTGCCGCCGTTTAGCTGCCGCCGACTTCGTAAATTTTTTTCGCGACAGGACTGCAAATTTGATAACTTTTTCCTCTACTTTTTTCTGACTTTTTGTCACCACCCTTTAGTAAAATATATACAAAAAATCAAGTCACCGAAATTTATGACGGCGCGCTGCCGTCGATCAAGCCGCAGTCGCCGATAATTTTACCTCGGCTTTTTGTTTCTTTGCTGGTTGAGCGTTTGACAGAAACTTTTTATGAAATGAATTTCAAACTACATATCGCTCCTTTATTGCAATGTAGTCATATCCCGAAAACCGTGTTTTTGTGTTAAGAATACGAAATCTTGTGTAAAAAATTTATACAAATATCTTGTTTACTCACCTCTTTCGGAGGTTTAATATAAAAATTTCAAACTCGTTTTCTGAAGAACGATTTTTTTTTGTGAGATACGACTACGTTGCAATCAAGGAGCAATATTTGCTACCACACAATTAAATGTTACCAGGGGGCAAATTACGGCATTCGATATCGAACGAAATTCAAAAAAGTTTGTTTCGTTCGACATCGAATGCCATAATTTGCCCACAGCTCCTAATCGAAAAAAGAAGAAGGGCAGTAAAAAAGTAAAGGGCAAGTTCGAAATAACTCGGTTCAGCGGTTTTCAGGTATTGTTGTCGAATAATTTAAAATAGTTGTTTTGTATTAGTTGCTTAAAAAAGTTTAGATTTTCAAGTGCTTTAAGCTTGAAATTGGCGGAAAGTTGCTGGGGCAACCGTCTTCAATATTTTTTTTAATTTTAATTCCTCAAAAAGTTATGATTTTTTAATCAATTGAAAAATTAATGCTGTTTTTTTCTAAAAAAAATTAACATTTCTTTTACTTATTATCAAAGAATTGCCATTCAAAGTTTTAAGATAAAAATTTTGCCTCGTAAGTGATGATACAATAACTTCTAATAAACTCACGATTTCAAAAAAATCATTATATTGCAAATTTTCAATAACAAATACAAAAAGATGTTGCATTTTTTTTAGAAAAGAAGACCCCATTATTAAAATTTTTTTATATAAAGTTCTAACTTTTTATTGATATTCCAGTTTTTTTTGGAATTTCGGATGTCACACATGTTCTTTCTTTCGTACAATTACATTTAAAACAAAAACAAAATCTTAGAATTTGTAGGAAAGAACGAATACGTGTAACATCGTGGTCCTGACAGTTAATATTTTTGTTGATAGTTTTTTTTAGAAATTTTGAAATTTGTGGTGAGTTTTAATTTTTTTTTTTAGAAATGTTGGTTTTTTGTGAACTTTAAATTCTCGCATGTTTAACTGAAAACTCCACGTTTATGTAAATAAATTATTTTTGTTTTCTGTGCTGATACTTTTATTTTCTTTTATTATTATATCTTTAGCATTTTTTGATTTTCTTAATGTGAGTTTCCTTGAAACTTAAATATGGTGACTGAGTGCCTTGACCTGATGTAGTTTTTGGTTGCGTAATTTACACTACCAGCTATTTGGGGAAACTTAGAAGACCTAGCGCTAGTAAGCCCTGAGGCTTTGGGATTCCCTTTTAGAAAACTTCGACAGCCATCAAATTTAGTTGCAGTATCGTCAGTTTTGTCAACTAAAAACAGCCAACTAAATAACACCCAGTAATCAAAAATACTGTCATGCCCCACAGAAAAACATTGTTTAGATTAAATTTCGATTATTGTCCTCTTTGTCGTCTCAATAGACAACAACAAACAACGAGTATGAATGAACATTTTATGAATACGTGTGAGTAGTACGAGTTGTAATAGCATTTTAGATGAAATAGAAAACTTCCATAAAAAAATAACAACAGCAGCAGGGAAACAACAACAACGACAACAACTGCAAAACAAACTGAAATTTGAGTGGCATCCGTTTAGATTTGATTCTAATAAAAAGCATAGCAACAACAACAACAACAGCAACAACAACTACTACCCAGATTGCTTCCAATTTCATTTGCAGTGGTTGTTTGTTGTTTGTTGCTGTTGCGGTTGTTATAAGTGGTAATTGCTGAGTCACGTTTTACCGCTCTAAGCCGGATAAAAAATTAAAAATAAAACCAATCGTAGGTAAGAAAATAAGCTACAAAAAAAATTAAAGCTCCCAAAAAAAAACTAACTTTGTGCTTCATCCAAAAAAAGTTTTTTCTTACTACTTGCATCAAAGACGTTGCCACCCATGAGGGTGCTGTTGGCTGAAGTAGTTAGCGCGTTGACTACAAAGCAAATAATATCTAAGAACGTGGGTTCGAGCCCAGCTTCAGACAAGTTATAACCTCCAGCATTTTTCCAGATGTGCATTAGTATGCCATTGTGTTTGTTGTTGTCGGAGTGTTTAAGTGATGAAGGCATAGCACTGGTCACTGAACAGTACTGGCAGCAATTGATACTGGTGTATGCTAGCGGACATCACAGCGCCCTCCTTCGTCGGTATTGTAGCAAAATCGCCGGCGAAGTAAAATAATTAATAAAATGGCTACAACAGCTTAAAATACATTTAATGCGCCTACTTGACATCAAAGGCGCTGCAACACTGATCTAAAAACTAACACAGCGCGCAATATCAGAGTTGTAAAAATTAAGCTTTCTCTCTTTCACCATCTGTCCTCTCTCACTATCCCTTTCCCAAGGAAGGTAACACACCTGCGGGTTGGTAGGCATACTAATTGCCTGAGTGTTACTTCTCTTAAAAAAAAAAAAAAAATAAAAAAAAAAAAAAAAAAAAAAAAAAAACTCTCAGGAACCTATTGTTTCTTAAAAGTTGCAAGTTTTTTTTTGTTTTGTTTTTGGAAAAAAGAAAAAGAAAACAATCTTTAAGCTTTGATCGAAAATATGTTTCTCCTCCATATCGCCTAAAGTTTCATTTTCTTTTATATGCTCATAAATTCTGGGTCAATAAAATGACAAATTTTTGGTGCCCTACAGGAGAAGACATACTTAAGCTTCAAGTAGAAACAAAATGAAGTTTTCATTTTGTTTTAAGTTTCTAAGATTCAGTAAAACATTTATTAAAAGAGCTTTAGTAAAACTTTTTATAAGTTTTTGTAATCATGACATTGTATCCTGGTCAGCAGGATATGTAGGAGCATGTACAAATGGAAGTCAATAAGCTTAAGAACAATCATAAAAAGAGCATCCATGTCATTCAGTTGGACAGATTTTATTAAAAAATAAAAGTGATTGTTTTCTCAAGAAAGAATAAGAGACGGACAGCTCGTCTTCATAAAGCGTTTAGTTATTCTAAGTTATAACTTGATTGCTCTACCAAAGCGTTCTTCTTGCTCATTATGTCCTTAATTTTTCTCAAGAGTCTAATTAATTTCAAGTCAAGAAAACTAAAGATTTAATTGAATGTTTCGTTTTTCTAAAATTTTCAAAGACTTATTGACCTCTTCTCATGAACTAAAAAGGTAAAAACTTAAGCACAAAAATGCAAAATAAATTTACTTGTTAGTAATTTATATTAAGCTAAAGTTCGGAACATTTTGTGCAGAAAAAATTAAAAATTATACAATAGTCCCTGGAGCAAACGATAAGTTAATTAATTCCTGCATGCTCGGCAGAACATAACAAATATGTGGTTTTTAACCCAAAGTGATTATTATTTTGGCTAAAGTTCGTAACATTTTTAATTAGAAAGAATTAGACATGAGACAATATTCCAAAGGAACAAGGGAAAATTCAACATTAATTGATTTCAACTTACACGGCAGAACAGAAACAATGTTGTTTTTCGGGAGCCGCTACACTCTCACCATCAGTGTTCATGTCAAATTTTTGTCTCATCTCCAAATTTTTCTGACTAAAACTGTTACGAACTTTAGCCAAAATAATAATCTCTTTGTATTAAAAACTACTAACAAACTATTTTTTTGACAAATAATGAAGGTGTTTTCCTAGACCGCAACATCCAATAATCAGTGATCAATAACTGATATTTTTTTAAAGAAAAAAAGACGTGTAACATTCGGGGACTGCCGCACAGTGGCTGAAAATCGTTTTTCATTGGCCAAAACTCTGTAACTTTTGAACCGATCAAAATATTGAAGTAATTTTTTTTTTATTGGATAGATATTTAGTTCAGCTTGACTCAGTTTAAATTTTATTAAAATTGATTGAGGACTTTTTAAGGAATTCTAGGTCAAAGTTGAACTTTTGAATTTTTTTTAACTTTTAGAGTGAAATATGGAATTATTATTTTTTTATTTATTAAAAAATTTGAATATTTGGAAATTAATAATAATTATAAATAATTTTTGTAATAATGGAATTTTTTTTATGTTACACTTAAAAAAATTGTACACTGAAAAAAATAGTAAAATCAACTGGAGATTTTGCTATTACTGAAAAATTTAAAATTTTTGGCTGACAAATTTGCAAATTTGTTTACACTCAAAGAATAGTTACACTTAAAAAAAACGTTAATAATATTATCTAAAAATATTGCTATTACTACAGAAAAATTTATTATTTTTTGCTGTCAAATTTGATAATTTTAAAAACATTTCAAAATAAAAACTGCAATAAATTTTAATAGCATTTGTAACAATGGTAGGTTCGTTTATTATTATTTTTTACTAATACTATGTTTTTCGTACTTAAATAACAATGAAAGGCAATTATAATTATTATTCATTTGACTAAAATATTGATTGCAAATATTCCATATTTTGTTCTGTGCTATCTCTGTTCTTTAGTAGTTTTTTGGCTTCTTCATCTAAATCCCGATGTTCCACTTTCCATTGATTTCGAATACTGGAGATAAACGGATCTGACGTTGCCAATAATATATTAAATAGATCTTCATTTGTTGAATTTCTTGAAATTTTTCTAGTATTGTGCTCTCTATAAAATCTGTAATCCTTGTTCCTTTTTTCCTGAGCCTCCTCTGATAGATCTCCAAGTGGCACCAAATGATATTTAATGACATCTTCTCCATGATAAAGGATTTTGTGAACTGTTGCAGACATATTTCTCCATGGGTAGTTGGTTGTATATATTTTTGCAGTTTCCTTAGCATAATCTCCAAATTTTCTAGAGTCAATTTCTTCATTGCACGCAAGTACTTCTAGGATTATTTTAAATCTGAAAATGAGGTTTAAATCCACTCCTGTTATTTCAGATGCTGTTTCTGGATCTGAAAAGAATCTTCTTGCGGTATTGCCATCATTTGTATTGCCTGACCCTTGTTTTGGCTGATCTGTAATCAATCCTAATTTGCGATATTCATCTTGAACATGTTTCTTTTTTGAACTTCTTAACTCTTTGTTGGTTTCGTTGTTTCTTATTGATCCTGAAGACCCGAAATCCAAATCATAATTGATTTTTAGTATGTGTTCCACGAATTTAAGTTTAATTTTATTTTAACGTAGCTAAGAACATCTTCCTGGTTTTTGTTTCTAAAATACTCTTCGGCCAGTTCTTTATAACTGAAGCTCTCCATATTTTTCTGAATATTTTTATTTGCGTCTGTTATGTTTTATCCGTACACTTAGAGGATTAACTGAGTAATCCCTTATCGAATCCGTAGTTTTATACATTTTTAGATACATGTTATTCACACATTGATCTTTAATTTCATAGCAGGTAGTGCTTAAATTGCACTCCAGACCTTAATATCAGGTAAAACTGATTAGTATCTCGCCAATATTTGTTGTTGTTGTTGGGTTATTTTTTTTTCTTTAGTGCTTTAATGTCGCGATTATTGTTATAAAATTGCTTATGACTTTGGTTGACCCTAACATTTGATAACAGGTAAATTTAGAAACAGATCATATGTTTACTGTAGAATTTTGTGATAATTTGTGATAATTTTATGACTTATTTTTTGCTGATCAAAACAAAGCCATTAAACCCTTTCGCAGGTATTATATTTAATTTTTTTAGTTTTACGTAGTCTAAAGTAAAAAACATAAACTTTTAGGCAAAAAAGTGAAAATTATATACACCATTGTATACGAGTACTTTGGAGTAATTTCATTAAAATGAAAAAAGTGTTCTACAGGCGGCTCGTGGCGGGTGCAAAAGTATATATAGCGTTAAAGAGGACACTTTCACCTTTCTCCGGGTGGTATACATTTCTTGTTCCCTTTTGTTCCCTAGAAGTTCTATTCCACTAAAGTTTAAATTTGAGAAAAATATAGTAGTTTCATAAATATTCCGTAACGCCCTTAATATTAAACGCTAGAGCTCTGACCACTTACAAAAACTAAAGACTATAATCCTACCAACATTATAAAAAAGACCGCAGGCCATTATCGATGATAACTTGCGAGTAGTAACCATTTATTTTTTATAAAAAACAAAAGAAAAACACCTTTTTCTGAAATTAAAAAAACCGTTGAGTTTGACAGCATGCCACGCTCACAATTATCAATAGTTTAACCTAATTTTTTGGCTACCTTAATCTGGATATATTAGCTGCAAAAGGGCGTAAAAATTTAAAAAATCGGTGACAAAAAAAAATTTGAGTTTTGGCCAATGAAAAACGATTTTCAGCCACAGTGTGCCGCATAGCATTTTTTATCAACTTATGCAATTATAATTATTTATTTATTTTTTATATATGAAGTATTTTTTTCTTTCTTTGATATTAATTCAAGTTTTTTCTTTGATATTAATTCAAGTTAGACTTTTTGAGCGTGGTGACCGATAAGAAGAGAACTTTTTTTCTTTTATTGAATATACAAGAAGTTAATATCGTTTAAAATATGTTGATTATTTTACAATACATGTAGGTTATTCAGGAATTTTTATCATTGAAACTATAGGTTTATGGTAACTGAAATAAGAAACATAAGTTTGAGACTTGATATCCTCTAAGAATAAGGGAAATACTGCTTAAAAACCTACGAATTCTCTGTTTGTTTGTGTATATCATGTCAACCACGATTGCTCGTAAGTACGCCATTTTGTGTCTTCCTACATGTAAAAATCTGTTCTGGCAATACAGTATGTTAATGAAATCAATAGCATACTTTGGCGTTTCAAATACTTAAAAAACAAAAGACTTAAGAAACAAACTTAGTGTTAGGTTTTTTTCGTTACGGAATTTCTTGATTCGGTCGCTACTCTCAAAGCACGCGATAAAAGCTATGCAATAGCTTAAAAAAAATAACAATATTTTTATTGAAGAAGTATAAATTTTATGATGAACATGAACATTTTTTTATGATTTCATGAACATGCAGTCGTCGTGTGTAAAATCGAATAAAATACGAAAATATTGGAAATCGTTGAAGGTAATCTTTCCTTTTGCTTTGTTTTCTTGTATCGCCTAACACGGTTTCGCATGTTCGTGGAACGTAACACCGCTTTAAACGAGGTCTACCTGTACATTAAAATTTGTCTTAATTTTATTTTCATTTGTCTAAGATATTTTATAATTATAGAACTACAGAAAGCGTACACCAAGTTCGTTTTATTTCGAAAACTTATCTGGTTTTTCAATTTACTTTCGTGAATCCTGGTTTTTATGACGCGGACAGTTGTGAAGTTTCTTTTAAAATAAATACTTAAAAAAAACATTTCACTCTTATTAGTTTTAACTAAATAAACCCCTATTTGTAATAGTTTTTGTCTTCGCTGTTAGATGATTTTTTTCGGCATGATTTTATGCCTGGAAGTTTTGCACGTTTTTCTAAGTGGATTTTTTTTTCATTCTGCTTAAGAGTCTGTCTTGCCATCATCTGCAACCAGCATATCATGGTTATTATGTCTGCTTGCAAAATTGTGTTTGTGTTTTATCAAACTTAACTTTATTTGTTCCTTTTAGTATGAAAAAAAATATATATTTCTGTTTGGTCCATATTACGTCATTTGTTGGATTTTTCATTTTCGTCTTCAAGCAGACATATGTACATCGTTTCTTGTCCTATAAATATTTTGTGATTTTTTTCTTCTCTACTTTAATGATTTGATATGTCATTAATTTATCGATCGAACATTTTAAAATTTATTAATAAAATATTTTCGTTGAGTTGAGTTGAGTTTTCCATTCAATTAGAGGATTTTAAATGTCGTGTGACTATTAAAGTATTAAAATTTATAACAATTGAATTAAAATGTAACCCAATTATAAGAAAAATCCTATTAACAAATATTTTTTTGTGAAACAGATAAGATTTTAAGAAAAATTGTACTTATGTTAATATTGTACAAATGAATTAATTTTTTAGCGATTTCTTCTTTATCGTTCATCGTACTTTACACACCGTCTTGGCCAGCCATAGATTTTTTGTCTTGACAAACACTAAAATCATATTCAGATATCATAACCAAAGTCGAAACTAATAAAACAGAAGTCAAATTCATAAAGAATATTTTTTATTGCAGTGGTGTAAAATGCTTGAGTAATTATTCGAAGGGCTGCATGATAATATTTTTTAATTGGTAACAAATTTTATTTAGCTGTTTTACCATATATTATTAGACCATAGTCTATTTTACTTAGAATAATTGATTTTAAGATATTTATAAGTGTGCTAATGTGACTTTGATTTGATGAATCAATTATGAACTTTAAAACATTTAAACGTTTTGTTAAGTCTGAGCAGAGTTGTTTTACATGATCTATCCAATTTAATTTTATATTAAAAATTCAGCTTGAGACTCAGTAGCAATAACTTAAGACTTGTATTCACGTAACACTTAAAGAAAACTCCTAAACATTGCATAATGAGTCCATAGTTTTAAATATAATGTTTGTGTTCTGGTTCAGGGGGAAAAAGATGTTGTCAATGAAAACCACAGATGTACCCTTTCCAAAATAGCTTTCATATTAGATTTTGCCATGAAGGCGAATTTCCTTTCGCAGAAAATTTCAATTTCAATTTTATTTCGCGCAGCCGCTAATCACTAAACTTGTACTCAGCTTTTTGTTTCCAATCTTGTCTGAAATGAACTCACCGCCTTAATAGTTGCTGCTTTATAGCTTTACATTGCCGTTAAGCTCTTTCATAATCATGTTAATCGCAAATGAAGAAAAAAAAACTAAAAGACTGGAACTAATGAAATAAAACTCCTCCTATTTGTCTTTTGTTTTGTTTTGTTTTTTTAATTTAGTAAAATTTTTAACAACTTTACATCATCACATCTGCGACTTTAATTCAAATATCAACAAGTATAACATCCACCTTTACATAAAGTTAATACGTTAAATTTACTCCACTCGACTCGACTCGACTCGGCTCGTAATGGAAAAGTATTTGAAAACATTAAACAACTAATAAATTTGTTATTTTCAGGCGGGCGTATGTGTGACATGAAATATAATTACAAAGTAAAAAGGAAATAACTTCTTCGGTTAAATTAAGCTAAAAAATTAATAGTTGTTGTGCAAGTTTTTGATTTATAGTTTAAAAGATTTCTTTTCTTCTACTTTTTTTATTACAAATCATGAAGAAAAGATGGACCACATTGTGCTTGGGTTTCCAGAAGACAAACAAATTAACAGAACAAGAATTACAAATCCTACAGACTTAATTAAGTCTGGACTTTAAATGTATTATTTATTATTTGCTTACATGGATTAAAATTAAAACTTTGTCCACTTAAAATAAATCTGTATTTATTTGCCTGCAGAGTTTTTAAATCTATTTATTTATTTATTCATTCAAAACCATTATAAGCAAATGAATAAATGCATTATGTCCGTTTTTCGTTATACAGATATTTTAATCATACGCAGTACAAGACACACGCAATCCTATTACAAAAAAAATATGTATTGATTGTAGCAAACAATAAAATAAGATTTAAATGCGAATATAAATTATTCATTGATATCACGGGAAAATTCCATAAAAATAATCTTTGTCATAGACATTTTAACCTTTTTAAAGACTAGAAGAAAGAATTTTATGTGCATTAATGTTCGGATTGCAGAAAATAGAACTGAAAGAAAGTAATAATATAAAAGAGGGGTATTTTGTTGAGGACAGCTGGTTAGAGTTCTGCATTTTCGCTACACACACACGTCAGTGTTGGCTGAAGTAGTTAGCGGGTTGACTACAAAGCAAATAATGTCTAAGAACGTGGGTTCTAGCCCAGCTTCAATAACATCTTGCATTTTTCAGATGTGCATTAGTATGCAATTGTATTTGTTGTAGTTGGACTGTTTAACTGACGAAGGCATATCGCTGGTCACTGAACAGTACCGGCAGCAATTGATACTGGTGTATGCTAGCGGACATCACAGCGCCCGCCTTCGTCGGTATTGTAGCAAAATCGCCGGCTAAGAAAAATAATTGATAAAAATGGCTACTCGGCTTAAAACATATTTAATGCGCCTACTTGACATCAGAGTCGCTGCAACATGATCTAAAAACTAACACAACGCACAATAGCAGAGTTGTAAACATTAAGCTTTCTCACTTTTACAATCTGTCCTCTCTCATTATCCCTTTCCCAAAGAAGGTAACCAACCAACCTCCTAATTCAACAGACTAAAGTCACAATTTTACCCTTTTTCAGCGGTCTGCGACTTTTTGTGAGACTTTTTATTTAAGACCTTTGCGACTTTTTTAATTTTGTTGCGTCTTTTTACCCTTTTTTGTTTCTCACAAAGAACATTTAATTTGCAGTACATTTTTAAAAAATGTCGTCAGATTATTGTTCATTTGATAACACTTTTATCACTTTTTTGCAACCTTGTCATGTACACAATGTGTTCAAGAAATTGTTCACAAATTTTCGGTAAATGTTTCAAAGAACAGTTTTAGCAAAAAAGCTTTTTAAAGTAAGAAACTGCTTAAGCCTTTTTGGATTGTCTGCAATAACACCCATGGATCTTGACGGGAATCGAATGAGTGGTCCTCAAAATAGTAGTCCACCAAACTTGTTACTTTTTCATTTCATTTCATTTTCCTTAAACCTTGGAAATAGTTGGTTCGCCTTGTACTGATCAACACCCTGCCAAACAGAAACACATGTAAATTTAAGATTAATTTTAACAAAATTCGCAAAAAATGTATACAATATTTTTGGTCTCATGCAAACGAAACGTGTTTAAAAATATTAAATATCTCCACTTTAACCAAAACAAAACAAACAAAAAAAAGAAGGATGCCTCTTCTGTAGTCATACGCAATGTGCCCCTTAACTTTAAATGTATAAACTTTGACACTTTTAATCAATTGAAATCCGCACAACAACATAAATTGAAAATAATAAACAAATTAAAAAAATAAATCCCAGTGGGTGCCAAATCTCTTGCTAGGAAAAGAGGCCTGCTGCAACAAACCACTAATAAAATGAATTGAAAAGAGAGAAAAAAACTAAAGACTGCCAATAAAATCTTACAATTGTTGAAAATCGAAAAAAAGTTGCATGCAACATACAAATAGCACACAGCATCATCGTTCGCCACACCGTACAACATATAAATATTTGTTATACAAAACAAACTGGCAATTACCACACCCAAACTTTTCGAGGACTATTTAAAGTGGCCAGCAACAAAACAAAGCAGGCAAAATAGAAACATCCAAATAGTCATAAAAGCATAACGAACGGCCGGGCTTAGATACTCGTACATACAATTCATAGTTACTACTTGTAATAACAGATGCAAGATAAATGTACAACGATTAAATAGTTAAAGAAATATTTTAGCCAGTAATAGATATCACAGGATCTGTGACTTATTTAGTTTGTCGCTTTATTTGTGATTGATGTGGTAGAAGTATTTTCGTATCAAAAAAACTAATGTCAGTTTTAAAATTAATTGTGCTACATCAGTTGAAATTCAGTAAATTAAAATATAATCGCGAAATAAGACAGAAATAACTCAGGTAACTACCGGGTAAACTCCCAAATCAGGCACGATAAAGAATACAAATTAATATCTGCCTTAAACATTCCCAGCAATAGAATTGAAGACTTTCAATCACAGCTAATCAATATTTTGACACATGAACTGCATAAATTTCTTAATTATCGTTGTTTAAGTTAAGTTCGAATCCCGAACATGACGTTCAAAACTAATAATTTTGCAAATTATTTTTTTAATCAAAGAAGTTTAAGACGAAACCAATAATTACATTAACAGAACAGAATACTATTATTTTTCATTGGTCGCCACACCAACCATGAATCATGATAAGCTTTTATGTGATCATTTTCACCAATTATGCGATGGATAATAAATTGTCACAATAAAGATTACTTTCAAAACTAATAATTTTTAAACTAATTCTTTTTACTCAAAGAAGATTAAGATGAGACCAATCATTACATTAGCAGAACCAATCATTACTCACAAATATTTGTCCAATCTTGAAGTAAGTGATACTGTATTCAACTGAAAACAATAATTTAAAGAACACTTTAGTTTTCAATTTGATTGAATGTTATTCAGTATTACTAAAATCAAAAATAATTAATTAACTGTCAGGCCCACAATTTCACACGTATTCGTTCTTTTTTACAATTACATTTAAAACAAAAACACAATTTTAAAATTAATTAAAAGTTTCATTTCTTAAATAAATAAGAATTAGAAAGTGCAATAAAATAAATTAACTTCACGTAAGTTCCACATTTACCTACGATCCACATTTGAAAAAAAATTTTGTGAACACTTTACAGGCTTTAATAATGTATCCATTTTGAAATCAGAAAATAACTATAAACGTCGTTATATATTAGAGATTTTACAGTTTATTGATGTACCATCAGATTTAAGAATTAGCTTTACAGCCGATACTGAGAGTGAAGCAAAGAACTACAGGCAATTTAATATTTAAATCTAAAGAATGCAATATTAAAGATTTGAAATTTTCAGAATTATTTATTTTTAACATTTTTGAATTTAAAAAAAATTATTTAAAATTTACATTTAATTTCCATATCAAACAAAACGGAAAAGGAAAATAACTAATTAATTGTTTATTTAATTGTTAACCGATTTGTTTATTGTCCTAAAGAAGCTTCTCGAAGGAGTAGCAACAACAGAGTTTCCCCCAAGTTCGTTATTTAAGTGGAAAGTTAAATAAATATTTCAGAACAAGATTTCGCAGTAAGTTTGAGTATAAGCACGTTTCAAAGTTTGAGTCTACTTTTTGGAGGAGGATGTTTTTTAAATTCTATTTTAATAATTTTCAACGGTTTATCATTTGACATAACGTCGTCCCGTAGTTATCTTAACGTGTCATCATCAGCGTTCATGTGATAATTTTCAGCACTTCTGAGGTGAATATTAGATTGTGGGATTATCAACTATTTAAACAAATTCTGTCACGATAAAGAATACAAGAATTGCGTAAATTTTTTAATATTCATTAATTCACAACATTGACAAATTCTTTATTTCGAAATGTTTCTAATCTATATTTTTTAAAGTTTAATGGAGTTTTGTTTTCTATAAAAAGAAGTGCAAAATTTTTTGCCATTTTTATTGAAACTTTGCAATGTAATGATTTTTTGAAATAGTGAGTTCAGCAGAAATAATTGTATCATCTCTAGCGAGCCGAAGTTTTCGTCTTAAGAAAACTTTGGATAGCAATTTTTTTTATAAAAAGGAAAAAAAGATTCATTTTGTTTTTAGAAAATAAAACGGATGAAACATTTTCATATCAAGGACTTCGTGTTTCTAAAAAGAAC
Organism: Gymnocheta viridis; assembly: GCA_956483585.1. Classification (NCBI taxonomy): domain Eukaryota; kingdom Metazoa; phylum Arthropoda; class Insecta; order Diptera; family Tachinidae; genus Gymnocheta; species Gymnocheta viridis. The sequence continues at coordinate 120,516,233 of OY101441.1, read as the reverse complement.
TTTTTAAGACGAAGTCGAAGTTTTTGCGTTTTGAAATAAAATTTATGGTCATGGTAAGAGTGCGTCATTAAAACGCTCTTGTAGCCCCGAACTTAAACTAAACTATGTGTTGGCATTTATGCTGTGACTTCTAGAGCTGAGACTAGATCTTTACCATAGTCCTGATTAAAGCTCTGTGTGGCAGAGTAAAATATGTTAGAGTATCAAAGCGACTTTTGCCGTAATCGTACACCACTAAGTAGTGCTTCATTCGTTGACTGAATCGTTAAGATCGCACGAAAAACTTAGGCTGAATATTAAGTTCCTGTTATTACTTGATTACTCCTTATTTATTTCCAATAATCTTCTTAAACTTATTTAAACGATAAAATACAGCCTTAAAATTCGTTGTGTATTTCTTAAAACAATTTATAATTTCTTATAAATTACATGGAATCTCGCATATTTGTTGGGAGCCGCAAGACCAGCTCTAAAAAATCTTTGATTTTTCATTTATTTCATTTTAGTTTTTCTAAAAATAGCCAAATAAAAATTATGAAAAACATAACAGGTTAATAAAGTGTTTGCGCGGTATCTAAAATATGTACGAAAAGAAAATTTAATGTGTTTCTATTGAGTGTTTTTTTTTTGGACAAACCACGAGCCGGCAAAAAGAATCTGACAACATCAAGTCAAAATTAAAAAAACAAAAAGAAAATATCTGGAAAATAAATGTAAAAAGCAAAAAGAAAAATTATGCATTACGAGCGAGTACTAGTGATGTCTACTATTCGCTTTAGAGATGAGATAGTGAGCTCACGTGGGTCTAGACACGATGAAATTGAAAAGTAGTTGAGCAGTAAAAGTTGAATTGAGTGAACCGGGACTTTGTATATAAAAGACATTACGAACTTTAGCCTAATATAAATTACTTTGGATTACAAAACAAATTATTATTGTTTAATTATCAAACATTCACTCAAAAGTTATACTTTGGCAAAACAACTACTCACCATCATGCAAAATTAAGCGAGCTCCTGCGTGATTTTCATGCCAATCACATGAGCGTTAACCATCTCTAATTCCTTCATACACTTTTTCTACACAAATATTATGGTTGGTCAGTTGAGACAGTCCGGTGTGTGAATGAATGAGTATGTATGTATGGAAATATGAATGTATGCTTGTTTATAATGGATGGAATAATATGGTATGATTATTTAGGTCATTTAGCCAGCTTAAGAGCCAAGCCAAGTCAAGCCAAGCCAAGCAAACCAGCCAGCAAGCAAGCAAATGACTAACTTGATAGCTGGCTGGCTTGCTGGCTGGCTGTATTGACTTGTAAGCAAAAGTATCCTCCAAAGACAACAGCCAAATGAATGAAAGAAAAAAAAAACAAGTTTTTATAATAGACCACCATCATTCTGAATTGGGGTTTTTTTTCTATCCATGTTGCAGTTGTTAGTTGTAAGTTACAACTAACATCATCTACTCCTCCCAAACAAGAAACTCTAATAGATGGTCATCACTAATATAGTGGAACACAGCACAACAATAACAATAATAATGTGCCAAAAATGAAAATTTGAAATGGAATTCAACAAGAGAAACATTTACGGAGGAACGCGCTGAAGCGCTGCAAATAAGTCAGTCCAGTCAGTCAGTCATTCAGATACGAGTTATATGTTACATAAGATTTTTCCCAATGCTTTTTTGTTGGTTTAATTTTCTGTTGTTGTATAGTATTTTTCATTTAATATTTTCTGAGGTATTCAGTGTCTAATAGACATACATACACACATGCAAAAGCTGCAAAAGTAACAAAAGAAGCCCATTGAAACATGCATTGAATTTTGTAGTGTACCTTTTGAATGGTGTACAGTGGGCCCGAAATAAAAATATTTGTACACATAATATATAACACATCAATAGCAATGTAGTATTCGGGTTAAAGTTTTGAGTAGCAGCGGCGGGCACTCACTGGGCGTAAAAATTGACAGATACTCTGTTTGTTCAAAATTGCAAACATTATTTTCCAGCTATTTTATTCGTTAGTCAAACAACAATATCAAAATATGTTCAATAAAAGCTTTAATTAAGTTCACATATCGCACTTGATCAACAAGAGGGTATTAACTCAAAATTTTAAAATTTTAAAATTTGAAATTTTTACAGCAGCTAAATATGAATATTAGAATGCAAGTTTTGGAGAAAAGTGAAAAAATTTAAATTTCGAGTTAATACCCTCTTGTTGATGAAGTGCGATATGTATTTTTATTCTAAAGATGGGCACCGGCCCCATGATTTGCGTTAATCATGCGTGATCACACATGATCATGATTATTTTTTGAGTTCAAAAAAATCGAGCATGAATGATCATGATTGTTTCGTGTAATTTTTTTTTGTTTTCTCGTATTTTCTTCATATATTTTTAGAATTTTTTAAATTATTTTATATCTTTGTTTTCATATGAATTTTGTGAGCATGAGTTGTCGTGAGTGTGACCAACTTTTTTTACACTTACGTGAGCGTACATGAACGTGTGCCATAAATATAAGCTCTTGCATTAGTAAAATATTTTAATCATGAGCGTCCATTAGCGTGAGTGAAAAGTTACACACGATTCAATCTCTTTCTTATTATAATTATAAGTTTTTTTTGATGATAAAATTTTAAAAATATACAAATTTTAGCTTTTGTTTTAATCACGTGACCGTGCGACGTTAGTATAAAAAAAAACTGAGCATGAGTTAGCGAATATTAGTAGGTTTTCAGCGTGAATGTTTCGCGTTTTTTTGCTTTATTTAGATTTTTTTCCTTTAATTTTTTTTCATAAAATTCACTTTTTTTCGTAAGTATTTTTAGAGCATGAGGTCACTCACGCTAGCTTATGTGGCCGTAAGCCAAAAATATAAGGACGTGCGTTAGCGTGAGTGAAACGATTCTAATTTAGAAGTCCGGATATCGCATTTGATCTCCCACTACCCGTGAAATTGATTGAAGTTTGCTGTGTTTATAAATCTAATAGCCCACTGTGCATTAGAGGGTGTGCATTCTTACATTCATGTGAACCTTTAACGTTTTAAGAAATCAGTGATGCCAACTTAAAATTAGTTTTTGGGTGAAAGATCATTGTTCATCATATTTAATGTTTTTATTTCAAACTACAAAAAAGTTGTAGAGGGGTTCAATGTTCAATTTGTTTGTGCTGGTGCTTGATATTGTATTGAGTACAAAAAAATTTAGTTGAAAGTAATAAAATAAACTCTCGCACACAGCTTCTGACTTTCAAAGATCCCTCCGAATTCGAGCGATGAGTTGACTTTGAGTTATCAGTAGATTATGACTTATTGAAATAACTCTACGACTTCGGAAAACCTCACAAGAAAAAGCTTTAGTGGTCAACTCAACTCAACTTCGCAAGATAAAATGGTATGTGGCTGTCTGTGGTGGCTGGGTGGAGTTTAATGGTGATGGTAGAGTGCTCTTTATTTTAAGAATAAACTGGTTCTATTTAATAAATATTTGCTTCAACTAAAAGGCATGCTAGTGCATACTGTACTACTTAGCGGTTACGCTTGCACTGTCAAATATTTACCAAGTCTGTAAATACCTTAAGAGAGAGAGATAAACTTCGCATGCGCATGCGCGTCTTATATTTCTTTAAAAACGCATAATTGCTTCGACTTTGTCCAGTTTCTTTGGTTGGTCTTATATTTGCTATTTACATAGAGTTCATAATTTGTTTTAACTATTGGTTTTTCTCAATTATAAGTTACTATCAGGAATTTAAAATTATTTTTTTTTATCCGCAATTTATATAAGACATGCATGAAGTCGAAAGCTCATATCTAAAATATTTTTAGTCAAATTCTTATGTTTTTGATTTTTCTGCATTTTCAGATTCAACAGTCTTTTATTTTTTACGCATATTAGCAATTTCCAGGGAAATTAATCAATGTATTCGTGATAGGACTCCGATTTTGACGTAACATAGTATATCCGCTCATTTTTGTGTTACAAGAAAGTTTTTAAAAGAGAAAAATATTTCATTTTGAAAGCTATAAGCTGTTGAGCTCAACTGTTGTGAAACTGTTGTCAACTGTTGAGCTTAACAGTTACGTCTTAGAAACGGCATGATGAATAATTGGAGAATGAACAATGTAAACAATTGAAAAGAAATAAAAATGCTGCAAAAGAAATAATTTATATTTGATAAATTAATTAGTTTGGATTGTACTAAAAAGTATGGACAACAAAGAATTTGCAATGAAGTTTTTCTTGGCAGGAATTTTCAAATTTAATGTAAAATCTGCACCACAAATTTAATATTCACAACATAAAAATGCACAGCAAAATACTCCAATAAAATGATAAGCCTGCGCCGATAGTAGTTCATATTTCAACGCTGAACCGGCACTGTGTTCAAAAAATCTCTAAACCTTATATTGAACTAATTTGGTAATTAATATAAATAGACACCATAATAAACAAACGTATATTTAATGAAATTAGTATTTTTATTTTATTTCTTTGTTTTCGTTACTTTATCGCATTTGGAAGGCAAAATTTAAAAGCGCAGAACTCTCTTGATCAGCTGTGGAGCTAAATACAACATGTTGACTAAATGTCGCGAAAAAAATTTATGATGAAAAAAATGGCAGCAAATACTCAACTGTTGTGTAGAGCGGAACTACTCATCTCTGCGTTTCTAAGACAAACACTCAATGGTTGCGCAACAGTTACGTCTTATGAACGCGATAATCATAATTTGTGTTTGCCTGTTAATAATTAAAAAAAAATTAATTTTAAGGACTTGTAGAATTCTAAAATTTATTTTTGTCTTAAGAATTTTACAATTAATATTTGTACGTAATTGGTTAAACTGCTCGAGGCTTAAGTTGAATGGTATTGTTTTGGCTTAAGCTTAAATCTGACTTAAACAATTTCTTTTTAATTTAAGATATTTTTTTAATGATTTTCCAATATTATTTTCTTAATAAAAATAATTTGAAGTTATCAAAAAATTTCTTAAAGTAAAAAGCAATTGTGAAACTCAGATTTGAACTTGAGCTAAACCATACCATTCAACTTAAAAAAAATTCCTTTGAAATTTCCTTTGAAATTTTTTTTCACTAAAAAAAATATATTTTTTGGAAAATTTTGATTTTTTATTATTACGAGTATTATTATTTTTTTTTTTGGCAAATAGTTTATTCCTTGTACTTTTATGAAAAAAAGTCTTTAGCAAAAATATCCTGCTCGTAATTGTTTTCTCCTAAAAAACTCAATTTCAGACTGCAAATATGAACTATAGAATAAGAACAATACGGAAACACCTTTATTTAGTTTTGCTTTTTTTCGAAATATTTATGTGGATACTAAGAATGGTTTGTAAATAAATAAACTTCAGCGTCCCGATTAATGGGTCCTAAAGAGAAAAAATATATTTGAATAAAATGTGTTCAATAAAAACTACTAATGTATATTATAAACTCTTAAAAGTTAATTCAAAAAGGCTGATCAGATTTTTTTTCGTATCGATCTTGCAGACATTTGTTCCAACCGTCTAAATTGCTTAAGCATTTTGAATTTATTTGATAGTTTTTGAAAATATATAAATATAATATAATAAAATAATATTTAACTGCATGAAATTCTCAATAGAACCTTATTAACGCTTAAAAATATTGAAAATAATTTTTTCCAACTCATACTCGATATGGGTTAATAAAACTCGAACTATATTTATTCAAGTACATGAATTTTTATAACAAAAACCTTAAAATGTTGTTATTGCCAAACAAATAACAAACGAATTTTTGAAAACTTTTGTTATTGTTTTTCTTTCTTTTTTTTGTATGGAGTTTTATAAACAATCGATGTATCACAAATATGTTTTGCTGTAGAGTTGCATGTATTTGAATAAATTTACTTCGATAAAACTCATAAAACCTGTGAAAAACTGCTCAATTTAGAAATTGATGTTCAAACATACAAACATACATACAGATATGTGTGTGTGTGTGTAGTGATCTTGTCAGCTCATAAATAAGTTTCTTAAATTATAAACAAATACCTACAATGAAACGATTAAAAATTAAAAAAAATACAAGAATAAAACTAATAAAAACAAAAGGGCGGGTGGTGATCTACAAAATACGAGTGTATATTCGAGCAGCACACAGCAGATCAGTAGATGCATTTCATTTGAATATCATTTGAATATTTCTTTCTTTCTTTTCTTTCCTGTTTTTTTTTCTCTTGCTGAAGATGCAACAAAATCAGCACAAATTAACATTCATTACAAGAATTAACATTAAAGAATGTTGCTGAGAAATAAAAACTAACCTATGATACGCTTAAGTAAATGAATACTCCATCTTCGAGAAAAATATAAAAATAATGGGACGCATTTAAATGCTGCATTATATGTATAATTTATACAGCAAAATGTTTTTCAGGGCATATGTAGGCATAGAGGGCGTAAAATAGTAAAACAAAACGATCATGCTGGCTGAGAATTATATACAATTTAAGTTTAAAAGTTTTAAAAGAGTTATCAGAAATCCCAAACACTGCGCAGCATAATTATAAGTGAATCATTAATAGTTCCTAGTTCCAGATCATAGACGTAATCCAGCGTTGCAAAACAACGGAGCAGCGGATGGCGTAATAATGAATTTTTGTCTGAATATAAAATAATTCATGAGACTCTGTCACTATATTTTAGTTAATTTGGAGAAGATTTGAAACTAATCTTGGGCTTCGACTTAAATTTTGAATTAAAAAAAGAAAAGAAATTAAGCTGTCAGATCAGTTTGTATTGAGCCCCCTCCAACTTTCCCACCAGCACCGCCTACGCTTACGATGATGTAACACGCATACGCACACAGCACACACACACACATCCATTTTTTAATAATGGGGCTTCGTTTATTTTCTTCTTCTACTCTTTTTGTAAATTTACCGCTACGAAGCTTCATTGTTATTGCAGTCGTATACGTATTATGTGATTTGTTCGTTAAGCGTTTTGAAAAAAAAGTGATCGTTAAATTATTATTATTTTTTTTAATGCAACAACAACAATACATATTGTCTTCATTTTCATTTCTTCTCCGTACATACATATATATTTTTTCTTTTTAATATATTTTTTCTATAGCGGCGCTATCGTCAACGTCTTGCTTGTCTAACGATCAAAATAAAACTTTGAACACGTAATTGTTGTTGCTGCTGCTCATTTTCTTATGCAGTCAATAGACGCAGTCATTACTTTTGTTGCCTCTGCTGCCACCATAATCGTTTTCACTTTCTATGATACAACAACAAACGTTTGTTGGGTCTTAAAAGTATAAAAGCAACAACAATAGCAACAAAAAATTCGTAACGAATCGAGCGACATGCTGACCCAGTTTCTTACATACTGGAAATGTTTTATATGACTTCGATGGCAGCCAAAGCAGCCAAAGAAAAAAAAACTATCAGGTGATTTTTTAGGAGAACTTTAAAATGAACTAATACTCAGCAAAATGTTTTTAATATCGATGAAGTTGCGTTTATGTGAGAGATTCCAGCTAGTATTTTCGATTGTAGAAGAATAATCTACGATCGGAGCGGGAGATTAAATGAATCGTCCGCGATATCGTATTCCGATCGCGAAAGTTCAGTACAACAAAAGAAACTGTGTCAAGACGGCAACTCTTTCATATGAGTCGTCTGCGATGCGCGTAATAGAATCGTGTAAGACTGTTTTATTCTTACTTCAAACGAGCCTTGAATAAATCGCCGTATTGAGCCTTCTATGATGCGCGGAAAAGGTTCTTTTAAATAAAAAGTATATTTTTTGTGTTTTTATTTATTAATAACAAATAATAATAAATATATATTTTAATTAAAAACTTTAGCTTGAAAAACACTTCACTTTAAAAGAAAACACTCTAATCAAACGAACACTTTTTATTATCGCCAGAATGCATGATCGGCGATTTTGAAGTAACACGAAAAACAAAATGACTCGCAAAATCATCATTTACAAAAGTAATATGTGATTACGGTGAAATAACATTCGTTCAGTGGTCGTCAGAATACTTAAATGACGATTGTCGCTAAAATGCGTAAACGACGCATAAAATATATACATATTAAGATTAAGTAAGATCTTGTACTTTAGCGTTAATAGACAATAGATTTCTGCATAATTTTTTTATGCAGTAATGATCACGCACGATTCACGCTAATCACGTGAGCGATGCCCATATCTAATTTGTTATTTAAAATGCACATAATGTATTAAGTTTTAGTTTGCGCATACAATTTTAAAAGTTCAATTTTCTAAAGTTCCAAAATTATTTCAGGAATACCACTAATTGTGCTCTTTAAAGGCCTATCGGGAGCACCATTTCTATATACTGGGATATTTGTACAAGTCTCCATTTTTCCATAATGTCCACTAATCTTCTCCAGAAATATGACTTTTTTTTTCAAATTCAATTTTCTAAAGTTCCAAAATTATTTCAGGAATACCACTAATTGTGCTCTTTAAAGGCCTATCGGGAGCACCAATTCTATATACTGGGATATTTGTACAAGTTTCCATTTTTCCATAATGGCCAATTATATCTCCGAAAAAAGAAAATTTATTAAAATTACGTTTTTATGCTATATTTATTATTTGTAGAATTCCCATAATTATAATTATCTTAAGTAATATCTTGGACACCATTTTCCATTCATTGGTTAGTATGGAACTGGTCCCTAATCCTAGATTTGGCGTCCTAAATAAAGTTCATAAATTTCACTATGGCTGTTAAATGTTTAACAGTGCTCTGTTAAGTGTTTAAAAGTGCTCTCTTAACTGCAAAAATAGCACGCTAAAAATTTTGGTTCATGTCCCTGCTAGTTAAATTTAAATTTATCTTCACACACATCCGCTACAGAGCTGTCGCTCTTAAATTCCGCTGCCGTGGAATATCGTCGATCTTATTAACTTATTTGACATTTGCTCGACAGTCCTATAAATCTATTCCGCTTTTGTGACTGAGCCGCTTCAAAGGCTCCAGAGATGTCGTCCTTAAATTCATTGAGTCCGCTGCTGTAGAATCTCGTCGATCTATTAAACTTATTTGACATGTCCTCGACAGTCCTACAACTCTTACTTTGGCTCAAGTTTCATTTCATGTGATCCGCATGAGCTCCGTGTTGGCGCCACTGAAGACATTCTTAACTGGAATTAATACAGAGACTAACTTCTCTCTTCCATTATAAAGTGTCGTTGTCTACCTCTGTTTGTTCTCTTCGATCAAATCAGAATTTTGTGTCGTTCCTGTTTGTTTTCAGCTTCTTACGTATCGGCGTGATTCTTGTGGACTCTGAGTCATCCTCGCTGAGTCTTGGTTTTTATAACTAGAAGCTCAGAAAGTGTAGCTTTTTCTAGTCACAAATAGCCTGTTTCGTTTAGTCAGCCGCCCAAGCTAGTCATAAACATTTCATGAGCCCGCTTCCATTTGCCACCACGAGGAGGAATACCCAATTACATGTGGCTCCTCTGGAGTATCTGCCAGCTGTTAACCACTCTTTGCAGCAAACTAGTCTGCATTTCGGTAATGAAACGTGGATTATAATCTCTCAAAAGCCGACAATTCTGATTATCGGCATAAATAGTTTGTGTAGCTCTTCACCGAAAAAAATTTGCTGAATGAGTTTCTGGAATCGAACCATAGTTTTCAAAATTAATGTGCACACAATTTGCAAACGTTGCACTAGCATTAGTCCATTCATTATGAATACCTGGCTAAGCAAAAACTCTAATAATGTACATATAACAAAGACCACCGTGCTGCACCTAAAAAAACACCCGTTACAATTCTCTGTTTGCCTGAGCATAACTGTGTGAGTGAGCGTTTGCCTTAGACGACGATCTTAAATTTTTTGTCTGTACTGTCTTGCCATACTCTTGATTTGCCTTCATCCATCGTTAACTTTTTTATTTGGAACCGATTGTTGTGGCTTTCGTTTTCTTTTGAATAAATAAAAAACGAAAAAAAAAACAACTTACTTTTCATTTATTCTTTGCATGGATTGTTTATTTTGCATTCTTCACGGTGCACGAAATTATTTTGATAGTTGTTATAAAAATAAGAAGAAGAAGAAAAAAAAACAAGAAAAACAACAACTAAAATTCACGTAATTGCTACGTCATCATTGGATTCTTTATGGCGGCATCAAGCACCACGTTTCTCTCACAGAATAATGATGTTTTGTTGTTGTAGTTACAATTGAAGTGTGTATTTCTAAACAAATTGATCGTTACGCCCGCCGATTCTTAGTTATTGTTTGAAGATTTTCTTGTTTTGCACTGGGAAAACATAATGATCACTACTATGTACATATATTGTAGCGTGTAAAAGATTGTCCAATGAGGGCAGGTCACTCAGGCAGAAGGCTCATTGCAGTAGTGGCAGTGTTGCACGTAGTGCTACCCAGCTGCAACAAAAGTCCTTCAAGTTCATATTGCTCAATTTGGACAAAAACAAATTAATAATCATTGTTCCGTAGCTCTCGCCGTTGAAGATGATATTGCTACTACAGCCCCGAGTACGAAGATTCATAGACATCTGCGATATTCTCTACTGACGTGATATTCTGGTGTTGGAAGATTGTATAGTAAACCCGTTGTTCCGAATTTAACGATCCATACGTTTGATCGTTAAATTCGATCCTCTTCTACCGTAAAATAGGCGCAAGTCCGATCAAATGCGAAACTATTCTGAATATTGAGCATTGGTTGAATCAAACCTCATGACACGAATATACCTCAAAGGACTTCAAGCGTGGCCTTAATCCATGAACCAAGAAAACAAGATTGCACTCTCAGCCGTACTAAAAAATTTCTACTGAAATGAGTGTTTGTTGTAGAAAGTGCAAGAAATTTTTGGAAAAAACTAGAAAACTTCTAAACGGGTGCATCAATTTAAAAAAAATTTTAAATGGACAGAAAAAAAAATGCAGTCGAGTAAAATTTTTTAGTTTGGACTTGAAGCTACTTGAAGAAGACCTTCCTCGGGCTACCAAGTTTTACATTTCGGTTTACTTTTCATACACAAATGTACTTTTGTTTACAAAACATATTATATGTTTACGTCACAACACAACCACACAGAATAAAATAACGGGCCTGCTCAATGTGCAATCTTGTTTTCTTGATTCATGGCCTTAATCTCTCTCAGTGATCACTTTATGGATCTCGGGGCACTAAAACTATCTACAATAATTGTAATCTATCATATAAAGAGACAAAGACTCATATTTGGATCCCTTTTTCACCTCTGCTTGCTAGCCGATTTTATTATTTTTTTACCAAATGGTAGAGATTATTGAGCTTTAGTGACCCGACTCTATATTATTTAAATCGGTTCAGTTTTAAAGGAATAAAAGGCTCCTAAAGTTGACACCACTACAAATGGTAAATAATACACACATACATTAACTTATACAAGTATTGGTTTAAGTAAAAACATAAGCAAAGCCATGAGTGTTTAAGAGTACCTACATATGGATATGAGTAATAAGATTTTTTCCTCTTCCAATGAGTGAATTTGAAAAAGAAAAAGAGATTAGAATTGAAAGAGATGAATATTAAGTACGGATGTACATGTTCACTTATGTAAATGCTTAATACATGGCACAGATAATTGCTAATAGCACAGCTGACTTAGTTTGTTTGAGAATGTGTGCGAGACGCAGACAACAGACTTTCACATAAACGTTGTACGTTTCCACCAACAAAATGAGTGTGTTTTTAGTGTTCTAATTTGTCGGAGAATCGCTAGTGCCTGTAATAATTGCTCCATGGCTTAATATATACATAATTACTAGAATATGGTCGATTGTGTCGGCTACATCAAGTACTTGCAGTAATAGTACTCCCTGTTCTGCAAACCAGCTGATTCTATATCGATTGTTTTCTCAAAACCGACAAATTGAACGATTTTCTGCAGCAGAAAAACTATTAAAAAAATTATGAAAAATAAAAATTGTTGTATGTCATCCAAATTAATTTTTGATTATCTGCAAGCATGAATTATGTTGAGTGCCGGTTTGTGAGAGATATTTTTTAGAGCACATTCATTCGTATAGAAATAAATAAAAACATATTTAATTTAAAATGCAAAGGGTTTTTTATTTAATTTTTTTTTAGGACCAGTACTTAGGGGGTGACCCCTAGATAAGCAATGTATTGTGGAATATATGCGTTGGAACTAGGAAAATAGGTTATGGTAAGGAGGTTAAAGGAAATAGTGTTTTTGGACATTTTGACATTTAAATCTTCCCACGCTGAAAGTAATAGGAAAGATATCTGCGGGGAGTTGATTCCACATACGAACTGTGCGACTAACAAACGAAATTTTTGTGTGATCCATGGAACGATTCACAAATGGATGGGCACGTAATGAAAAACGTGTTCTACGTGAAAAAGTTGGACGGTCGGGAACAAGTTCCCTGATTTCATTAGAGCACCTTCAATTTTTGTAACTATAAAACATCGAACCACACCCGACATTGCGACGATGTTCTAATGAATCAATAGAGCTGGCTACACTTCTGTCACTGATGAGCTTCTTCACACCCTCCTCCACGCGGTCGAGTAACTTCTAAATATTCTTTGCAGCACCGGTCCATGCATGAGAGTTGTATGCCATTTTCGGTCGAATATAGTTGGTATAAATAATAAGGAGATCACATAGTGTGAAGTAACTCAGACACCGTCTTAAAAAACCGAGACACTTTAATGCTTCTTTTGAGACCTGGAAGATGTGGTCTGTCCATCGAACATCAAACAGGATCTTTATTTCAAGAACAGGACGAGTATCCGATTTCCTAATATCCATACTACAAATAATTACAGGTGGAGCCGCATGTTCGGTCACACGTCTGTGCGTAAGCTTGCAAACACTGGGTGTCACAAGCGTTAAAATCAATCCTATTCGCATGACCCCATTCAGAGATTGTTACAAGATCGTGATTGATAGCGTTTTCATTTCTAAAAAAAGTGCAAAATTGTTTGCCCTTTTTATTGAAAATTTGCAATACAATGATTTTTTGAAATAGTGAGTTTATCAGAAATTATTGTATCATCTCTTACGAGGCGAAATTTTAGATTTAAGAAAACCTTGAATAGCAATTTTTTGATAAAAAGTAGAAGAAATGTTACATTTTTTTCAGAAAAGACAACGGCTTAAGTGTATCATTAATGTTTACTCTCTGTACTCCAATCTCCAACAGGCTGTGCCTGTGGATGAATAAATATGAATGACAAATGCTGCTATCATCTGCAGCAGAATATATTAAGTATGATACAGAAGTTTTAGAAAAAATTACGCGCAAAACGCCGGCTTTCTGATCAGGTTTGTTACCTGATTTTAAAACGAGTAAAATTATGCCAATTCGGCTTAGAGAACAACAATTTGTGTGTAAATTCGATTAAAATGAAAAAATTTTGTTATACTCGGCTTACAGAACAGGGAGAAAATTTAATCTGTTACAGCGCATTTGATGGTTCTTCAGATTAAAACGGTTTATAAGGGAAGTAACTCCATATTTGGTAAATTATCATTTGCTGATCACTCACGTTATTAAAGGAATAAGTTTCTCGCGATCATGCGAATTTTATTTATCTGTAGTTTCCACTGAGCAAATTAGAGAACCTTTAAATTTAATTAAATTAATATTTTCTTAATGCATTGAGTTCTTTCAAAATAAATCACTACAAAATTCAAATCAACAAGTTCAATTAAAATCTTATTTACAACTCATGATGTATTCCGTTCCCAAAATTTAAAAAAAGCAGCTAAAGAGGCCCATTACAAGAAAAAAAACTATAACAACAAAGAAATCATGTCACCTGATTAATTATTGTGACTCGCGGTTGTGAAGAAGACCAATTAACCGAGATAAATTCAAATGGACTCTTTTTGATTTATTTAGTGGATTTTTGTTTTCATGTATTCGAATGTTAAAATTAAATTGGCCACATTCACACAAATAAAATGTATGTTACAAACAATAGTTGCACGCTGTACAGTCTTCATTAGCGATTGCGTGACAATATTAAAGTCTCATCAAAATGCTATTCATACGAATATTTGCATGATTTTTTTTATTTTATTATTTAACTTCAAATGCACATTCGTACAATTTGAAGTCTATTTATTTAGTTTTACTTGAATTGTATTGTTTAATATTTGCATGAGTAAGAGGACGGGGGAAGCATGAGCAGAACTGCAAAGAAAAGATTTATGCGTTCGTGATTCCATGAAAAAATCAGCGATCATGTTGTTGTTTGGGTTCTGTCAATATGTATTATTATGTTTAAAACAATTGTTTATCTTTAAATGCTAACATAAATATCTTGACTTATTCAGGTTAATCTTTTGGGAGGGAAAGAAAAATTTAAAATAAAATAACTTCTCTCGAATGTGATGCGTTCATTCGTTTTGGGAGGGTAAATATCCTTTTATCCTTTCTTCAGAGTTCGATTATGTTACCCTACGCTAAGAAAAGTAAATGTTGCTAACTCTTTCTGTATCCTTTGTAAAATATCATGAATAAGTGGCGAACATTTTGTTCACATGAAACTTAATAAAATAGTCCGCAAACATATCAACAATACAAAATCAATGATCGCAATTTTAGAGAAAAGTAAAACATCATGTTAACTTTTTATTACAATCATAGAAAACTATATATCTTCAGGTTCATGACGACCTGTTATCAGAATTGTGACATCAATGTTATGACAAATATCATTAATAAGACGCAAACTTAAATTAATAGAATGATATGATACTGCAATGACATGACATCAATTCGAGATGTGTGTGAAGTTAAATTTTAAAATATAACTCCCTAGACGCAAAAAAAATGTGGCCATCCCTTAGAGCACCCTAATTTGGAAAACTGGAAATATTTCGTTGAAAATCCAACTGTTAAAGAATCCAATTATGAACAATAACAGAGGAACACTTTGTCTTCAAATCCCATTCAAGTTTTTCTGCCCACGTTGACTCCTTCCGAGAATAATTCCATTTCTTATGGATTAAATAAGTTTTTATATGTGTACAGAGTCATGTTAGCATGCTAACAGAACTCTGTTAAACTCGGTGGTTTGTGTCTAGAGTGTTATATTTTAAAATTTAACTTCATACACATAAGTGAATTTATGTGTGCGTTTTTAGCATTTGTAGTAGTGTCAAATTTAAAAGCCTTTTACTCCTATAATATTGAACCGATTTAAATAATATATATCGGGTCACTAAAACTCAACAATGTCTACCATTTGGTAAAAGAATAAAAAAATCTGTTCGCAAACGAAGGACAAAAGAGGATCCAAAATTTGTCATTACCTATTTATTTATTTATTTTAAATAACAAAAATAAATATGCATAGTTGCAGTATTGCTTATTTTTGTTTCTTGAAAAAACAAATATTTACTCGGTCTATAATGAACTTCGTTTGCTGCAAATAATTTTACCCGATCTCGCGAATTTTGTTATAACCAAACTCCACTGTATATTAAAAACAAGCTCAGAAATTATTATTCTCTTTGAGATCTTTAATTTTGGAAAGATTTTCCACACAATTGGCTTATATATGTCAGTATTAAGAAGTGATATGAGTAAAATGTAATTAAATTAGCTATTAATAATGTTGCTCTCATGTTAAGGGCACAATAAACATGCTGTGTTTTCTCTGTTACGGAGACTACGTGACTTTCTCAATGTATTTAGACAATTTACCAGCATTTATAGAATCAACTTTACTTGGTAGTTTGTTAATTTTATTTCTTTTTCCTTATTCTTCTTATTTTTCGCCCCCCTTAAATTGCGCATGTCCAGCACGTTCAAATAAAACCAGCCATATGACTTTATTGTGTCTTGTGTTTTTGTGTAGTTTATTTAAATAAACTAAATTTTTAATAATACTAATAAGCCTATAGCAACAGCAACAACAAAGAAAACAATTAAAATACATACAAAATATGTTAATCAGTATTTTGGGTTTCTTTTAAAATTAAAAAAAGCGAAAGTGTGACATCTTTTCACTTTCAAGGCCGCATAATCAAACCTTAAAAAAACAATCAAAAACTTTATATTTAAAGAAATCAATTTTTGAATACAAAAATGAAAGAAAACAAAACACTATCGACTCATTAGCATTTTTATTATTTGGTCAAAATGGTAATTAACTGGTTGGGGACACAAAACAAAGAGAGCAGCGATCAATTGATCGATGCATCATCATTATCACTTCTATAAACGTAACAAATCTAAACAAACACTCAACCGAATTCAGGCTAAAATTAGTTTAATTCAATTCAGCTCATTAAAAGATTAAAAGTATTTAAGTGTTTTTTTTTTCGTTTGTTTGTATCTTTTTAAATACAAAGTGTTGATAGTTTCTTAGCAAATGTCAAGCAACAACCAACGTTTCGAATGCAACATGAACAAATTTTAAAAATAGCATTTTAACGGAGTTTTCGTTTGTTTATTAATAAATTGTTGTGCGTATGTATTATATTACATAATAATAAATGTATTTATTCATGTTTACAGTTATGTATTATATTATTAAACAAATCATTATTATGTTTTTTATTTTATAAATCATTGTAATAAATTATACGCTAAACTTACAAATAAGAAGTGAAAAAAGGAAGGGAATTCACCAAACTAATACAAATGTTTAACATACATACATGCATTTAATTTCATATTTAAAAAAATAACCAAATTATTCTTTATTATTCTGTTGCACTATTCATTGATTGATATGCATTTTATTAAACCCATAAAGATAGTTTTATTATCTAAAGCAAAGTAAGTAGGTAAGCTGATTTGGATGGGATTAATAGCAAAACACTCGACTCGTGTGTATGAGCAGTGATGCCAAGAGTAGGGAATTTCCCTGTTTTAGGGAATTCATTGGGAAATTTCAAGCGGAAAGAATAAAGGACAGATAAAATAATTTTAAGGAAAATGTAGGGAATTTTTAAATCTGCTTTTGCGGATGTAACGGAGAATATCAGACGTGGCTTGGATGATAGTAAAATAAACTTCTTAGTGCTTCTTGATAATGCCCAAGTTTTTGATACAGTTAAGCAATTAATGTGCTACACTCATAATATTCAGTACGTAAGATTAACTGAAATTGTAATTTAAAATAAATGAAAGTTCACTTAAAACCCGGTCTACTCATTTTTCATTTAAAATGAACCAAAAGTTCATTTAATTTTTAATGTTAAAAAATTAATTGACTTAGTGCCGTAAAAACAACAGATTTTTCCTTTGTTTCTGATATTTTTACTGCCGAATAATCAAAACCCAGGTTCCCTAAAAATAAAAGACTTCCTGTGCTTCTATCATATAAACATAGTGGTTTAACTTTTTAGATTTTTGCGGCGATCAATAAATGAATACATATATGCATTTGTAGAAGAGGAAATCTCAAACAAATAAATCAAATAAAGCAAGAAAAGAAAAAAACAGCACTTCAAAACAACGGACAATATTGAATGTAACCGAACATCCGTATTAATATGTCCTTAGTTTTTTGAATGAATGTTAGAATCAGTTAAAAATAAAATTGATTACAATTTTAAATATTTCTTCTTTTAAAAATGACTGAACGGATTACTTCTTTAATAATGTACAGTCCGTTATTGTAACAATATTGTGAGTGTATGAACGTTAATAAACTCAATACTGATTTGCACAACATTCATCGTTGGGTATCTGAAAATCAGCTATGTCTCAATCCTCGGAAATCTAAATGTCTGGTGATATACAAGAAAAGCGCAAATCCGTTCCTAGAAGACGTTGCAATAAATCGGGGAAAAATTGGCATTGTGACAACGGCAAAAAACAGCAACGAACTGGTTGTACAAATATATAGGAAGCTGAGGGCATGATGGTCTGTACAACACTGCACGCCATTGAGAGTACGTATATTACTGGCAAAAGCATATTTAGTTCCAAGTCTCATCTATGGCTGCGAATTGTTTTCAAATTGTGATTACTTAAGTAAGAGAAAACTGCAAGTAGTATATCGTCGGTCACAGGTTGACAACTCTTAACATGTTTTTTTGTAGTTTTCAGGAGACAAAAAAAACGTTATTACTCCGTTACTAAACCGTGTTGGAAGTAAATAAAAAAGAATTGGTAGAAGAAGTAGGGAAGGAAATTTTTTAAAAATATAAATGAAACGTATAAACATGCAGAAGGAGAAACACAGTCTTTTGGCATCAAAAACCCGATTTTATTTTTTTTGCGAGTTAAGAGTTGTCAACCTGTGACCGACGATATAATAACATTTTCAGATATGTTTACGGTCTTAAGTAGCGTGATCATGTGCCTTCTTATTCGAAAAATTTCTATAGGGTATCATTTGAAAGTCTCTTAAAGATAATAACCCTAACCTTCTTCCATAAAATTATATATGTATATACATATATATATATATATATATATATATATATATATATATATATATATATGTACTCAAGAGCCGGAATACTTGTTTTAGAAGATTCGATTTGCCCAATAATTAAGAGGCAAAAAAAATATAATTCCCAAATTTCGATGCCTTAATTATTTTTTTTTTAATTTAGTTTTTATTTAATTTAATTTTGTCACCACACAAAACAAAAAGCTTAATAAAAACATAGCAAAAAAAAACTGATATTTGTCAAAGTACTCAACGTAAATTGAAAGTTGGGCAACTTTAGTACTTTGCGCTGACGGAGACGTTCGGAATGTGACAAAGCTCTTAAGAAAACCTGTCTTTCAATTTAGTTGTCAGTTGAAAAAAGCAACATATAAAGCATGACGGATTCTTTCAGAATGGCAGTTTTTTGTAAATGTTATTCGTCTTTGGAATGCTCTTCCACACAACCAGCAACTAAATAGTAACGCACTGCTTGTTTAATTATTGTGTCAAAATCTATTTGTTATGTGTTTAAAAATTTTATAATATTTTCAAATTAATTAGCTTTATACAGTACAATCTCCCTAATCCGGACACTTGCTAATTCGGACTATTCAGTAATTCGGACATTTAAATTTTTCGGACAGCTTAGAAATTTTTCATCTAGAGTTCGGACAAGTGTTCTTTTTTCTCAGTAAATTGTTTTAGTTATTTTATCGCTAGACAAATGTAAAAGATTTTAGTTTAACTGAGTTTGCGTGGCGAATTGTTTTCAAAAGCTATTTTATGGGCTGAACAAACCAAAGCGACAGATAATAATATTTTATTTTTAAAAGAATTTAAAAGTAAAGCTGGCAAATTACATAAAGGTTTGTGTATTCAAACAAAAATTAATTCTTATTTTTCAAAATTAATACATTTGGTCAAAAGTTAACTTTGTGATTTTTTCAAGCTCTAAGTCGTGAAAAAAACACAAAGTTAACCTTTGGAAAAAAAACTATACTAAACTAATATTTTTGGTCACTTTTGCTATGGTTCTTTATGTTTTCTGTAAATTAATTAAATACAAATGAATTCTTATTTGTACTTATTTTTGTTATGATGCGTATTGAGTTGAAAATTTCATTTTGACTGTAGTCCGGACGATCCACTAATCCGGACAGTAGCTGAAACCATATATGTCGGGATTATGGAGGTTGTACTGTATATATAGTTAATTTGTATAGGCGAAAAATGTGTACACGCAAAATTCCTGTTATTTTCCAGCAACTTCTTCTAACTTGTAGAGCCACTTCAGCAACTTGTACACATTTTGGGATTTTAAGGCAATACAATATTCTGGTAATAAAAATGAGCGGCCCATGTATTCATGACCGAGTATGACTACTCATGATGCCAACCACAATTTAAAAGTTATTTAAAAACATAAATACTTTCATAAAAATTTTGCATAATTCAAATGATTATGTTTGATTTTTTTTTTGTTTTCAACAAATTAATTACTTTAGCCTAAATAGCAATTAAATAATAACTGAACTGCAAATCAAAATCAAATGTTAATAGAAGACACTCACTCATTGAAACAAAATTTTATATTAAACTTTTTATTCCGTCAATAAAAAAAACCAAACAAATGAACAAAAAAACAAACTTTTTGAAATGAAAATTAATCTCTAAACCTTATTTTTTATTTTTAACAACAAAAAAAAAACAACTAAAAATTATGTAAGAGGCCAAAACAAACAACTGTACAAACTTACTTACAACATACAACAGAGACATTCAATTAAAGTTAAAACAAAAATAGGAGTAATTAACGGATCTACTAAATTATGGTTTTTGTAATTGCAAGACTTTTACTGGGTTAAAACAAAACACACACACACACACACACACTGACACTCTCATGAACGCACGCATACTTTTACAACCATTAAATTAAATAAAACTTAAATAAAAAGTCAGGTTATTAATTATAGTAAAACATTTTCATAATCTAAATGAAAATGGGAATTGTGAAAGAGGCGATCCCATCCAATTAGTATTTATATTATTGCCCTGGTCTGTGATAAGATAAGTAGCCCATGTCGAATTGGCATGGTCTACGTTTAAGCATGTACACGTCAATTTTGCCGAGAAATCTGCCTAGAAAATGGGCGCGTAGGGAAAATCTGACAAATTTTTAATTTTTTTTTTCAAAATGTTGCTATTTTTTCCAAATATTATTTTACAGCTACAAATGCAAAAAACTGTATTTTTAAAAATTGATTTTTGATTAAAAACGATGAAATAAGTTTTTTTAAACCGTTTGAGTATATCTGGATAATAAGGAAACACTGATTTTGTTTTCTTAAAAAGTTAAAATTCTATGTCGAAAGATATTTTCAGTAAAAGAAATCATCATATTATAATCCACATACAGAAGTTTTTCGATTTAACGATCTTAATGTTTATCGGGATTGTTCGTTAAAGTGAATTGTTCGTTATATCCAGTACCAAATAAAAAATTAATTGGTACAGTATTTCTTTAATATTTTATTAAAACAATAGTAATTAAAAATAAACATTTGTGACAGAGAAACAAACAAAACAAGAACCTCTCCTGCCAGAATTTTTTTTTCACGGTGTCAAACTCCTTAAAGGGCTGATGAAAGGACTGACGGCTGCTGCTTCTACACAGCGATTTGTCTCATATTTTTTGTTAATTTTGTAATACAAAGAATGAGAGGCGTGTAAATAAATTCATAAAAATACTGTAATACAAAAATAAATTATTTAAAAAATTGGTTAAGCACAGTCTGCTTTTTTTTGGGATGGATATTTTTTTAATATCATCTTCTTGAAGCTCTCCCAAAAACATTAAATTTGTGATATTAATCATTTTCGTTATGTTCATCGTACAGTACAAAATAACTTGTTTGTTCGTAAGATACACGTTAAAAAAAATTTGGGTGTTCGTTAAATATCTACGATGTTTTTTAAATCGAATGTTCGTTACATCTGTGTGTAGATTTTCCAGCCGGCACTTATTGAAACTCTGCACAATATTCTGTATAAATAAAAAAGCTGAAAATTACTTCGCGAAAAGCGACAAAGAATTCAAGAATTACATTGTTGGTGGGATGCAAGCATCATTTAGTACAAGAAGTAGCTGAAGGAGTAAATTGAGATTAGTTGGCATATGCTAACGTCCTCCTTTGTAGCAAAATCGTCGGCGAACTAAAATAAAAACCTGAGGCGCTGTAAGACTGCTATAAACAACTAAGAGAAAAACCCCCACAATAGCAGAGTTGTAAAAGAATTAATTAAAGTTTTCTAAATTTCACCATCCGTCCACATGATGTTTTACATGTGGTTGGTCGGTTGCCTGAGTTGTAACTACTCTTATACAAAAAAAAATAATAAGAATCAAAATAGCTTCTGGTAACAAGACTCGCGAATTTGGTCAACTGCATAAATGGCAAAATTAATTTTTTTTAGAGGACTGTTATTGATTAAAGACTATTGCTAAATCTATTATTCCATGCGATTATTATCGTATGCCCTGCTTCCGCCCATATTTCTTTGGACAGTTGAATATTTCCCGTCATCGTGATACAATTTTTCCCCTTCTTGTATCATTAAGTTCACCGGTGATATTCCAGTAAAAACCAAAGCAATACGCTGTACACAAGACGATGTCGAAGTCTATGTCTACGAGGGCTACTATTTATCAGAGTGGGAAAACAAACAAAACTTTTCGCAAACCTTTCCTACGAAAACACAAACTTTTAAAATTTTTTCAATCGTTTTGTACCTGAGCAAAACCAAAACAAATACCTTTTAAATGACAAAGAGCGCAAACAAAACTATTGGCCTTTCACTCATCTGCTTGCTTTAATATCCCGTTACAATCGTACAATTGAGAGCAAAACAAATGCTCACACATATTTTTTTGAGCAAATCAAGCAGAAAACGTTTGCAAACATTTCTTCTTGAAACTTTTCAATTTTGCTCCCATTATTTTCTTTTCTAGCTGCGTACGTTTAAATTAATGTACATTTAGTGCTCACAAACAAAAACAGTACAAAACTAAATGGGACAATCGTTCTCATTGTTTTTGTATTTGTTTTACTCATGGGAAAGAGCAAAACAAAACGAAAGCAAACGTTTCGTTTTGTTTATTTTCCTACTCTGCTATTTATATTCCGGGAATAGCAAATGATAACATATTCATACAATTTAAATGAAAATTGCTTTGCATTCGTTCAAAGCATTTGTAACAGAAGTTTTTCCATTATTCTTGAGACATCTCCAAAACATGGTTTTTGAACGCTTCAAATGTTTCTTTGGCTTCATAAATCGTTGACCACGCAGTTTACCTTTGATATTCGGAAACAAGGAGAAGTCATTGGGTGCCAAGTCAGGACTCTACGGAGAATGAGTCAGAAATTCGATGTTTTGGCTGCTCAAAAATTCACATGTTTGGCAAGAAATTTGTGAAACTTGTTTCACAAGATATGCGAAAGCTCCCATTGTCATAATGAAGAACGATTCGTCTTCGGGGGCTAGTTTCAGGAATTTCTCCAAAAACTTCAGGCAAACAAATGGTCGTGTACCACTCAGAATTGACAGTTCTACATGGCTCAAGCGGAACAGTGGCCCACATGACCCATTCGGTTGAAGAAACAGGCGACCATTTGAATAACTGTGCTTCTTCCATGAGCAACTATAGTTGGATTTAGCTCGATTTACTTCAATTGCTATTTTGTTTCAGACTCATAAGAATATATTCATGATTCGTCACCTGTCACGATTTTATACACGTCTTTTGAAGCACCATAATTGTGCTTTTAAATCATTTCCTTACACCACTTGTCCACTTGAGCCTTCTTATTTTGAACAATTGATAAATTATTGGGTATCCAACGAGAACAAATTTTTTTCACAACTTAGGCCCATATTCTCAGTCTTTAGTTAACTAATGACAGTGGTTTAACTAACAAATTTTCATATAAATGTCATTGGATAAACGGCCATTAACTATATGCTGTAAATTTGGGCCTAAGTGTTTCTGCAAAATCGAATGTATTGAAGGGGAACTAATGTGCAAGGATGCCTCAATCTCACAATATGTCACATGACGATCTTGCATTATCAGTTCACGCACTGCATCGATGTTTTGTGGCACAGCAACCGATTTTGGACGACCTTCACGGAATTCGTCGGCGACGGAACTACGACTATGATATACTGTGGTTTGTAATGGAGATTTATCGCCATACAAAGAACTCAGTTCATCGACACATTCTTGTTGATATAATCCACGTCCAAATTTGTGAAAAACAATCCAACGAAAACCTTCTCTTGAAATTTCCATTTTTTTGTCAAATGGATATTCTAAACTCACTGTAAGCAAAATGTTGTGAGTACCTCTCAGGCCCACGTATTCGTTCTTTCAAATTCTAAAATTTTGTTTTTGTTTTAAACGTAATTGTACGAAAGAACGAATACGTGTGACGTCATGAGCCTGGCATTACATTTATGTTGAAAAATTTCAAACTTTATTATGATTTTGCCATAATTTGCTATTGACATTAGTGTTGCCAGTTCCCGAAATATAAATAGTTGCCCTTGTAGTCTATGTCTAATCTATGTTTACTCCATGTCTAGTCGATGTCTCGTCTATGTCTGCGTTTAGTCTATGGACATGTAATGTATATTAAGTCCTTATCTATTCTTTGTATGTCTTTGGAGGACAAAAATAATTTTCACCTGAACCATTATGAGTTTTGTTCTTTATAAAAATCTTCGCTTAAAGTTTCCCATATTTCCCTCTACATACTCATCCATTATTACACCTGAAAGATTTGTATACTAATATGAACATGGTTAAATGATTTTAAAAAATCATAGTTTAAATAGACCAGCAAATAATATAGATGTACGAATGTCTGACTGACAGACGGACTCGCCTAAGCAAACAGCACAAACTTGCTTCGACTATCTTTTCAATTATGTCTGTGTGTGTGTGTGTGTTTTTTGTCTATCCGTGTGTAGTATCTTTCTATCTGGATGGAATATAAGTTAGTAAGACAGCTGGCAATATATATCAGCGTAACTTTTATTTAGTTTTTTTTTTAGTTTTTACTTTTAAGCTCTAGATAAATAAACATTATATGTAGTTAATAATTTTATATATTATTTTTAGTGCATAACAATTATGAAATTTTGAAAAACTAAAACTAAAAATACAAAAATAAAAGAGAAATAATTAAAAGAAAAAGTGTTAAAATTATTTAAAACAAAATGTTGGAAAATTACATACTTGTTACTTTGTTTCAATTACCTTTTTTGATATTAACACGTGGTTGCATGAAGCAACAACTTAATGGAAATTAAACCCAGTAATTAAAATTTTAAAACGGGGGCAAGCTGTTTTTTTTCAACCTTTTTCAAATGAAAGTAAAAGTAACTTAAAATTTAGTTTATTTTTTTCGTTTGTATGTAACTAGTTTTTTAAATAATATGATAAAACATAATCTAAGAAACAGGGATTGAAAATAACACTTGTATTCGAAAATTCGAATTTATCAGCTATTGATATGATGTTGGAATACTCAACCGTGTTAGAAGACACTGGGCTGTTATGTTTAACGCAATCTGGCCAATCTGCTCTCCAAAATGGGTTTAACTTTGACTCTTTTAATTTTGAAAGCGCTAATCCAGCTGATTTGAAACTCTTACAGTCCATAAAAGAAAATTTCTTTTACGCATTTTTCACATATTTTAGACGGCCTTAAATCAAATCAAATCATATTTTTCAAGTCTCAAAAGAAGCATTCAAGTGCCTTGGCTTTCTAAGACGGTGTAAGAGATACTTCAGTTCATCTGGTCTCTTTAATATTTACACCACCTTTATCCGACTGAAAATGGAATACAGCTCTCATGTATGGACCGGTGCTTCAAAGACTATTTTGAAGATTCTCGACAGGGTACAGGAGAGGGCAAAGAAGCTCATCGGTGACAGAAGTGTAGACAACTCTATTGATTCACTGGAGCATCGACGCAATGTGGGATATGTTTCACTGTCTTATCGTTACTACAATGAAATGTGCTCTAATAAAATCAGGGAACTTGTTCCCGAAACCCGCTTATTGTTAAGAACAATACGTTTTTCGTTAAGAGCGCATCCATTTGTGGTTGATATGCTGAGAAGATTCGTTCTTTAGCCGAACAGTTCGCATGTGGAATAAACTTCCTGCAGAGGTCTACCCTGTTCAAATCGAACTTCCACAAACACTACTCCCTTTATCCTCGTTCCCACAACAAATTTTCCTAGTTCCGGTACAATCCATTGCATACACTCACAATATTATTACAGTAACGGACGGTACGTTATTAAAGAAGTAAGCCGTTTAGTCATTTTTAAAAGAATAAACATTTAAAATTGTAAGCAATTTTATTTTTAACTGATTCTAACATTCATTCAAAAAACTAAGGACATATTAATACGGATTTTCGGTTACATTCAATATTGTCCGTTGTTTTCAAGTGCTGTTTTTTTTCTTTCCTTGCTTTATTTAATTTATTTGTTTGAGATTTCGTCTCCTACACAAACAAAGGAAAAATCTTTTAGTTTTACGGGCTCAAGTCAATTAATTTTTTAACATTAAAACTTAAATGAATTTTTGGTTCAATTTAAATGAACCGGTTTTTATGTGAACTTTCATTTATTTTAAATTACAATTTCAGTTAATTTTACGTACGTACAGAATATTTTGAGTGTATGTAGGGGTCATCGCTGGTCCAAGTTAAAAAAAGATTGCGTGAAAATCAGAGTGAAATATTTGTTTGGAGTCGCATCAAATCTAATTGGTTTAAAAACAGATTTGCATGTAATTTTGAAATTTGTTTTATATCAGCTACAATCAATATTGTAAGATTTTATATTTCTTACATCCCAAAAATTGCTCAAATATAAAATATTTTTACCATTTTATTATATTTCAATTGACTTTTAAATATTGATCTTGCCTTCTTTTACACTGCAATAAAACCGCAGATTTTTTCATTAATAATAAAGGTAAAAAAATGTGTAATTTTCGGCTGAAAATGTCAAATTAAGCCGTAGAAAATATCACCAAAAATAAAACATAGTTCAAGAGTGAAGGTTTTAGTAATTTTCCTAACTCCTCCACAGAAAAAAGTAAATAAATGCTTTGAAAAAAAAAGATTTTAGTTAAAGTTCATTTAGATTAGGATGGCAATCGATCAACGACACCAAAACAACAGCCAAAACTTAAGACAAAAAATCAGAAAGAAAACAAAGTTTATATATATATTTTTTTGGCCAACTTAATACATAAACTTCAATTCAATACTGGTAGTAAATAGTATTATTGGATGTTGGTTGGCATGAGTATTTGATAATAGTAGCTGTGCTGCTAGTTGCTGTATTTATTCTATTAAACAAATGCCTTTCACTTTCAGTAAAAACCAACAAAAATTATTTATTTTTTATTATTATTTTTTTTTCTTTTAAATTATAAAATATATAATGGAAAATAATGAAAAATAAACGAAACAAAGAATGCTTTAATCCAGCATAAAAAATCAAGTTAACAACTTGGTTTAGTGGCTGGCTCTGTGTTGTTACTGGATTTGCTTTTTATATTTCTTTTTTTTTAGCAATCCAACCCCATTAAAACAACATAAACAACACAAACAATGAAGAGTAACGATTTTTTTTGTGTTGCTGTTATTTTTGGCAATTTTAACAAAATACGATTTTGATCTTGACTGTTAAAAAATACAAAAACACTGCAAATCTGATAGTTTTAATCAAAATATTACAAATATGACTGCGAGAAAATTAAACTTAAGGAAAAAACGACGATTTAAGAAAAAAGATGCTGAAAGCTATGGGTACACAGTAGGAAATTTTGTACACGGATTCTCTGAATATTATATCGCACTTACTTAACACTGATGTATTAACTCAAAATTTTTAAATTTTCAATAGAAGAAAAATACTTTTTGAATTTACATTGAAGATATATGAAAAATAATTTTCAAATCTTCCATTTTGCTATAAAATTGTTGACAAAATAATATAAATTTTTTTATAGCGGATAGATATACGAGGGCGGATTGATATTGAAGCTATCTGGCGCTAGATGACAGCACAAATACAAAAAATTTTGTTTTTTTAGAAATTGCGATCTGTCAAACGTCAGCTGTTAAAATTTCACCCAAATTCATCGATTAGTTTATTTGTTGTAGTCGTTTGAAGTAAACAACTTTTGTGTTTCTTGAAACATGGAAAAAAGTGAACTTCGTGCAGTGATTAAACACTATTATTTGAAAGGAAAAACGGCGAAAAAGACAAAAGAAAAGCTCGATAAACATTACGGCGAGTCTGCTCCGTCAGATTACATGGTAAAATATTGGATTTCTGAATTTAAACGCGGCCGAACAACCACTGCAACAATACCACCAACAGGAAGGCCAAAAGAGGTGGTTACTGAATAAAATATCAAGAAAATCCTCGATATCGTTATGAATGATCGCCGACTCAAGTTACGTGAGATTGTTGAAATGGTAAACATATCAGATGAACGTATGTTCAACATTTTGCATGAACATTTGCATATAAAAAAGCTATCGGCAAGATGGGTGCCGCGTTTGCTCTCAATTGACCATAAACGTAAACGTGTGACGTGTGCAGTCTCAATGGCAAAGCTCTATGAATTGGATTACGAATTGGTACCTCATCCGCCATATTCTCCGGATTAAGCCCCTAGTGACTACTTTCTATTTCCAATCCTAATGAAATAGCTCGTTGGAAAGAGATTTAGCTCCAACGATGAAATGCCTATTTTGAGGACTTTGAAAAATCCTATTTTTTGGAAAGGAAACAAAAACTGGAAAAACGTTGGACTACGTGTATTGAGCTAAAAGGTTACTAGGTTTAGAAATAAATGGTTTTTGAAAAAAAAATGTTTTTTTCCTACTTAGGTAGCTTCAATATCAATCCGCCCTCGTAATTGTTTTCTGTAAATTTTTCATTAAAAGTGAAAAATTGTAAAAGTAAAAATATCGAGTTAATACACTATGGTTGAACAAGTGCGATATGTTACATTCTGTCAGACAAATCTAACAAACAGTATCTGCAATTAAAAATCTGTTAATGGTTCTTCGATCCGTATTGGTGTTGCCGGCGTTTGCCATACCAGTAACCACCAACATAGTCAATATCAATGGCATATTGACTGCGTGTGGTGATCACGTTATTTTGTTAATTATTAAATCTGTTATCAAAGGAATACAGGCAGATTTTTATTCTTCTTTTAGGATTATTAATGCCCGTCAAGTCAAACTTTTGCGAGTGAATATTTTACACAAACATCTTTAGCAACGCAATGAAAATGAAAAGGATTTTATTCACTTAGGGAGGGGAATATCACTTATCGCTACTTCCCTGAATTCGAGCTTGCATGCCACACAAAAATATTCACTTCAAAATTAACTTAAGAATTTTATTCCTAGCGGGCTTTTGCAGTCAGCCAGTAAATCAGTCATCTATCACCTCGTTTAGCATTCAACTAGAAATCAAACATTAACTGAAACCATAAAAGAATTAATTATTTAGCAATTAAACATTAAAGTTCGATAGATAGACAGGAATAACAAACATTTAAATCCACCCAAAAACCCAGACCTACCGCACAACAATCAATAACAAACAAGCAGCAACAACAACTCCGGTTCTGCAAGAAGAAAAAGAGAGAAGAAAAAAAACTGTGGCAAAAACCCCATGATGGTGGTGGGTGACATAAGATTTTGACATTTGATTAAATGCTGTCAAATTTGACACTGTTTTCTTTTAATTGTCAACATCAGTTAAATGAATAAGTTGAAGTTTCTTGTTAGCGAAACCGTTTTTCTTTCATACCATCTATCTGTGTATGTGTGTATGTACATGTATTTGTATATCTTTGTACAACATTCAATGAGTTTGTTAAATTTATTCCTTGTTTGCGGTTAAAATGCTTGCAATTTGTTGGCTGCCATTGTATCAAGTGTTAATTTAATTCAGTATTTGTGCAGTATTCAGTAAATGTTTAAAAGTGTGTGCGCGCGTGTGTATATGTGTGTGAGAGAGAATTTAGGTTAAGTACTGTCACCATGACAGTTGACAATTGTAAACTAAGTTTAATTTTTGTCATCAAAGCAGCAAATAAAAACTGTTGCTTGATTGTTGGTTTCTTGTATGATTTAAATTTAAAACATGCTTACGAGTATTTTTGTTTGATTTTTTTTTTATTTAGTGACAACTTTACAATCACGTAGTTTTATATATATTTTTTTTCTTCTTTATCTTGATATGAGCAGAGTTTATTTTGGTATTTTTTTCGAAAACATTTGTTGTTTTGTTTTATTTAAACTTCAACGCCCACCTAAACGACAACGAATAATTTTTTTAAAAACACTGCGCAAATATGAAGAAAAGGTTCTGCAGCTGTTTTGACACGATTACACTTCAAACACCATGTCATGTTTGATGGACGCCTTTTTGACATCATGGGTTTTTTTTCTTTTTTTTTGTTTGATAAATTCATTTTGCTTAAGGTTTCTTACTTTAGCGCTTGGGGACAAAGAAAATATTATTGCAGTTTCTGTTTAGAGTATTTTTTTAGGGTTTTTAACCCGTCGCAACCGAAAATGTTGCGGTAGAAATCATTTTGCCCCAATCTTTGTGTATCTCCTCTTTCAGCGAAGTCTGAGCTAGCAAAGGAAACAAAGAGAAAACTCTGCTCCTTCTAAATGTGCTGATACATTTAAGGGTGTCTATATTTTGGCAACCTCATGTGCTCCAATATTCGCTCTTTCAGCGAAGTCTAAGCTTGCAGAGGAGCATAGAAAACTCTACTCCTTCTAAATGTGCTGATACATTTAAGGGTGTATATTTTTTGACCACCTCATATGCTCCAATATTTGCTGTATGCTCTAGAGACGTACTATCGGAATGATCACAATATTTGGCTTCTTATAGATCTCGTTAATTCGAGAGCTGCTGTTGTTCTTAGGAGTGATCACCTCAAAGTCACAAATGAAGGTACGACTATCAGAGTAGATGCATGCGGATGATGCTCGTTGATATGTCATTCTTTCTCGACCAAAGCTCTTTAACTATTAGGACGTCAAAGTGGCATCTTGATCGTTGGAGACGTTTATGCATCAAATATATAGATTTCAACAGTCTGCAGTGACTTGTGGAAATTTCTCATAACTTCTTCTCTACTAAATCTAGTGATTGTAGCTGTAGAAATATGGAGCAAATTTTTACTTGTACTAAAATATGACTCCATATAGCAGAATGAAGCAAACTATTGCTGTATGAATCCAATGAAACATTTGAAGGGTAAAGTAACAACTTTTTTTTAATTATCTTTTACAAAGTATCATGCGTTCTACGCTTTTGATGCTTTAAACCCTGCAAGTTACACACCACGCTTTATAAACGTTTTTGCTTATCAATTTTCTAGTCCATTTTTTGGCTTTGTGTTAGATACTTTTAAGTTTTATATTCTTAATATTTATATTATTATATATTAATGAAGTAAACAAAAATGGAAAATTGCTTAATCTCAGAGGCAATGATTCTGGAACAAGCGAAAGAGTATAGAATATTTGGAATTATTAATCATCAGAGATGGAATTTCGTACTAACCGAAATTGATTTAACTTCTAAGAAATTAATAAGTTGTACTTTTCGAATTCTAATTTGTTAAATAATATTGTTCAATAGTTGATATTTCTAGGCACTAGTATCCACCGTCACAAGTGGTCAAATCGAACAAAGACCGCTTATGAGATGGTGTAGCGACCTCGAAATCAGTACTGATCCGTTCTGCTAGTCTGAATAATAATAAAAATTGTTCCATATATAGTACTCTCTTAATAAAATTATAATGAATTTATATAAAAACAATTTCTTAAAAATTAAGAAGAAATAAGTGAACTCAGATTTGAACTCAAGCCAAAAATTTTATTTCTATATAGTTTTATGTTCTTTAAATTGTTTTTATTCGTTTTTCATCAACTGCTTACAAAAATAGCATTCTAATAATTAAATGATCAATCTCAAAGAAATTTTAGACTCGGATCTTGGAAGCACTAAAACTGGTGGCAAATTACGGCAATCGATATCGAACGAAATTTTCATACAAATTCATAAAATTTTGTATGGGACTTCGTTCGATATCGAATGCCGTAATTTGCCGCCTGATATGTTGTATATGACGCTTGTGACACGTAAAAGTAGAATGTTGTTCTACTTCTTACGCGTCACAAGCGTTGCAATCATTTGTTTTGTAACTTGCTTTATGAAAATACTCTAATTCAACTCCTTTTTGTGGGACGCGTAGGACGCAAAGACGCGTAGAACGCAAACTTCGAATATTTAAATTAAAAATATCACGTTTGATTATAAACGATACAATGAATTTACACCATCAATCAATGTTTTAGCTAAAATTCGTAAATATTCACATTTACTTTAACTTTAGCTTGAAATTTTTAATTAAAAAGTCGCAAAAAAAACCATAAATTTAAAAATATTTCGTTTAATAAACAACAAAATTAGAAATATTAACAGCCAAAAAGATGTTGTTGGTCAAAAGCCGAATTATCAAATGTCTTCCATGGACTTAAGACAAAATAAGAAATCAACACTTAACTTGAGATAGCGCATTAATACGTCATTAACAAAACAGATTTTGCATGTCAAATTTGCAAAAATCACACGCATGCGCAGCAAGAAAACCGAAATATGACACAATTAAAAACCACGGATGGTTGTAAAAGCTGATTAAATTAACGACACTCATACCTGCATACTCCGCATACACACACATGCAAAAAGTGTTCAGGTAAACAAGACTCGTCTTAAACTTTAAGATGATTTTGATAAGTTGATGAACAACATTGTGGCCCCCTGGCCTGCCCGCCCAGCACATTCAGTCGTGTGTCTTTTATTTTATTTCAGCTTTGTGTTCCACTTACTTGCCATATGGTCTAAATATTGTTGTTGTTGTTGTTGTGAGTTGCCTAACAACTCAGCATTATAACGGTATCATGAGATTAAAATTAAATCACAATTTAACAAACTTTGAAACCGGAACTTAAGCTACTAAAATAGAGAAGAAGAAGAATACTGCATAACAGTAGCCATCTTTGTTATGATTTGTGTGCGAATGTGTTTGTGTGTGTCTGTGTGTGTTTTCCTATACTCATTTACAATTTAAATAACAACAGGATGATTTAACATCTCTAACCGCATGCAATTTGAAAATGAAAAGAGAAATTTCTCATTTTGTAGCATTTTTCATCATCCGCGCCGCCCCGCGCCGCACCGCACCGCATTGTCTTGTAGTCATCATCTTTTATTTAGTATTTCAATTTCAAGTTTATCATTTTAACAAAAAAAGAAAAAAACACTATCTCTTCTGTTAGCTGATTCGTTTTGTTTTTGTTGCTGTTGCTGGTATTAACTCACTTTTTAAGCCGAGAAATTAAACAAAATGAAAATATATAATCAAAATAAAATTGAAGAAACAATTTCAAAGTCTTTGTCTTGACCTTGGACTTACAAACCAACTTAACATGAAAAGAAAGACTTACTTTGTTCACCCAGTTAGTGCAGAGGGGCTTCAGGAGAAAGCATTCGTTCAATCAGTCAGCCAGCTTAACTAGCTGCTTGTAAAGCAGCAATTTTAAAGAATGACATCACGGTTTATATATTTAAAAAAATTGCTTAGATTAGAGAGAACAATAAAATCGAATTAATTGAAAAAAAAAAATAAAAATAAAACGCAAACGTATTCGGGGCCCTGCAGGTTGGCTCTTCTCAGCAATATCTATCCATAAAAGTTATCAAAGTAAAGATAAGAAAAGACGTGCTCTCTATGCTCTGTACTGCTGTACCTCAGAAATAGCAGATAAGGGATTCAACAAAATAAGCTCCTTTATTAGAAGCGGCAGGTTGTTTTCTCGTTAACTGTCCTCCTGTCAAGGCCCTCATAATCTCCCCTACAAGGAATACATCCTTGTTTAAACTTACTGCCTTAACGTTCCGTCTACTCTTTCATTTCTAATCTTCTTCTCTTCTCTTTTTTGTGTGACTCAATTGTTCTATTATTTAAATGATTCGACTTTTATTTCCTCGATCGTGTTGAAGCGTTGCTGTAAATTTTTACAGCTTCAATTTACTCAACACTATTAAATACTTTTCATTTGGATAATTAGAACGTTGTATTTTTTATTTAAAGCAAAACCAATAGTTCTTCAATCAGTTTTTAAAGCAATCTGTTTTTTATTAATCACGTAGAGGAGTTTTATATATTTAATTTTTTCAAGTTCAGCCAGGTCAGTGGGCAAAGTACGGCATTCGATATCGAACGAAATTCCGTATAAAATTTTTTTAATTTGTATAGAAATTTCGTTCTTTGCCCCCAGGATAGACATCCTTATTAACTTTCAAGCGAACTAGAGCACACTCTTCGCTTTCAGTTATGCCTCTCATGTATGCATTGTTTAATTTCAGAAATTTATCTCCCTCACTGAGATTTAAATGATATTTTTCACTTTATTATTACATTCATAACCCCATCATAGTCCATGCCTGAAATAATGAACATAAAGTTCTTTCAAAACTCTGTCTGTCGGCGAAGCATAAATTACTACAACAACTAAAATCAACCCACTTTTACTTTCATTGCAAATTACATTATTTTTGTTTTGCCAATTATGTCAGCCGCTTAAACTGAGTGCGGCGTGTCTGTTGCTGAGCTGCTTAGCATTTGATTTTTTTTCTCTTGCTGTGACTATTTTTTGCATTTCAATGTTTTTTTTAACGGAAAAATACCATTTTTGCGAGCTTAAAAATTTCCCATGAAAGCCGGCATATTTCCATGCAATTAGAGCAGTGACATTAGTTAAGTTTTTATCATTAGTTGGCGGAAATCATTGAAGAGATTTTTTACTATCGAGAAAATTTATGTAATTTGATTTGGCAACGAAATTGCAGGCAATCTAATTATGATTGGAATAAATGTAAATTTGTACAGAGGGCATATAAAACATTAGAGTAATAAATATAATATGTAATGGGTATACCCATAAAACAGGCCCGTACTGTACTGAATCCTTTTTCATTTTCTATTCTTTTATTGTGAAATACCAAAAAGTATTTGACTTGAATCGAGCCCAAAACTCTTTAGACTACCCAAACCACAACCACATACTTATTTACTCAATGTTGTGTATATTTCTTGTGTGTAAGTTTTCGTGATCGTGACTATACTGCGCATGAGTAACTTTTTTTCTGTTTGAATGCGAAAGGAAGTGATATAAAAATCACTTGTTTTTTTCATAGTTTCCGTCAAGAAATGTTTCATGTTTTTGAAAATATATTAATTGAATAGGCTGCAAGAAGTAAGAACAACAATTTAATACATTTTTTTCATTAAATTTTCTCTTTAAAACCAATTGCATTTCATTTAATTAGCAAAATAAGAAAAATTGTGTATATCTGCAATTCGATAACAATCACTCTTTTTATTATTTCTACGGCAACAATCACATCTTACTAAATGAAATTCTCTGCTATTTATTTTCTATTACAAAGTTAAAAGTTCAATATTTTAATTTAAAGCTTTAGAAAAAACTATCAATGAAATAACAAATAGATATTATGGAGAAGGTCATCTCAGCCAGCGCTCAGCTACACGTGCCACACATTAACTCTAAAATAATCGAAACCCTTTAGGCCATATTGTAAGCGATTATTGATTTTATGTCATTATCGCTCTCTAAAGGGCGTAAAAGTATTGATTAACATTTAATTCGCCAAAACGAACACTACATTTTAAAACTTATTTGATTTACAACCATAAGTCATTATTCCTTAATGATCTGTACATAAGTGTTCAATTAATATTGATATAAATAATTATGTATTTTTCACAGCTCATAAAATTTTATTACGCTCAAAAGTATTTTGCACACTCATTTAAAATATTTATGGCTACTGAATACAGTGGCTGCTAAAACAGCACACTTAGGCAAATTTTTTTTTATCAAAAATTTTCTATAGATATTTTTTGACTTAAAAGATTTTCTGTGAAAATTTTTTTGATCGAAAACTTTTTATGGAAATTTTTTGAATCGAAAAATGTTCTATGAAATTGTTTAACTTGAATAATTTTCTGTTGAAATTTTTTTATTGAAAACTTTCTATAGAAATTTTATTAATCGAAAATATTTTTAATAGAATTTATTTATCGAAAAAAATTTCATAGACATCTTTTATAACAATTTTTTTAATCCATAAATTTCCTAAAATTTTTTTAAGTCGATAAATTCCCTATAAACTTGTTTTAACCGAAAAATTCCCTACAAAATTTTTTTAATCGAGAAATTCTCTATAACATTTATTTCATAGAAAAATTCAAAAGTTTTTTGAAAATCTTTGAAAAAAGATATCCAGGCAATATCGATTAATAAATTTAAAAAACAGACAAATTTTCTAAAATTTTATTAATCGACAAATTTTTTATAGAATTTTTTTTAGTTGAAAAATTTTCTGTAGAACTTTTTTTTAATTGTGGAATTCTTTATAAAAAATTTTTTATTTCAAAAATTAGCTATAGAAATTTTTTGAATTAAAAAATGTTCTATAGAAATTTTTTTACTTAAACGATTTTCTGTTGAATTTCTTTTAATCAAACTTTCTATAGAATTTTTTTAAGCGAGGAATTTTTTATATAAATTTTTGTAATTGAAAATATTTTTCTAGAAATTTTTTTAATCAAATAATTTTTAAAAGAAATTTTTTTAATCGAAAAATTTTCTACGGACCTTATTTGAACGAAAAAATTTCTGTAGAATTTTTTTTACTTGAAAAATTTTATTTAAAAAGTTTTTTTATCGAAACCTTTCTGTAGACCTTTATTGAATTGGAAAATGTTCTATAGAAGTTTTTTGACTTGAAAGATTTTCTGTTAAAATTTTTTTCATCGAAAACTTATAGAAATTTTTTGAATCAAAAAATGTTCTACACAAATTTTTTTATTAACAAAATTCTCCGTAGTAAATTTTCTATAGAAATTTTTTTTTATTCGAAATGTTTGCATTAGAAATATTTTTATTCGAAGAATTATTCAGAGAAATTTTTTTAATCAAAAACGCTCTATAGAAATTATTCCTCTTAAAAAATTTTCTGATGAATTTTTTTTATCGACAACTTTTTATAGATTTTTTTAACGAGAGATTTTTTATAGAAATTGGTTTTACTTAAAAGATTTTCTGTGCAAAAATTTTTTATCGAAAACTTTCTATAGAAATATATTGGAAGATTTTCTGTTGAAATTTTTTTCACCGAAAACTTTCTATAGAAGGTTTTTGAATCAAAAAATGTTCTACATAAATTTTTTTAATTGAAAAATGATCCGCGTTAATTTTTTTAGTAAAAAATTTTCCATTTTTATAAATTGAAATGATTAATTTTGGCTCAAGTTCAAACCCGAGTTTACCCATTTATTTATCCTAATTTTTTTATTTTTTATTTTTTATTAGAAAATTTTTTGGATAAATTCATTATTTTTATTAAGAGAGTACTATATGTGACGCGCAAAATAGAAAGGGACCTAAGGGTAAAAACCGGTTTTGTTCAGAAGAGCCATTTTAAAGATTTAAATACGTGTATCTTTGGTGTACTTCAATTTCATAAAACGCGCATATCTCTGGGAGGGAACACTTTTGGGGCATGGGATCGGTCTCATTCGATGCTCAGATTTTGTCCACATCAAAAAAAGTGAAAATTGATTTTTTTTACCCTTACGTCCCTTTCTCTATGAGCTGTCACATATAATAATTTTTATTATTACAAACATTAACTATAGAAATTTTTTTAATTAAGAAACTTTCTGTACAAATCTTCCATTGAACATTTTTTTGTCATCGAAGATATTTTTAGGCAGTAAAAAAGTTTTAAGTTAAATAAAAAAATTTTGTTCCACAAAATTTCTGTAGATCTTTTTTTATTAAAAAATTATCTTAAGACATATTTTTAATCGACAAACTTCCTATATAAAAAGGTTGTGTCAGCGATAAGTTTTCGGTTTTTTATCAACAATTTTCTAAAGATCATAAAATGTTCTCTAAACAAAATTTTGGAATCTAAAACTGATAAATTAAAAAAAATTCGTCGACAAATTTCGTTCAGGCATATTTTTTTTATTTAAAAATTTCCAGATAAATTTATTTAATCGATATGTTGTAAGCAATTTAATCGATAACTCTTTTATAGAAAAAATTTTTAACTAATATTTTTTCTTTAAAGAACGTACGAATAGAAAAAAAATTTTGTGCGACAAAGTCTTTATTAAAATGTCTAATTAAAACTTTTCGTACGAAATTTGAATCGATAAAATTGACAAAGACAGTTCCTCAAATTGATAAATTTTCTTTTAAAATTTTAAAGTTTTGGACTAAAAATTGTTTTTTAAATTTTCTATATGATGTACAATTTTCTACCTAAATTTGCTATGTCGATAAAGTTTCTGTATTTTTATTGTACCTTGAATTTTCTTTAGAAATTGTTTCCAATATTAAATAATAAATTGTCTCTAAAAGTAAAGAACGTTTTCAAAGTTTTGAGCTATTTTAGCCGCGATTGTTATTAATTTTATTTTGTTATTCAAAACCCCCTGTGAAGCATCTCTAATACCCAAAATAAAAAAATAATTAAAGGAATTGAACTGCTTTGTATTTTAAAACTTTTACACTCATCATTAGTGTGTGTCGAATTTTTTTCTTGCTCATAATCACCATGTTATAATATTTTATTTCTATTTCTTTTATTTTAATTTTTTGGTTTTTTTGGCAATCAAAGATCTCAAACGATCGATAACATGCCAAAATCAAATAAAAATAAATATTATATGCGATCAAGATTAATCGAAAAAGCGTAAAAACGTTTTAATTTACGCTACTAGACTTTTTGGCAACAAACACGAAAACATGATCATGCTGTTTATTATGATCATGATCATGATGTCGAAGTTGATGATGTTGCAAAAAATAAAAAATAAACACAAAACAATTGATTTTTTTCGCTACTATTTTGTTTGTTGTTTCTATTTAAAATTCTTAAATTTCAATTCATCAAAATATCAAATTTTGTATTCATACGTCAGAATGAGCATCTATCTCTCTTAGGAGGTCGAACACAAGAATCGTGTGTACGCAAGTGTTTTGAGTGATATTTGTTGATCTTAAATGAATGATAAAGATACTGGTACTGTAATGCTAATAAAATTATTATTTTTTTTTATTTTTTTATTTTTGAATATGAATAAAATAAAAGCCAGAAATTCTTAACCTGGCAAAGTTTTGGTTATTTGTTTATTTCAGTTAAAAACTTTGGGAAATTATTTCTTAATTTATGGAATTAATATAAATAAAAAGTCGCTTAAAAACGCAAAAGAAAATAAAAAAAAAACGGTAAAAAATATAAAAATCGCTCAAAATCTGAAAATCAAGAAAATAGACAAAAAATTGTTTAAAAAAAATTTTTTAAATAAAAAACTGCTTGAGCAACAAAATTCTTACAAAATCATTTTTAAAGCGAAAAAATGTCAAGAGCGTTTAAAGGCTAAATGCTCTTAAAAAATTCTAAATATGCACAGAAAACTAGAAAAAAAGGATTTAAAAATTTTAAAACTGAAATCCATTAAAAAATCTATTAAAAATACAAAAATTGAATTAAAAAATTTTTTAAAAATTTTACTAAAAGCCCAAATTACGAAAATCGTTAAAAGAAACTTACTTTTAAACTATTTTAAAAAACTTCTTTGGACAGTAAACACCACAAAATCTCATGAAAATTATCAAATTAAAAAAATTTTTGGCTAAAAAAAATATTTGAAAAATCGTCAAAATGAAAATGATGGCATTAGAAAAATCTTGAACACAGCTTTAGAAATTCATATAAGTCTTTTGGAGAAAAGAGAGTTAGGCAGGGAAATATACATAAATAGTTTATACTTATTCATATTTCACCACAAGGAAACCGCAAATATGAAATTGCTTGCTTTTTCTGGTGCAATCTATGAAGGCGAAGAAAGATAAAATATTTAATCGTTTTAGATAGTTTTGGCATAGATTTTTTATTGGTGCATATATGACTCTTTACAGCACGTTTTTGCATATTTCAGTCGTGAGAGCAGCTTTAGTATTTATAGAGCATATTCGACTCTTTAAGAACATATTTGGATACTGTTTTTGATATGCTTACAAACGCTACGCAACGAAATTAAATTAAAAAAAATAATTTTTATATTTTAGTTAAAATGATGGCTGTTCTATTTTATCTTTTATATGTGACACATTGCAGCATATTTTGCATAGTGCAGTCGTAAGAGCATTTTTAGAATTTTTAGAGCATATTTTGATATATTTTTTACATGCTTACAATTGTTTTCGCAACGTAAGCAAAAAAACTGTTTTATATTCTGGTCAACATGATGGCCGTTGAAACGTGTTGTTATATTCTCGCCATCTACATTTAATTTTTAGTCTATATAAGCTTAAGTCGAAGCAGTTTTACAATATGATGTTAAGAAAAATTTATTTTTCAAATATCATTCCCAAAATCATTTGAGAATCCCTGTCAGTATCGTTTAGAATCATGTCTGCCAGCTACTTAGAACCAAAAGCATAAAAATCGACATGGTTTTTATGTGAACGATCGTGTGTATTTCAAATGTAAATTTAAAATTAAATGGCTTGTATAGACGCGTGTCTATAACGTGGCAAAGCATCGACAATGTTTACACAAAACTCAACATAAATAATTGATTAAACTTATTATTAAGATTTATTAAGAAAAATTGTATTTAAAGAACATTTGAATTAATAAGCTTTTATTAAATTATATATTTTGATAATTACACAATAAAATGTTTCAAGTGTGAATACAAACAAACATTTGAAGAATTCATATTAAACTATTGGGGTGTGATTTGAAAAAAATACTAAAATTTCAAATTAAAAGAAACTTGTAAAAATGTTTGCATAAAGAAGATTGAAACAAAACAATTGTTTTACAATTTCATTAGGTTACAATTAATTTGATAATAAAATGCGCAAGTTTGATTGTAAATATTTTATCAAATAAATCGCCAATATTGTCAATTAATTACGTTAAAAGAGACCACAATCGTGTCTAATGTTAAAAATATATGACAATTATTTTTGTTTCCTCCCTAAAAGAGAAAAACAAATTCTTTTTCATCAAATTTTTTTATTATTTTTTTTTTAAATACACGTAAATGCTTTTTTGCGTCATCAATTTTTGGCTCAAAATTAAAAATCAAAGACGTCATATCCAAGGCATGTGTAAGTTAAGGAAGAAAAAATCAAATAAACTTTAGAAAATAAAAAACCGAAATGCATTTAATGAAATAAAAAAATGCCATTTAATGTGTTTAAAAAAAGGCCGTTTCTCTTTCTATAATTAACGTAGATTTTATAAATCAGACAAACCGATTAAAATGAGTGAGCAAGAAAATGATGAAGTACACTTGAAGAAAATCTTTAAATCAGTACATACTTGTAATTGTTCACAACGTGCAGTAAAATTTAAAATAAATAAAATAAAATCTGCTTTAATGGGTTATTTTAAGATTTATAAATATTTATAAAATTTTTCTGAAACTAAAAGTGACTGTGTGCAGGAAAGAGTGGCTGCTTGTGCATTTCAAATTCACATCTTTAATTTTGTTAACTAGATGTTGTTTTACTCGTACTTGTATTTAACTCTGGCACTTTTATGATTTATGTTGTATTCTTCTAGTGTTTTTGTAACTTTTTTTTCGATTTTAATTGCATTTTATGTAATTTAGCCTTGAGCATGATTTTTGTTTAGTTAAATGTTTGGTTTTCCGCTACAAGAAGGCTTTGCAGCTTTGAGTATCGATGGTAACATTAAATTGAAAATGCTTTGTTGTCCATTCGTGTACTATAATAGTTTTGGATCGAACGTCTCGTTGTACTTAAAATTCTTGGCGAATGAGAACAAGTTTCTATTTACGCCAATGCAACACTGCGGCGACACGACCTAAATTTTTATTGCGTTTGCTGGAATAAAATTATTCAAGAAAATACTGAAATAAAAATTCGAACATCATTCAAATAAAATCATTTTAAATAATATACTAAAAATGTTCGTACTAAATTATTCGATTTAAATAATATAGAATAATATAATATCGAATATTTATGTATAAATTATTCGAATAGGAATTTTTTGAATAAAATTATTCGACTTAAAACTCTTCGTATACGATTGGTTTGACAAAAACTAATGCATTTGCAAAAAATTTAATCATTTAATTAAGTTGTTTAAATAAAATTAAATCAATTTGTTCGAATAAAATTTATTTGTATCAAATATTTCAAATAAAAACTCTTTGAATAATATTACTTGAACAAAAATCATTCGAATATGATTCGTCTAATTTTTTCCACCCAAAATGCATAAAATTTATTTGAATTAAAATAATCGATTAAAAACTTTTAGATTATATTTTTGTTTCAATAAGAATTGTTTGTATAAAATTACTTCAATGAAAATCGTTTCATTAAAATATATTCGAATAAAATAATTTAAGTACACATAATTGGAATAAAATCACTCGAATAAAAATTAGTCGATAAAAATTGAAAAAAAAGGTTCGAATAAAAGTTATTCGCTTGAAAATTTTTCGAATGATAAAAAACTATTTAAATAAAAAAATCATATAAAAACTGTTTGAAAAAATATTAAGAGAAATATGATAAAAATAAAACATTTTATATATAACTTCGAATAGTTTCAGATTGTTCGAATAAAAATTATTGGTAAATACAACCGATCTACTGTAAATCATTTAAATGTTGTAATGAATGTTTTGTTTCGCATAATGTATACAAATTATTCGACTTTAAGTATTCGATTAAAAACTTAAAATTTAATTTATTCCCATAAAATTTTTTGGAATACAAATGAAAACTTTTTGAATAAAATTGTTTTAATAAAATATATTCGAATAAAATAATTTAAATGCATACTCTTGGAATAAAATCACTCTAACAAACATTTTGCGAATACAATTGTTTAAAAAAATTATAATTAAAGTTATTCGCTTGAAAACTTATGAAATGAATAAGTTTGTTTTGATAAATACTATTTAATTTAAAAAGTTAAAATAAAAACTATTTAAATATAAAATTATTCAGAGAAATATTATTAAAATTAAATTATTTACGTAAAATTATTCGAATCAAATTGTTCGAATACAAATTATTTGTATAAAATAACTTTAAGAAAACAAATAATCTAATAAAAAATTAATTAAATTGAATTCTAACAATTTTTTTCGCATCATATACATAAATTATTTGACTGAAATTATTCGATTAGAAACTTGTAGAATTTTATTTATTCCTTTGAAAATTTTTGGAATGCAAATAATCGAATGAAAACTATTTTAATAAAACCATTTCATTAAAATGTATTCGAATAAAATAGTA
Organism: Gymnocheta viridis; assembly: GCA_956483585.1. Classification (NCBI taxonomy): domain Eukaryota; kingdom Metazoa; phylum Arthropoda; class Insecta; order Diptera; family Tachinidae; genus Gymnocheta; species Gymnocheta viridis. The sequence continues at coordinate 120,473,149 of OY101441.1, read as the reverse complement.
AAATCTTTCAAACAAAAATTATTCCAATAAAATTGTTGAAGAAAATACGAATAAAAGTTATTCGCATGAAAATTTATTCGAAACAAATAAATCAAACAAAAACCAATTAACTTATTGCTTATGCAAAATTATGTGTACAGAAGTTATTCGAACAAATGCTATTCGAATAAAAGTTAATCGATTAAAATTTTTTGGAATAAATTAAATTTTTTTCAAGTAAAAATTATTTGTTTTTTATGATTTCATGATCCTCCTTCGCAGGCTCAATTGTCTGTCCAGCCGTCTGTCCCATAGCTGGCTGCATCTTTTGAACCGTTATATGACGTCACGTGAAATTTTCTTATAATTTAATTACTATTAAAGGAAATATTAGAGAAATATTTTTAGTTTTTAGTAAACAGACGCCTAACTAGTGTTGAATATTGCTCTGTCGTACAGAATACTTTTTAGTGGCTTTTGTTTAATACTAATCGTGGCCATTAGCATGCACTGGTGTACCGTCTAGAAGCTTTATTTGTAGTATAATACTTTTATAGCAGTTTGAAGGACCTAGTGTCGTTACCGCTAAGGTGGCATTTGGCGTCTAAATTCCATTATTGATAGACCAACTCGAAGGATCATAATTAAGGATGCAATTGCTTATTGCGTTACATATCAGCAATTCTTTTGGACCGAATCGTATGTAGACGACTCGTGACTCTAGGGTATTCTTTATGGGAAGACTAGGACGACCATTAAACATCTCTACTTAAATGCCAAAAGACTACAATTCTCGCACAAAAAAAGTGTTAAAAAGATTCGTTATCAGCCTCGTCTTATTAAATGATTCTCACAAATTATTTTTTTTTACTTAAATTTTTTTTTAATTTCAGTTAAAGTCACTTAAAACGTTTAGGCGTCGGAAGTCAGTTATTTTAAGTCATCTTTCATTTTTTCCACCTCAACATCATCATCATAAAACTACAAATACAATTAAAAATTAAACTATCCAAGATTATTTAAGGTGTAACGAGGAAAATCTTAGTTTATTAAATATTATTATTTTTTTAGTTTTTAACGTTTCTAGCCACTAGCAATTTTTGTTAATTGCTATTTTTTTTATTTAATTCTTAATAACAAAAATATAAGTCTTCATTATAACAGCTTTGCATTCAGCAACCGTCTCTAATATTTTAAAACTACGGGGTATCTAAAAATTTGAAAACGAAAACTCACACTTGAAAGCGAAAGTTATTAAATTAAGTTATGACTTTTTGCCTTCTGTTAATTTTACTAACTGTTTGCATTTTAATTCGGTCTATTCTCTGTCAAAAGCTTTCTTTTTTAACGCTTAACTGCGTTTACTTGTAATTTGCGTGTAAATTGTTTTTCAACGGAAATCCAAATGTTTGTTTTAAACAGTAAAGAAAGAAGTTCCCCACCCTTTCCAGAAAAATGAAAATATCTCATATTTATATAGAGCTGCGAAAATCAAATTATAAAAATTTATAATCACATTTATAACTCATTCTCCCTCAGCCCTAGAAAAATTTTAAACTCTCTGCTTCTGCCACTGTCGTAGATACTTTCATCTATATCTTTCCAAATTGATCAGCCCCTTGATTAATGAACTACTTACCAAAAACTAAATAAATATTTTCGTCATTAATGCACCTTAAGCCAGCGCATAAGGGTTTTAACTTGTTCAGAAATTATTTTCTCACACATTTACGTCAACTAAACAATGGCTGGCGTCTTTAAAACAAAAAAGTTCTTTGGCAAATTCTTTCTCGTCTTAATGACGTTCGTTAAAAATACTTATTTTTAGGAGTTTATTTTTATGAACAAATTGTTCAGCAACAACGACACGAAAAGAAACAAAATATATTTTATTTATTTTTAATTGGTTTAATTAATTTGATTTTGTTGTAGTGCAAAATATTCAAACAATAAGAAGACACTTTTGCTTGCAAAAAAAATATGTTTAAATGGGCGAAAAGAATTTTAAAATATTTATTAAAAAGAATGAAAGAATTTATCAATAAGGACGGGTCGTTTATGCAGAATATACAGAATATATTGTGGCATTTGCAGTGTATGGCCATATATTCCGAAAGAAAGAAATTAGTGGTCAACGCCCCCTTTCAGACTCGCGCCGTAGACTAAGAAATAGTCACTTAATGAATTAGTCGTTACTTTCCTTCCTTTTAGGCCTTAATTAAAAGGGAGGTAACGATACGCCTTTTTGCCGATACGATACCGATACTCAAAAAGAGTTATCGGAGATACCGCTACCAATACGCATTTGAACTGAATTTAAAATTAACAAAACTCACGTAGAGTGATACTTTTATTATACAAAATTACAATGTAAGAGATTGTTAGTATTTAAAGTTGATATTTGAATTAATTCTAAAATTAACAAAAACAAATAATATTTTCTTTTACAATATAACAGTGTAACAGATTATTGATGAACCAACTAAAACTGAATGTCATGTTGTTAATTTTCTAAAATCATAAAAATTTTCAACATATTAAAATTTCTGAACTTGAAATTTTTAAACAAAACAAAATGTATGCAAAATTCTTATGATTTTACAAAATAAAGAATATAACATTCAGTTCAGATTGGTTCAATATTTAAAATTGATATTAAATAAGATTTCAGAAATAACGAATTGAAATGGTAAAATATAAAAAAATAAATTTTTATAAAAAAATGTGTAAGAGATTAATATTTAAAAATTAACATTAATATGATTTTTGTTTAAAAAACAAAGTGTTCTCAACTTTTGAGGAGATAGACAATTCGCCAATCCGTTTGAACCAGACCTGCAGTGGAAAATAGGCTTTCAGATGCGACAGAAATCATTGGAAAACTTAAACATTTCTGCGCCAATTTGCTTAAGTTTGTGTAGGACACGTCATTGCACCAGTAAAAAAGAGGATCTGTGTCTCTAGAAATATTAAGAAGTCTAAGATATCTCTCGACTTCTTCTTTAGCAGAAGCACAGCTTAGAATGGATAGAATTAGAATCTCTTGTAATTTTTACACAAACGCTCCAAAGTCGGGTACTTCTCATAGACTTATCAGAACTTTTACGAAATGTGTGAACTGTGCGACTGTGTCTTGAACACTAACGGAATGGAGAGTAATGTTAAGTAGCAGAATAAGACGTTTTTTCGATAGGATTGACGTCTATTGTCTTTGAAATATTTGAGCTTTGTATCGAGGGTCAAGAAATGTAAGCAAATAGTAGGTTTCATTATTCTCTAAACCTTCAAGTTTTTAATTAACAGCTGATGCTAAGTCAGTCGCGAATTGTTGGGACCCTGAACTACTCTTCATCTCTGGTGATTAATGTATTACTAGTGTATCGATGGTCGATGGTGAATCGACCGCATTCTAGTAATATGTACGGTAAAATACAAAAAACATTCTAAATAAACAACTTAAAACTCCAACTTATTTCTCTGCAAAAGCAAATTGGATAAACACACATCCCCAATATGTTTAGTTTTCAACCTGAAGCTGTAGCATGTGTAATATTAAGTGTGCATGTGTTAGTAGCAACTTTAAATGTTTATAGATCCCAAAATACTAAAACGATTTAAGTAAAACTAGGATTGTGCACATCTATATAAAAACCCCATTAAAACCATATAAATCTTTCCGAAATTGGTTCAGTATTACGGCCGTAAAAGAGATCTAATAAACATGTTTGCCTATTAATAATATAGATATTTTCTAATAATGTTGGAGGACTGTTATGGATTTTGTAGCCTCTTCGAAGTAAGTCAAAATTTTCACCACTTCTTCCATCATTACCCATTCGTCTGTTGTAAGATCTACCTTGCATTTTATACGAGATAAATAAGCTTGTACCGCAACCCTTTGCTGTAGCCAACTCCATAAAGTCTGAAGAGTAGATATGTCCTGTATAAGAACATGATTCGGAATATTGTGTGCCTTAAAGTCTGAAGAGTTGAATTCCAACGAGTAGATATGTCCTGTATAAGAACATGATTCGGAATATTGTGTGCATCTTTGATTTCTTTCCAAAATTTTAGTGCTGCTTTTCGAATGGCTAAAATGTCCTATAATAGACCTTGATTTGGTAATCATTTCCAAACAACTAAGAATTAAATGGAACAATTTCATTATTCTCTTTTGATTTCATTGTTCTGCTCTTAGTTGTTATGCAAAAAAAGGCGTTAAAAATTGCATTGTTCAGTCGAAAACACTCTAAAAGAAGTTTAAGGAGCATCGTCGTATCGGCCGTACAATATCGCCGATATCGATACAGCGGAAAACCTAAAGTATCGCCGGTACATCGATATCGGTTGCATCCCTATTAATTAGCTTTTTCTATTACTTAAATCTCAAATAATATTATAATAAATAAAAAGTCTTTCAAACAAGTTAATAAATAAAGTCCTTTTCTAACAATTCAAATCAATAAATATCTCAAATTGATTTTCAATTCTATTAACACCTTCAATGACATTTAAAAAGCTCAGCACACTTTCAATATTGTCTCAAACTTCTGTTGCGATCAGCGTCAATGCGTGACACTTCAAACCAATTTATCGAATACATTTTTTACAATTATGACATTTTAAATGAAAACGAATATTTATTTAAAAAAAATAATTAATCAATGAAAAATTATGTTGAATTTTTATAATTTTATTTTTTTGTTAAATTTTATTGACGTGTGTGTATCGAAAATCTCAATATAAGAAGACAAAAAACTGCCTACCGAAATGACATGGCTTGACTGCCGGCCTCACCTTAAATCAATTTTTATAATCTTAGAATAAATATCTAAAAATAAAATTATATTTTATTAGCTGCTATTAATATTATTGTTGTTGTAGCTTTTGTTTTAAACACACATAATGGGCATGTAAACACCCGCACCATTAAATGAATGAGACACTAAAGAAGAAAAAAATAAATTCAAAAAAAAATAACACACAAATAAACAAACAAACAAACAAAAAACTATGAAAACATTAAGAGTTAAAACAAGCACATGTACCCAAGTTTATGTGCTAAAAGGATTTTACAAAAAGATGTGTTTTTAAAGGGTACATTTCATGCAAAATCGAATGTATTGAAGTGGAACTAATGTGCAAAGATGCTTCTGTCTCACAATATGTCACATGACGATCTTGCATTATCAGTTCACGCACTGCATCGATGTTTTGTGACACAACGACCTAAACGGAATTCGTCGGCGACGGAACTACGACCACGATTGAATTTACTATACCAGGGATGTAATGTGGTTCTTGATGGTGCTTGATCGCCATTCAAAAGAACTGAGTTCATCGACACATTCTTGCTGAGATAATCCACGTCGAAAGTTATGAAAAATAATCGAAAGGAAACCTTCTTTTGGAATTTCCATTTTTTTTTTTGCCAAACTGATTTTCTGAACTCACTGTAAACAAAACAAATAGCACTTCTACATCAAAACGTTGTGAGTACGATTATGCTAAAAAATTTCAAACTTTATTATGGCTTTGCTATATTTTAGATATTTACATTAGTTTTGCTATTTCCCTAAATATAAATAGTTCCCCTCTTATTGTAGTTCTGTTTACAAAAACGCTAAATTTTTTCACACATTTGCATCGCTTAAACAGCTTTCATTACGCATTATGAATACCCTCATTGTATTTGAAAGCAGCAGCACTTTTATTTCCATGTTTAAAATTTCGCATGAAGATTTCACATCTTTTTAAAATTCCTCATCGTATGGAGTCTTAATAAAGGTACTTTATTACTTCAAATTAAAACTTCATTTGCTGTTCAATGAGTGGTGCATTTAGTTTGGGTGCAGCAGTGGGCAAAACGCCTCCAAAAGCAAAAACAAAAGCCCCAAAAACAGAAAAAAATAGATATTTTTCATTTACTCATATTTAAAAATACTCATATAAAAAATTCAATAACTGTCATGATAATTTTTTTGTAGTTGTGATGGTCCATGTTTAATAAAAATGTTTAACTAAATATTGTCAATTAAAAGACTGAAGTTTTCTTAGAATAATTTTTTTGTTCATCTCTTAACACATAAAAGTTGTATGTTGGTTTTTTTTTGATTCTATTAAATAATTAAACTTGACGAGTTGGTTGCACTTTTTGGAATCGTTATTAAAATTAGATAAGTAAGTAAAAGGGTTATCACGGCTCGATCGAATGCAATTGGTTTTGTGAAAGTGCAAATGCAAAACATCGTGGCTTTTTTCTGAGATCCAACAACAAAATACACGAGACATCTGTTGGAATTCATTAAAGAGCTACGATATTTTTATTTTGCTTTTGATAGGGTATTGACCACAACCACTCTTTAAGACTGTGGCGCTTAGTTTCCCACTACTGTTTTTTTTTATATAAATATCCTTTTCGGCTTTTTACATATGTCCTTTATAACTCTGCTCTTTTTTATGCGCAACAAAAAGGACTCTTTTTTCCTCGGACCAAGTTATTTATCTCACAACTTTGAACTCACAACGCAATCGTTGAAGCAATCAAGGCATATTCGTGTAACAATTTCTTACTATTTTCAATATAATAGCCCAATTCACAATTTTATGCAAATGGTCTTGCATCGTAGCGTTTGCAAGGTGGTGCGCATATTTTTACTCTATATGAACAACATACAAAGATATGCACTTGCTACACTTGCATAAACAAGCAACAACTAAAGGAAGTAGGAGTATATATTTGCACTCTACGTATGCAACACTTAATTGCAATCCAGAATACCGAAATGTTCTCTCGCCGCTCATTCATGCATGTGTATGTGCAAAATTAAATAAAAATATAAATCGCTAAGTGTACAGTTTTACACAAAGCATCTATATATAAATTGGCAAAGACAAATTTTTAGATCCCATTTTTCCTCCTTTGTTTGCCAACCGATTTTCTTCATTCTTCAATGGTAAAAGTTGTTCAGCTTTCGTTACCCGATTATATATTATTTAAATCGGTTCAGTATTAAAAAAAATAAAAGGCTCATAAAGTTGATACCACTACAAATGCTGAAAATACACACGTACACGCATTCACTTATGTAATTATTAGTTCAAGCAAAGCGATGGGAGTGCTTAAGAGTACCTAAGTATGTATATGAGTAATAAGATTTTTTTTTAATAAATGTTCGTGTTTGTATGCAATTTTATTTGGTTTATTGTTTTTCCGTGGGAAGGAAATAAGTAATTAGGTAATTTTTGCTCTTTAAATGAATGCAACTAAAATGGATATACGTTTAAATTGGCGGTCGAATTTCGACCATTATGTCATTAGAATAAATAACAATAGCAACCACATCGATAACATGGGTTGATCTGGCGGTAAAAGTTTTGGGTTTTTATTAGTCTTGGTATCTCTAAGAAGAACAAAAGCGCTGTACGCTGTTCCAAAAAGGATAAAAAGCGCAAAAAATTGCAAAAAAAATTGATAAAAAAGCACCATAAAAAATATTTTAAAAATTTTAGTTATGCCAAGAAATATTAGGCAATTAATAAAAAAGTTAAAGTAATTACCCAAAATACAATATAAAGTTTTTGCTTCAAAATACAAATAGCAGAATTTATTAACAAACATATTGATCAGTGTAAAATCAAAACCATTTAAAAGAAGTAACAAAAAAAAACGTAACAAATCAAAAACATGAGTAAAAGAATATACATGTTACATATATGTACTCGTACATTAGGTACATATATAAAATTAAAATAAATAAAATTGTTTGTTTAGGTCTGTATTGGCTTTTTAGTGGGTCTGCATATGATTTGGATTAAGCATACACATGCTACTGAAAGACTTTTTACATATAAAGAAATACCTTCAACATCATTTTTTTCCAAGTAACTCAAAAGATTTGGGTTTTTAAGATGTGATCGTGTTGCATTAAAGGAGCGATGTATAGTACACAAATTTCTGTAAATTCTGAATAACATGAAATCGATTAAAAAAAGGGAATTCAAAGTCGAATGAAATTCATGATAGCATTTAATTTTCCTTTATTTTGCTATCAAAAATATCCATTTCGTCTTCGCAATCCGGCCACAAAACAGTTGTAATAAAATATTGAGATTTTTGGTATGATTCGTTCGAATTTATTTTACTACAAACATTTAAAGGCAATTGAAATTAGCTAAAAAATGAATTTTCAACATTTAAACCGTATTTAATATGCGGTAACGCATTTACTGAATTTAAAGATAAGCGGTTTCTAATTATTGTTTTAAACAAATTCATCAAACTGAATCCTCTTTCAACCTCAGCGGAAAACAGTCATGGTTGCTAAAAAAATAATATTTGCTTTTAAAAAAAGTAGCCAATTTTTATAACTAAAGACATTTCCCAGTTTTACAAAAAAGTACAAAAAGCACTGTAAGAAATTGTCCAAAGTACTGTAAATGCCTGCTTTTTAAAAACGGGTATTTAACAAAATTTCGTGCGTATGAAGAGGCAAAAAGCACCAAAAAATACCCGAAAAGCGCCAAATTGCCATCACTGGTTTTTATTGTTATGCGATTTTTTCCACCCTTTCATTCACAACAAGCCTTAAAGAAAATAGTTCTTGAAATTAATTAATGTCAATTTTTTTCATATCCTTTTCCAACTGTAAAGTGCTTACTTTTGCTTGCTTTTTGGCACTCCTGTGGCTAAAAAAGAAATATTTACAATTTTAGAAATTATGGAATTTTTACTAAATATAAACTTGAATAAATCCCTCGACTTTGATAAAATAATTTTCTTCACTAAACTAAAAGATTCAAACTTATACATTTTCAGTTTCATGCATAACATTATTCAAACATTTCTACATAAATAAATATGTATATGAGCATATTTTAAAAACAAATTAAGACAAAAACTATAAATTGGCGCTTAAAATTAAATTGATTATGTAATAAATAAAAATCCATAAAATGATGTAATAAATATTTAGTTACGGACAACTTTGTTCAAACACCACACAGACCGGAGAAGAAGAAAAAAACCTAAACTGCACACAACAGATAATTTGCATTTTTAATTCCCATAAACTTGAAATACCTAATTTCTTTTCAATAACCGTTTTTCAAAAGCACAAAACTTCAGTCATTAAAAATAAACAAACAAAAAACGGATTTTGTTATAATTGCATTTTTTCGAAAAGATAAGTTTACAGCATTTTAAGTCTTTTTTTATTTTTACTCTAAAAATCTTATCTGGTATTTAACAAAAAATACTCATTCTCTGCTCCAAAATATTATTGTTATCAGTTCCCAAAAAAAAAAAATAAATAGTAAACAGCCTTACAAGTTTCTTTCTTTTTTTCTTATTACAAGTATTTTTTTTTATTTACATCAACTGTAAATAAATAATAATTATAAAAAAACAATCTCTTATATGAATTTATTTTTTTGTGTAAAAAATCTTTATTATGTGTGATTGTTGACCTAATTAGATGCTGCTCGCCTTTTATTTAGGCTTCTCTGCCAGCGCACTCTACTTCAGCTCAACAAATATTTTACAACTAGGAAACAATTTTTTTTATATCGGAATTCAAATTAAAAAAAAAGTTTTTTTTTTTAATTATCTAATTTTTTATTTTTACAACTGTTTCTAAACAAGTGTAAGTGAATAAATGGTTTTTACCATAAGATGTTTATAAAATACTACGTGTACAGTACAGTTTGCTTCAAAACTTTATTGGACTTTAATTTTTAACTTAATTATTTTTTTAACTGCTATTCGAGAAACATTTTCGAAATTAATTTATTGGGGGTTTTATTCATGTGCCTACAAATATTACGTATTTAAATAATTTACTCTCTTCATAAACTTTGTGATCAGGAAGTTAATTTAACAGGCTTAGAAATCGTATAAGACCCGATTTAAATTCAGGGTGATCTCGCTGCGACAACTCTTACGTTCTCATTTGTAGTCTCTTCATAAATTCTCACGCATTTACATCAAGAATTTTTTGTCGCAAGAGTCAGGGGACTTTTATAAATTTAATTGATCAATTCTTCTTATTCCTTCATTCGTATCAATGCTGCCATAAAGGAACAATTTCTTAGATTGTGAAATATAAAATTAATATGCTTACAGGTAATAACGGCAATAATTTATAAAGCAAAACTAAAAGTAATTATTAAAAGAAAAATATCTGATTTAACCAAATGTCTGATTTAATGATGAAACAGAACAACAACATCAAATTCTCTCTTATTATTGTTTGATTTTCTTTTGTTTTCGTTTTTCGTATGAAATATGTATGTGATTTCATAAAAACATGGTAGCACTGTTCAGAGAATAAGTGTCTAAAATTGAGAGTATAAGAAAAACCCATGATATAATAATTGTTGAATCCTTATTTAAATATACTAGTGTATCCAGCGGCCGACTCACTCGACCGCATTCTAGATTTCAATATTAAACATATAGATAAATACCTACGATAAAATACGAAAGCCAAAATACAACAACATTTCTATGCAAAAGCAAATTGGACAAACACACATGCACACTTTGTTTATTTTTCTTCAAGTTGAAGCTGATACATGCATGTGTAATAATAAGTGTGCATGTGTTAGTAGCAACTATAAACGCTTACAGCTTCCTAAATATCGAACCGATTTAAATAAAATTAAGAGTGTACACATCTTTGTAAAAACCCGCTTAAAAACATATAAATCTTTCCAAAATCGGTTCAGTATTACGGCCGAAAAGGGATAAAAAAATAAACGTTTTTGCCTATTAATAACATAGATTCAAGTAGTATATCGTCTTAAAACAAATGAACAAACAAAAAATACAAATATTTAATATATTATATACTTTTATGTGCATTTATTATTGATGCATATAACAGGAATCATAATTTCCTCATCGCCCGTAAAATCGGCATTTGTATAATAATTTGCTTAAATATCACGAGAGTGTGATAATTTTTTTAAGTCATCGGAAATTACTAAGTCATTGAAACATTTCTGCAACCTTTTTACAGAGCATTAAATGTATAATACAAAATTAAACATTTTAATTCTACGAGTACAATTTCTTTCAATAATTAGAACTATTTCCATGGTACTAAAAAGTTGTTCAACCTCAGCGATAGGTAATATTACGAGGTCGTCCAATAAGACGGTTTATTTTCAATAGCCCACCGTTTGAACAATTGTCACGACTGAACCTGGTAACTACATTGAAGTTATTAAAATTCACTAAAAATATGATGAATATTTAACAATTCGTGAAATTTCACAAGATGTGAAACAGGTGGAGAAATTGGAGCAGTTGGGCCAATTCATTGATGTGAAAAATTAAATTCATGTACGTCGCTGAACTGAAAATATTTCTGTTATAGCCCATAGTGTTGGGAATATACCAGGTGTGACCATTTATCATCGATCTTTGAAATCGGGCATTCCTCAAACGTCACGTGAAAAGTTTCCTGACCGTTTGAGTTCTCGAAAAAGCGATCACAATTGTCCACCGATATCTTGTGATTTAATCCTTTAGATTTTTTTATTTCGTGGTGTGTAAAAGATATGGTCTATCACAATGGCCCACAATCGATTTAAGACTTCAAAGATAGATTTGTGAAGTTATCGAGGACATTCAGCAGCAAATTTGCAAATTGCTGATGGAAAATTTCATGAGATGAATATGGACCTACAGGCGTAGCTATGTCGGTCATTTGGCTGATGTAGTTTTCCACTATGAATGAGATACCCTTCTCTTTATAATTAAAGAAAAATCCGATGATTTCGCTTTAAAATACTGCTTTTATACAAATCAAAATTAAACCTCTTGTTGGAAGGCCCTATATATAGCTAAATACTAGATTAACCAAATGAAGACATGAATTTTCTTGCAGCGCATTATTAAATTGTCACACCTCCACCCAGAACTCAACTGTTGACTCAACATTTTGCCATTTCTAACTTAAAAGCTTTCGCCATTGGATACATAAACTTGTTAATCGTGTGCATTATTTCCCGTATAAAAAACATACAATAAATCTACTATAACTTTACTAATCGCTTATGGCCTTTTCTTTTTCTCCGGTAATTATTGTGAGTAAAATGTCTTGTAACAGTATTATGTAAATATTTTCTTTAAAATGCAGTTAAAATTTCTTACATTTGGAAACTACGCGAAGGGCTTAAAATAATAAAACTTCAAGAACCGAAGGAATTTAAATCGAAGCTTTTTTTAAATAAACAATGAAAAATAAACAAAAATTGTTATATTTTGAAAGTGATTTTTATTATACTAAAGTTCAGAAAGATTAGAACATATGGTAATATTTTAAAGGATCAAGGGAAAATTTAACGTTAATTAATTTCAACATAAATGGCCGAACAGCAACTCTATTGTTGTCCGCTACACCCCGTCATCAGTGTTCATGTTTGTTTTCATCTCTCCGCCTCTTTTCAGGTGGCTCGGTTAAATTTGATTTCAAAGATAATTTATACAAATTATGACCGGAAAATGTATACGAGAGTTATCCTATGTGGTGGGTATGATTTATTGTGTTTCAGCTTCATCACGATCAATATTCAAATTTTACCATCTTTAAATTAAGGAGGCATTTTTTTATTTTAATGAGTTTTTTATAAGTATTTGGGAAAATAAAAAGCCGCCGATTTGTTTTTTTTTTGTATTGAATAAATTACTATAAATGCTTTAAAATAATTTTGAGATATGACACTTTGTTGTTCGAAAAGCCACAGAAAACCATTTAGGGAAGTTTTTTTATGAAGTGTGCATAATTTACATAATTTATATGAAAATGTTGCGCCGCCATCGCTAAATCTTTTTCGTCATCTTGTTTCTCTGTTTGACACAAGATTAATTGAAAGAGTCCAACAAAAAAAATTAACTTTTCACATTGAATTACAGAATTACTTTTTTCTCACAAAATCCAAAAATAATGTAATTTATTATTTCACACTTTTCAATGTGAAAATTGATAACTAAAGTTATAGAACATGGACGCAGGATAACCAGGTCAGTGCGCGCAAAAGACTGTGCGTTTGATTACAGAGCAACCAAATGGCCTTTGTAGTTTGTGTTTGCTTAAAAAATTATAACAAACCAAAAAAAAATAAATATGTATTAATAACAAAAATCCCACAAATCAAGCTCAGTATTTCAGTAAACTATAAACTATAAACTTCTTGATCGAAAACTAAATTATGCCTAGAAAATAAAATTAATTTGTACTCAAATAAAAGTCCTAAATATCAACTTTACAAAGTACCGCCGGAAAACAAACATGACACCCAAGCGACAACATTAAATTTACTCTGTCACAGCAAAGGATGGGTAAATCAAGAAAAGAAAAATATTTGATCACGCAGCAGTGAAGTATCACTCACCCATTTATTTCAATTTATCTCAACTGGTACTAGAGGTTTTATAATTTTGCATAAATTTGCTTCTGAGTGTTTTTTTTTGTTGTTGTTGTCAGAGATAAACAAATCTTTCGCTGTCCGTCTGTCTGTTCATTTGTTTTAATAAAACACAAATATGTAATGTAACGTAAGAAAAAAGGTTTAAAAATGTATCTTGTTTATTGTGCAGATAGAATAAAAAAAAAATATATTCTCGTATATATTTTTGTCTGTCGCCTAAACTGATGTATGTAGTCGTTAGTTTGTGCTCTACTCAAACTGAAACTACAAAATTATTTTTCAAGAATTTGTTTTCTTCTAAAATAAATTTTATTTCAAGTCAGCAGAAGGAAAAAAGTAATCAACATGATCATTTGTTTTTTTTTCAATCATTTTTACAAATACGAGTATGAACAATTGTATATTGTGTTTCTATTTTATTTAATTTTTTGTTTTAGTTTGGTTGTATGTACAATTTTATGGCGCACGTTTTAATTATCCTTAGGGCAAGATGTGATTTGTTGATGATGATACCTCTTTATGTCCGTCTGTCTGTATGTCTGTCTGTTTGTTCGTCCGTCTGTGTGTCTGTCTGCCTTATTATGTATCCGCATCTTTAAGTTTGTGTATCTTTTGTGTTTGTTTGTTGTTCATTTTAAATATTGTGGTCGTTCATTTAGTTATTTGACGTTTTATAATGTTTTATTGTCATTGTCGTTGTTGTTGTTGTTATTGTTGTTGTTGTTGTTGTTATTGTTGTTGTTGTTGCCTTTTAGCTGCTGCTTATTTTGATGGCATCTTGTAGTCGTTTAATTTTGGCAACAATTTAGTGTTATTAGAAGATTAATTTACCAACATAGAAATTTATATGTACATATATCGCTACACACGGCCATATTTAAATAAATGGATCAAAGAATTTACATTTTTTTTTATATTAAGGAAAAGTAATCTTGTTAGATTTTTTAGAATATCACTCAGATATCTACAAAGTTCGTAAGATGTTGAATCAATAGACGAACAAATTGGTCGTAGTGGCATATTTTCCTTGTGTACTTTCGGCAGACCATATATTCTTGGTGCAACAGCTATTCGTGTAGTCAATTTTTTTCTTGCAATAGTCATCTATTAATTCTAATCTATGTAGTTTTTGCACCAAAATGTTTTTTTATTTTAATGTAGGGTCTCTTTTTATACGTCTATATGTGCATATATCTCCCAATATATTTCTCAATTTTAAATTGTACGTTGTTCTATCCATGGCCACTGTCTTGTTGACCTTATCTGAGTTTAAAATATTAATATCTTGGTTTTCCGATAAAAAATTTTTGGTTTGCTCCACTGTGTTCAATATAAATGTGTCTCTCATGTCTCTCTTAATTTTTCCATTTTGATCCTCTAAGAGTGTTACAAATTTTATTCTTGATATTTCTTGTTTTTCTTTCTCTTCTATCGTCTGAATGCATTGTTTTCCTTACCATACGAGTATAAGGATAACAATTTTCCATTATTTCGTTGCATCACGGAAAAATAATCTTTATACAGTCAAAGCTCGGTATAGCAAATACTACTTTAACGATTTCGCGATATAACGAAAGGGGATTTTTTTTAATATTAACTACATGATATAACGAATATTTTAATTTTTGATGCTCAATATACATATATTGTGAAAGTTGAAGTTGTATAAACGTTGTTGTAAATTTTTTTTACAACATGTTTCCAACCAAAAACTTTTATAAAAATTACCAACAACATTTTTGTTGAACATGCAACTCCTACAATATGTTGTAAATTAGACATGAATTTGATGCAGAATGTAATCTTTGGCACAGGATAATAACAAAAAAATCGATTTATATAAATGGTAACTATGCCGATGCCTTTATGCAAATGGTCCAGAATGTTTAATATTTAAAATACATTTGCACAACGATAAATTCGTATCCATATATTTGCATTCTTCAGCCAGCCCATGCAACAATCAGAAACGGTTCAACATGAAATGTGTGAGAAATATTTATTTGCACACGTACGAATATTTAAGTATGTATGAAATTCTAAGAGCGCACTTTATTTCCTTAGGCATACAGTGACGGGCACAAAGATAATATTTGCCTCCATCCACATTCACACATTGTCAGCAAGATTTCGCTTTATGGTTCTTTATATTATTAACTGTCAAAGTTGACACTTAAGACAGCTTAAATGACACATGTTAAGAAAACTTTTAACAAATATGATTTTTTTTAAATAACACCAGCAAACAATGTTGCCGGCCGTTTAACAAGCAATTTCAACAACTTCTTTAGTCGGCGTTTTTGGTTGAATAAAAAAGTTATATCTGTATATTATTTGGTAACTTTCCATTTCTAGTTCCCTTAGCTGCAAATTTATTGCCATTCAAACTTAAAGCTGCTGGTCAGTTGAAAAGCTTAACAAAAAACTCGAAAGAGTGAGCTGTGTTAGAATAAGATGAAGCTTAGGTACGCTACACCAAAGTATAAAGTAATAAACCAACTCAAAAATATTCTTTAAAAAAGAAAGTTACGAAATAAAAACAAGAAAAGGTCAACAATACTCAATTTTTTTTAGGTTTTTTCGAGTTTTGGATTTTTTTCACAGTCTTGATTATTAATGTGTGGTCTTTCGATTAATCAAACTTTTTGGTTAATCAATGTAAATTAATAATTAATTAAAAGTACTCAACTGATTTTAGCAACATAAAGATTGTGCACATCTGTGAATAAATATCTTCAAAATGATGTCAGTTTTGTAAGGTCTGGAGGAATGCAATTCGGTGACCCCGTCTAGTGAGAACTAGAAACTTCAATATATTTATGCCTAACAAGGACCAATCAGAGTTGCTTGCTTAGATGTTGTAGAAGTTACAAATGGAATGACGAACTTATCTCTACACACTCCAACTGAAATGATGGTTAAAAATTTTCTGGCATAAAAAAATTTTGTGTGTATTTGAAAAATAAAACTTTTTTTTTATGAGTATCTTAAGGTTGCATAATGCAAACAAATCAGCCACAATAATAGAAAAAGCTGAAAAAAACGAAGTTTGAATAACTAAAATCAATAAAGCGAAAAGCTGATGAACTTAACAATTTTGTTTTAAAGCAAAAAATTTCAATGAAAATGAAATTTTAAAGTTAATGCCAACTAAATTTTCCTATAACTAAAAGACCAAATATTGGGCCGCTTTTGTTTTGTATTTATAAATTTTCTTAAGAAAACAGAAGCTTTCAAGCATTTCACTTTAACAATAATGAATGACAAATTCAATGCTATTGTGATCAAGTTTGATCGGTGGATAATCGATTATTTGCGATATGTAACCAGCTTCATATCATTAGGGAATGCGATTTTAAAGAAAGCTTTTAATGATTTTAAATATTTCAAAAGCCTCTTTATGAAATACATTTTAAGCTTCATTATCGAATGGGAAATACTGCATTTTTAAATGTAGCTTTAGAGGAACTCGCTCACACAATGAAAAGAAAACTATATAAGAAAAATTATTCAATTCAAAACAACTAGTAAAAGTAACTGAAAATATAAATTGCAAAACAGAAATCTCTCAATGAAGGAAAGATTTAAAACTGCAAAACAGCTTAAAGCACGCTCAGACTTACTTCCACCGTGACTGACTTCTTACCAAGTTTGAATGTGTGTCAAATGGAGTGACTGAATAGTGGATTCGTTGCTATTTTTTGTTTTCTTTTTTTGGATGGCTGACTGTTGGACTGGCAGTTGCTTAGATTTTCTTTTAGTTGGATGTATGGATGGTTGAATGGATGGCAGGCTGACTAACTAACTGACTGACTGACTGACTGGCTGTCTGGCTGTTTGAGTACGAGTACAACAAGTATTACTTAATATATGCTAAAAACTGTAGTAACCTAGATTTGATTAACTTAGCTTTTCAGTATTAAATAGCTAAAATGTGGAACTAATAGAAACAACAATAACAACAACATCTGCAACTTAAGGAAAAAATAGTAAAACTAAAACCAGCACTAATTACTTTATTGTGTAAAAAAAGCGAAATGTAAAAGAGTGGGCAAAATATTGTAAATAAAGAGAGTCTGCAGACGAGAAAATATAATTGGCCAAAATGGCATAGATTCAATTACTTAGAAGAATAAATATCATAGTACCACATTTTTCAGCTCATTGATTTGGGACTCTAGTCTGAGAATTGCACATGAAAGTAGTCCCAAAAATAAGAACTTCTGCATCATTCGTTTTGACAAGTCGGCTGCGTTTTCCCCCTGCTCCTGGCACACTGTTAAAAATGCACTTTTTAAATTTATGGCGTTTTCTTTTCCAAAGAAAAAAGCAACATTGTTCGCCCTTTTTATTGAAAATTTGCAATATAATAATTTTTTGTAATAGTGAGTTTATTAGAAATTATTGTATCATCAATTACGTAGCAAAATTCTTTTCTTAAGAAAACTTTGAATAGCAATTTTGTTGCTAAAAAGTAAAAGACATGCTAAATTTTGTTTTAGAAAAGAAAACGGTACGTGGAAACTCTCAAATTCCAGATACAATGCTTCATCGTTGAAAATGGAAAATTTCATGAAATCAGAAATGGCCTGTCACACTTAATTGGAATTCAATAAAAAAAATCACAACTATCTGAAAAACTACGTGTTTTTATTTTAAAATTAAAAAGTGCATTCTAACGGAGGCACACTTTTATGTATTTAAAACATGAATTTTTATCACAAACATAAAAATTATATTTAAATATGTATAATTGTATGTATGTACATCCAAAACACAAAAGCTCTCTTTAATGTTTTATATGTTTCTGTCTTTGCAGCTAGCTCATCAATCAATCAATCAATCAATCAGTTGGATCTCTCATATTTTTAATCTGACCAAATAATGATGAATATCTCAACTTTGTAAGTAGATTTTTTTTATAAATTACTTTTAATCCATTTACACGTTTTTGAATCGAAAGGAAAGTTTTAAATTTTTTACGGTTTTGGGTTTTCTTCATAGAAAAAAAAACAAATTAAATAGAAAAAACTCTACAATAACATTTTACAAGCAAAAGTGATTAGCTTCCTTAATAAATTTAAAGCTTCTTTTTTATATAATTTTCAAATCAAGCGAAGCAATAAATTTCACTTTTTTACAGCTGTCAAAAAAAAGAGACGAAAAAAACAACACAAACAAAAGTTTGTTTTGTTAGAAAAACAAAGATACTTGTTGAATGATGTTAAGCCCTTAACAGGCTGTCAAAAGAGACGAACAGACCTTTTTGTTTATGTACGAGTATACTATATTTTTTTAAATACATTTTTTTTATAAATTTAACAGACATTGGGCTCCTTACAGTGGGGTCGATTGCAAAATAAATGATAATGAATATTTATTTATTACAAATCAATTGATTAGGTTAATTGAGAAATCAAAGTAGTAGCAGTTAAACTTTCGCTGTGATATCTGCAGAAATATGTACACTAGCGTGACTGTTGTTATAATTATTTTTTTATTTGAATAAATAAATGGGTTTGAGGGCCCAAACAAACTTAGCGCTTTGAAATTTTTTTGTATTTTTTTTTACATAAAACTGAACCGATTTGGCGAGAGAGAATATAGAAATAAAAAAAAATTCTTCCTACAACTAACAGCCACGCTAATGTACTCTCAAGTATGTACAGTTTAGGGATACTTGCCTAAAGTCAACTGGCTGAGGTGAGGAAACCTTTTAGGGTCTTTTGCAACTTTTGCAAATTTTAATAGTTTTGAGATTTCGAAACCTTCTCAGGAAGGTTTATAAGTAACAAATATTTTTTCTCTTGTGTGTAAGTAATTTAAAGCTTTATTAATACAAATCAGGCATGAGCAAAGAATACGAGAATTATTATTATTCTAACATACACAATTTATCAAATGATTTGAAAAATTAAAATTCAACCTGAATAATTTGTGTAGAATTAGCCCCTGCTCTGTACTTTTTTTGTTATGTTTATCACTTCAACTAATTAGATATGTGACAAAGGGCAGTAACAATTTGTAATGGATTTTATAAAATAAAGCTTTTTGAAAGCTTGTGCAAAATACTGCCGTCATATATCATGGTCACACGAGCGAGCAAGGATAAAGAAATATTAAAAATAAATATATATTGAAAAAAAAATTAAATTTATGTTAAATAAACTCACTGTGCACCACCCAAAAATAAAAAAAAAACTAAATAGCGCTTATACGAGTATGGAAGAGAGAAATACTCGTATTGTACTCTAACGCATATTTCATAAAGAAAATAGAAATAAATAAATAAACAACGTAAATTAATCAAAAATGTATTAAAAGCTCAAATAACAAAAAAGTTGGATAGGTTGTGTTTGAATTTGTGACTTTTTGTTTATTTTTTTATTTATTTATTTTTTTTTTGTTATTAGAAAAACCTCACAACAACTGCAACCAGCAAAAGCAACAACAAAAAAAAATAAGACAGTAATTTAACATTAAGCGGGGGAAAAAAACTTTCTTTCTTGTAGACCTTAAAGGGTCGTATATCCAAAAACAAAACCTTTATATTCCATTGTAAATATGACTTTCAGTGAATTAAATTATTCAATTCATAGCGACAACTAATCCATGGCATTATTGATTGATAATAAACTATTATTTCGCTCATTTTTATATAAATTTTTTCAAGATCAGCAGCAACATTCAGTTAAAATTTATCCAGAAAATGTATAATTTGCCTTTTTTTGTACTCCTATATTTGAATTGAAACTTTCTCAGCATTGCACTCTTAACTTTAGATGTCATCCAAGATTTGGCACTAAATTTCAAAAGCACCGATAAATCTTTGATTATTTAAAAAAAAGCTCTTGGCTTAAACGCCCTGCCAATAGCAAGATTTAAGGCGATTTAAAATCGAATTGGTGAACTTATTTGCAATTTATAACATGCAAAAATCAGACAAAAACACACAAAATGTCCAGACAAAAACACGCAAAGTGTCCGTACAAAAGTGGTATTTTTTCTTCAAGCAGCTATCCGTATCCGCTCAAGGAGAACGATCGCAATGCTTTTCTTCTTAGGGAACGTTGCCTCGAACTGAGAACAGTGGCCGTCAAGAGGAGTTGTCCGCTTGAGGAAAGTACACGCTATGGAAGATTGTGCTGTACACTGTGGACATTATACAGGGTGTCCGGCGGGAAGCTATACTACTTTTTTGTTTATAATTTTTGATTAAATGAAAGAGAATGGATTTTATACTGATAAATGTTTTATTTAATGTCGGCAATTATGTATGGAGTACAATATCAGATAAGTGTCCGCCTCTGTTAGCCTCACAAATGCGAACCCTTTTCATTACATTCTCACACATTTCACGCGGTATTTCATTAATTTCATCACGAATATTTTGATTAAGTTGCTCAAGCGTTCAAGCGTTTCTGGTTTGTTTACATAAACCTTTCTTTTCAGATATCGCCAGAAAAAGAAGTCCGGAGCAGTCAAACAAGGCGGCCGTGGAGGCCAATCAACATCACCATTTCTTGAAATAACTTGTTGTGGAAAAAGATCTCGCAGTAATTCCATTGTAATCCTGACTGTATACTATGTGACACCGTCTTGTTGATACCACATGTTAACCAAGCCCAAAGCATAGAGTTGTGACGTTAAAAGGTTTATAATCATGTCACGATATCGCTCCCCATTCACAGTTACCGTTACGCAGTTTTCATTTTCAAAGAATTAAATGATTCCTCCTGACCAAATTGCGCACCACGTTTAATGGATGCAAAAGTGACTGATGAATAATTTGAGGGTTTTCCATTGTCCAGAACCGAGAACAGTCGGTTCTGGTCGGTTGATTCACATTTCCATTCGAATGAAAATGTCACTCATTACGATTTTTTCATGAAAATCGGGGTTGTCATGGGCGAGCTGTAACATCCTATTAGCATATGTACGGCGGCGTAAATGGTATTGTGCAAGAAGCTCTTGTGTCAACTGAATAATTTTAAATGGAAACAAATGCAAATCCTTATGCAAAATTGTGGCCAAAATTGTTCTTTGAAGACCAAGCTCCTGAGCACGGCGTCGAATTGAGGTTGATAGATTGTTTTGAACTCTTTCTTTAGCAGCAGTAATGTTTTCAGCCGATCTTGCAGTACGTTGTGGTCCATGCTTGGTCCTATCACCTACAGAGCCTCTTTCTTCGAAATCATTCACTACACGATAAATAGCGCGTTTTGATAGCACGTTGTTTCTCCCAAAAATTTTACAAAACTTTCTCATCGTCACATTAATCGATGATTGATTTTGATAAAATTTTTTAACGATTAAAATACGTTGGTTTATCGAATATTTTTCCATAATAAATTTGCCACGTGTCTACTTCACGACTGCCAAATATGAACTGTCCAGACTAATGTTTACCAAAATGGCAGCAAAGCAAAGTAGTATACCTTTCCGGTGGTCAAAATCTGAATTTTTCTTTCGCCAAATTTTGAGTGGTGTTTTCTTACCGAAAATTTCAAATTTTGCTCTCGGCGCTAAAGTGAACGTTGTTCAATAATATATTAGTGTAATTTTCGTACTTTTTAACAAATTGTCGAGAGTCAACGAAGAAGCGTGGTAATGGTTCCGTCATGGTGTGGCGATATATGGCAGTCAATGGTGTAGGAAATTTGGTCTTCATAGCAAATACTATGGAATAAAATAGATTACCTCAACATTTTAACAGATAACTTGACACAGAGCGTCAAGAAATTCTGCTTGGATCGAGCTTGGATCTTTCAGCAAGACAATGATCCCAAGCACACTCCTAAACAGCTGGATCATATCCACCCAGTCTGGACAGGCGAATAAGAAAAAGGGAACTTAGCAGCAAGGACTCTCTCAAATCGATGATAATGGGGGAATAGCAAAAAATTTTCCGCGAAGTAACTAGAAAGCTAATGAAATCGACGCCCAGAAGACTGCAAACTGTAATAAAATCAGATGGGAATCAAATACAATTACCTTTGACGCTAAGAATATGAAGATGTTTTTTTTTTTGGTCTATATTTCTTGTTGTTGGAGTTATGTTTTTGTTTTTTAATAAAACGAGTAAGAAAGAAATATATTAAATGAAGAATATAAAATGTTCAAGTGAATTATATAAAAAAAAATAATAAATTAAAGTTTCAAAGTTTCTTGTCTATAAATCGTTTAATTTTTATTCTTACTATTTGTCCTTATAGTGGCCATAGTAGTATATAGTGGAGCCCTGTACAAGCATATTTAAACATGTTCCGCAACATTTATGTTGCGATGCACATATAATGCACGCTTGTGCAGGGCTCTAGTACATACATACATATCTATATCATTAAATTTGCCCACGTATTACGGTTCTCGAGTTAGAAGACTTTAGCAGTCGGACAGATTAATAGATGCAAATAATAGGTTGAATATGAATGTTTTTTTTTGGTGAATTTTTTACTTTAATTTTTGGAAAACAAACAAAGGTCGAATAAAAAATATACTAAACTAATATGTTTTTTACTTGAAGCTGAAATATTAAATTTATAAACTTGTGTGTGTGTGTGTTTCGTTGTCAGCTTTTATTAAAAGTAAAAATATATTTAAAAGAAAGTGTCAGCAATGCTTAGACAAGCTAATCGAAGTGATTTTTATTCATAATAAAATATTTTGGGACACGTGACATTGTTAATTAAATTTTGGGCAGTTCCCTTAATTTGCAGCTGACGTTTCATGACACCATCCACCCATCTGTTATCATTACATTCTTTTGAAAATCTGCATTAATAAATTTTAAGTTTATTCAAGACAGAAAACCCCGCTCAAATAAATAAAAGCCTCTTTTAGCAGTTGTTCGTTAATTTTAAGTTACAATGGTGATTGATAAAAGCTAATTGTCTTGGCGTCCAGAAATATGGATACAATATCACCAAAACATTAGAGAAAGAGAGAGCCCTTTCATATCTTCTTATGTCACGCATTTAATGTGTTTTCAATAAACTGAAAAGTGAAACTGAATGCATTTTAGTTGACATAGCTGAATGACAGCTAGACAAACGAATGGACCGACCGTCTGTCAAATGAAATTAAGTTATGGATGTCTAATACAGTTTTAATGCGGGAGAGGGATATGATGATGATCGAATTCGTTGACGTTTGATCGAACCGATTTAAATAATATGGGTTTGATCACAGGATTTGTGTGAGTTAGTTCGATCTAAGTATACTACGGGGAATTATAGATCGATTATGGACAGCAATCCAACTTTAATTGCGTTGCCAGCTGGAAAACTGAAAAATCGTTATTGCCAGAAAGCACTTAAAAGCAACTCAAATTGATAACTTTCTGTTGCCTGTTGTCATCTGTAATATTGTTTTCAGCAACTTTTAATCCATCTGAGGCTCAGTTGTCTTTCATAATGTAGCCATTTGAAGACTTTTTAGATGGAGTTACTTTGTGCGTAAGAGATTGGAGGAGTAGTGAAACCGAAAGAACAATGATCAAGCAAAAAGTCTGCATAGATCCCGACTAGTAGATGTAGATGTTCGATTCCAACATTCTTATAAAACTTTCCATGACTTGAATAATCATCAATATTGATGTTTTTTTTTTAAAGAAAAAACACAAACCGCGAAGCCATTTTGGCTCGTCTGCAGAAGCACCCAGGGTCTAGGAAGGAATCGAACCTGCGACCCCTCGACTAATAGTCTAGTACGCTATTTACCAGTCTGTGGGACTCCCCAATAATAAAATATTAAGCGGTTTTTATCCATTCTTATAAGTTTACGTTTTTGGCTTGAGTCTTGTATTTGTATTATATCATGGATCGCAGTCATTTAGATCAATGATAACGGTTAGTGTTTAAAACTGAACGAGTTCGATCTAAATCTATTAAAGGTTGCCAATTAATAAGACTTGGATCGAACTCGTTCAGTAGCTCGTTTTAGACAAAAACCTTTGATCAAACCCATGCAGCTTATGCGGGTTTTCTCAAAGGCTTTTGTCTAAACATACTCCCGATCGAATTAGATCCAAGTCTACAAGTGCTGACTGGCCCTCGATGTCGAGCGAATTCTTTGTTTTGTAAAATTGCATTTAAAACAAAAACAAGTTCTAAAATTTAGTTCTTGCTTTAAATTTAATTGTGCGAAAGAAATAATACGTGCGTTATCGTGGGCGCGGCAGTTAATATACATTCTTAACAGAAAGAAGTGGACCTAAATCGAGAATAGAACCCTTTTTAAATTATATGGGTCTTATCATATGCTTGTGTTTAAAACGAGCTACTAAATGAGTTCCATTCCATCTAAAAGTAATACTTCTTTTCCACCAGCAAAGTTTTCTTTCTGAAATTTTAATTCAGTTAGGAGGAAGACAGAGAGACGAATACTTTATTTTTCTGTCTTTCTCCTAGCTGAATTAAAATTTGAAAAAGAAGACTTTGCCTGTTGGAAAGCAGTGTAAGATGACTTATACACAGTGAAGGTTTACTTTGCAAAGTTTAACTCAGCTAGGAAAAAGACATAAAAATAAAATATTCGTTTCTCTGTTTTTCTCCCAGCTGAATTAACAACTTTGCAAAGTAAAATTTTATTGTGTAAAAGGCGTCTATGCCCCGGTTCACACACTTCAACTTTTGCTGCTCAACTTGTAATTCAGCTGTAAGAAAAAAAGAGATATTTGTATTTCCTTCACGTCTTTCTTACAGCTGAATTACAAGTTGACCAGCAAAAGTTGAAGTGTGTGAACCGGGGCTAAACAGAAAGCTTGATCGAACTTAACACATAGTAAATCAGACTTGAGTCCAAAAGTTCTGTTCGAACTTCATAGCTATTTAACTTACATTTAGTTCAAAAGACCTGTTGGATACGAGTCTATGCTAAATACATTAATTCTTACACATCTGATAAATTTGACAAATAAATTTCTACTCCTGGTATAAATAAAAATTTAAATAATCAAGTGCTTTGAAATAAAATCACGTGCGAACGTCATATTGATAGTCTAGTCTGCGGGACCCCAATATAATCCAAACTTAAAACCAACGGAAATTGCAGAAAGATGAGTCAGTTTTTCTTTTAAAAATATTTGTTTTTTTTTTTGTTATATTTATAATAAAAATAGTTTTTTACCTAAAAGTGCATAAATTATTAAAATTAAGGCGATCTAAATGTACCCTTCGCATATTATGACAGAATGTTAATAATTTATTAATCATTAAGACTTTTCATAATATCTATTTTAGTCGTATGTTTATTCATTCATTTGTTGAGTTCTTGATAATATATAAAATTTGTTTTGAATTATGGTTAATTAAGGATTAATATTGCTTCATAAACGAAACATAAATCAAATTCATATTTTTCCCTGACCGTTCCTGCGCTTGCAACGCTGGGAATCATTATTCAAATACATGAACTTAAGTGTTAATAATTCATATTTACGTTGAAGAAAAGTATTTATACGTATAGAGGTGTAATAGCATAACCCAGCAAACATTTTAGTTTGAGGAAGATTGCACGTTCTTTTAGAACATTATAGGGATATTAAAAAAGTTTTTAATGTTCCTGAAATTGGGTTTATTTAAAAAAAAATGTGTTGTGCGATTTTGGGCTTGTGGCATCTAAATAGCTTACTCTGAATACGTAATCTTTTCTCACTTTCCGCAGTAAATCCACATACTTAATTTGTTCGGTTTGTGGACATACACGTGTGACTTTAATTAAAAATAATTTAATGGCATCAAATCGCACAAATGAGATGTAAGTGGCCATCGTGATATTAATCTTTGTTCAAATGTTTGTGTCTTAACCGAGCAAAAAATTTTGTTGGTATTTCAGTGGTAGGTACCTGCTTTTCGATACAACTCCACCGTGGTGTCATCAGCGAGGGAATTTCTTCATTCGCAACCGCTTCCTTGTGGATTGAGAAAATACCCTGTGTGGACCTTGAGAGCCACACTTATACATACATCAACCTTTATACATAAACACTTTGCTAAAATGTTCCAGACAAGCCATTTAATCTCTTACTATGTGACAGCTCTGCAAGACAGCCGCATTATGCCGGAAGAATAACCAGCCAGCCAAAAGACGATACATAACATAGTCAATAGCTAAAGTGGCCTTCGCCACTACCAGACAATCTTGCCCCGTCGACGCAGCATCCATTGTTATAACAAGAGCATGCAGTACTTTTATAACGTTTTCGGCTTGTTTTAAGCCCGTTATGCTTAAATTAAGCTTGTGTTTTCCCTCAGTATACGCTTATCGGTGACCAAAGGTTCGCAGGTTTGCATAAATCAAAACTCACTTTCATTTTATACCACGATAGAGACTAAAAGATCTGCAAAATACTTTCTACCTCGAAAGTGCAACAAGAAGTTGTTCACACAATCATGTACACTTCATTTCAAACACTTGACAATGTCCATCTATATTAACAAACTCACCTTTCATAAATTCTCCCCCTTTTCCACACAAAAACGTGCGCTGGGCAACACAAATATTAAATAACGTCCACTTCGGGCATTCATATACTCGTACATATTTTTTAAATAAAAATTCATAATTTTCTTTGCTGAAAATTTAAAACCAACATCAACACAATATTTCGTTTGTTGTTGTTAATTTTTCCTTCATGTATCATAAATTTTTAGCTCAATTACTGCCAAACTAAGCGCCAAAATAAATGCAAAAATGCGGCATTAATTTTAAAATGTTGGCAGACTTAAAGCAACAAAAAAAACACACACACACAATAACAAAGCAGAAAAGAACACGATCGAATCCTAAATACACATTGAAATGCTTAAGGCACATACATACACAAACATACATACATACACAAATGCTGCATATTTTGAACACAAATGTTAATCAAAATGTTCAAATGAAATGTTCTAATAAATCTTAACAGAAAACAGACAATGAAACGTATTAAAAAAGGGATCCATCCATCCATCTACCGCAACCAATAAAAATCTGGCTGTTATAACATTTGTAAGAAAAAAATAAATAAAAAATTAAATAGACTTTTGTGGCAAATTAATGAAGTGATGTCGTGTTAGAAATGAATACACCCAAAAAAATGTTTGGCATAAATGAAAAACAAAAATTTTTCAGAATAAATATATTAAACTTAAAGTGATTGAAAATTTCAATAAATAGTTGCAGCTGGAATAAGATCTGTTCAACACACTTTGGGCTTCAAGTTATAAAGTCTTACTTCCAGGCCCACGATGTCACACGTAATTGTACGAAAGAACGAATACGCGTGACATCGTGGACATGGCAGTTAATTAAGCATTGAAAGTGAGGAACAATTGCGTGGTGCAATTGAATACAAGTGGGAATATTCGTTTATATGAAAACTAGATCAGATTCATCTTTACAGCTCTGCATACACGAGGACAGGAATATACTCGAATCGCTGAATAGCCGGAGAGTCTTTGGAGGAAATTGTTCGTGTCGAAAACCATTGGGCTTATTTCGGCAACACAAGTAAAAAAAAACTGGACAAAAAATATTTTTAAAAATTGAATTGAAAATGCTTCGATAAGCTAAGCGAAATAATTCTTATTCAAAATATATTTAGAAACATGCGACATTGTTTATTAAATTTTAGCCAATTCCCTTAATTTGCAGCTGACGTTTTATGATACCATCCACCCATCTGTCATCATTACATTCTTTTAAAAATCTGCATTATTAGTTTTTAATTTTATTTAAAAAAGAAAAAAATCCGCTCAAATAAATAAAAGCCTCTAAGGGAGTGAAGATAAATTCGTCTAATAAATACGTCCTACACTTATGTTAAATACGTTCCACATACTGTTAAACAAATTCCTCATACTGTTACACGGATTTAATTAAATTGCTTAAATTCGTTTTTTAATAAAAAATCACAAAATAATACTATTATTTTAGAAAACAAATTATTAAAAAAAAAATAAATAATTAGTTATAACAAAACATTAAATGTGAAATAAATTTGAAAAAATGTATGCACAGTATAATACATATTATTACAAGCAAAAACAGGCTATTTTCGAGTGGATTTTCTGGATATTTTGAAAAGACATGAATCGGGTCACCGGCAGAGTAGAAGTAGCTTAGGACTAGTAGATTCCGCCAGTATATAGTCTATATCCAGATTCAGCCCTATATGGGAGATATAGCTTTTTTAAAATTTCGTATTTGTAACATTATTACAAGCAAAAACAGGCTATTTTCGAGTGGATTTTCTGGATATTTTTAAAAGACATGAATCGGGTCACCGGCAGAGTGGAAGTAGCTTAGGACTAGTAGATTCCGCCAGTATATAGTCTATACCCAGATTCAGCCATATATGGGAGATATAGCTTTTTTAAAATTTCGTATTTGTAACATTATTACAAGCAAAAACAGGCTATTTTCGAGTGGATTTTCTGGATATTTTGAAAAGACATGAATCGGGTCACCGGCAGAGTGGAAGTAGCTTAGGACTAGTAGATTCCGCCAGTATATAGTCTATATCCAGATTCAGCCCTATATGGGAGATATAGCTTTTTTAAAATTTCGTATTTTTAACATTATTACAAGCAAAAACAGGCTATTTTCGAGTGGATTTTCTGGATATTTTTAAAAGACATGAATCGGGTAATAATGTTAAAAATACGAAATTTTAAAAAAGCTATATCTCCCATATAGGGCTGAATCTGGATATAGACTATATACTGGCGGAATCTACTAGTCCTAAGCTACTTCCACTCTGCCGGTGACCCGATTCATGTCTTTTCAAAATATCCAGAAAATCCACTCGAAAATAGCCTGTTTTTGCTTGTAATAATGTTAAAAATACGAAATTTTAAAAAAGCTATATCTCCCATATAGGGCTGAATCTGGGTATAGACTATATACTGGCGGAATCTACTAGTCCTAAGCTACTTCCACTCTGCCGGTGACCCGATTCATGTCTTTTCAAAATATCCAGAAAATCCACTCGAAAATAGCCTGTTTTTGCTTGTAATAATGTTAAAAATACGAAATTTTAAAAAAGCTATATCTCCCATATAGGGCTGAATCTGGGTATAGACTATATACTGGCGGAATCTACTAGTCCTAAGCTACTTCCACTCTGCCGGTGACCCGATTCATGTCTTTTCAAAATATCCAGAAAATCCACTCGAAAATAGCCTGTTTTTGCTTGTAATAATGTTAAAAATACGAAATTTTAAAAAAGCTATATCTCCCATAAAGGGCTGAATCTGGATATAGACTATATACTGGCGGAATCTACTAGTCCTAAGCTACTTCCACTCTGCCGGTGACCCGATTCATGTCTTTTCAAAATATCCAGAAAATCCACTCGAAAATAGCCTGTTTTTGCTTGTAATAATGTTAAAAATACGAAATTTTAAAAAAGCTATATCTCCCATATAGGGCTGAATCTGGGTATAGACTATATACTGGCGGAATCTACTAGTCCTAAGCTACTTCCACTCTGCCGGTGACCCGATTCATGTCTTTTCAAAATATCCAGAAAATCCACTCGAAAATAGCCTGTTTTTGCTTGTAATAATGTTAAAAATACGAAATTTTAAAAAAGCTATATCTCCCATAAAGGGCTGAATCTGGATATAGACTATATACTGGCGGAATCTACTAGTCCTAAGCTACTTCCACTCTGCCGGTGACCCGATTCATGTCTTTTAAAAATATCCAGAAAATCCACTCGAAAATAGCCTGTTTTTGCTTGTAATAATGTTAAAAATACGAAATTTTAAAAAAGCTATATCTCCCATATAGGGCTGAATCTGGGTATAGACTATATACTGGCGGAATCTACTAGTCCTAAGCTACTTCCACTCTGCCGGTGACCCGATTCATGTCTTTTCAAAATATCCAGAAAATCCACTCGAAAATAGCCTGTTTTTGCTTGTAATAATGTTAAAAATACGAAATTTTAAAAAAGCTATATCTCCCATATAGGGCTGAATCTGGATATAGACTATATACTGGCGGAATCTACTAGTCCTAAGCTACTTCCACTCTGCCGGTGACCCGATTCATGTCTTTTCAAAATATCCAGAAAATCCACTCGAAAATAGCCTGTTTTTGCTTGTAATAATGTTACAAATACGAAATTTTAAAAAAGCTATATCTCCCATATATGGCTGAATCTGGGTATAGACTATATACTGGCGGAATCTACTAGTCCTAAGCTACTTCCACTCTGCCGGTGACCCGATTCATGTCTTTTAAAAATATCCAGAAAATCCACTCGAAAATAGCCTGTTTTTGCTTGTAATAATGTTACAAATACGAAATTTTAAAAAAGCTATATCTCCCATATAGGGCTGAATCTGGGTATAGACTATATACTGGCGGAATCTACTAGTCCTAAGCTACTTCTACTCTGCCGGTGACCCGATTCATGTCTTTTCAAAATATCCAGAAAATCCACTCGAAAATAGCCTGTTTTTGCTTGTAATAATGTTAAAAATACGAAATTTTAAAAAAGCTATATCTCCCATATAGGGCTGAATCTGGGTATAGACTATATACTGGCGGAATCTACTAGTCCTAAGCTACTTCCACTCTGCCGGTGACCCGATTCATGTCTTTTCAAAATATCCAGAAAATCCACTCGAAAATAGCCTGTTTTTGCTTGTAATAATGTTAAAAATACGAAATTTTAAAAAAGCTATATCTCCCATATAGGGCTGAATCTGGGTATAGACTATATACTGGCGGAATCTACTAGTCCTAAGCTACTTCCACTCTGCCGGTGACCCGATTCATGTCTTTTAAAAATATCCAGAAAATCCACTCGAAAATAGCCTGTTTTTGCTTGTAATAATGTTACAAATACGAAATTTTAAAAAAGCTATATCTCCCATATAGGGCTGAATCTGGGTATAGACTATATACTGGCGGAATCTACTAGTCCTAAGCTACTTCTACTCTGCCGGTGACCCGATTCATGTCTTTTCAAAATATCCAGAAAATCCACTCGAAAATAGCCTGTTTTTGTTTGTAATAATGTTACAAATACGAAATTTTAAAAAAGCTATATCTCCCATAAAGGGCTGAATCTGGATATAGACTATATACTGGCGGAATCTACTAGTCCTAAGCTACTTCCACTCTGCCGGTGACCCGATTCATGTCTTTTCAAAATATCCAGAAAATCCACTCGAAAATAGCCTGTTTTTGCTTGTAATAATGTTACAAATACGAAATTTTAAAAAAGCTATATCTCCCATATAGGGCTGAATCTGGGTATAGACTATATACTGGCGGAATCTACTAGTCCTAAGCTATTTCTACTCTGCCGGTGACCCGATTCATGTCTTTTCAAAATATCCAGAAAATCCACTCGAAAATAGCCTGTTTTTGCTTGTAATAATGTTACAAATACGAAATTTTAAAAAAGCTATATCTCCCATATAGGGCTGAATCTGGGTATAGACTATATATTGGCGGAATCTACTAGTCCTAAGCTACTTCCACTCTGCCGGTGACCCGATTCATGTCTTTTCAAAATATCCAGAAAATCCACTCGAAAATAGCCTGTTTTTGCTTGTAATAATATGTATTATACTGTGCATACATTTTTTCAAATTTATTTCACATTTAATGTTTTGTTATAACTAATTATTTATTTTTTTTAATAATTTGTTTTCTAAAATAATAGTATTATTTTGTGATTTTTTATTAAAAAACGAATTTAAGCAATTTAATTAAATCCGTGTAACAGTATGAGGAATTTGTTTAACAGTATGTGGAACGTATTTAACATAAGTGTAGGACGTATTTATTAGACGAATTTATCTTCACCCCTTAAAGCCTCTTTAGCAGTTGTTCGTTAATTTTAGGTTACAATGGTGATTGATAAAAGCTAATTGTCTTGGAGTCCAGGAATATAGATACAATATCACCAAAACATTAGAGAAAGAGAGAGCCCTTTCATATCTTCTTAGGTCACGCATTTAATGTGTTTTCAATAAACTGAAAAGTGAAACTGAATGCATTTTAGTTGACATAGCTGAGTGACAGCTAGACAAACGAATGGACCGACCGTCTGACAAATGAAATTAAGTGATGGATGTCTAATACAGTTTTAATGCGGGAGAGCGATATGATGATGATCGAACTCGTTTACGTTTGATCGAACCGATTTAAATAATATGGGTTTGATCACAGGATTTGTGTGAGTTAGTTCGATCTAAGTATACTACGGGGAATTATAGATCGATTATGGACAGCAATCCAACTTTAATTGCGTTGCCAGCTGGAAAACTGAAAAATCGTTATTGCCAGAAAGCACTTAAAAGCAACTCAAATTGATTACTTTCTGTTGCCTGTTGTCATCTGTAATATTGTTTTCAGCAACTTTTAATCCATCTGAGGCTCACTTGTCTTTCATAATGTAGCCATTTGAAGACTTTTTATTTTAGATGGAGTTACTTTGTGCGTAAGAGATTGGAGGAGTAGTGAAACCGAAAGAACAATGATCAAGCAAAAAGTCTGCATAGATCCCGACTAGTAGATGTGTAAGTGCGTTACAAACTTTCTGGTTATAATATTAAAAATTTTTTTAAATAGTTAAAAAATGCAACTGATATATTTTTATAAATTCAATTAAAAAATTAAATGAAACATTTTTTCAAATTCAATTAAAGTATGAACTGAAATATTTTATTAGAACCATAGAATTAGAACTTGGAAATTCTTCTTTAAATCGCAATAATGTTGTACAGAAAATATCCAGATCTTCATATGAATATATGTAAATACTCTGCTTTCTCAGGCGCCCTTCATGTATAATTAACATTAATGATAAAATGAATCTTTTATTGTTTAAATTACTGCAGAACAAACAAGAAATCTAAACAAAAATGCATGAAAATTAATATTTATGGTCTTAAGACTAAATAAAATTTCATCGATTTTATTAATTGTTTCTAAATGCCTGTTAAATTTAATTACATTTTATTTAAATAAAAAAAATGTATAAAGATGTACTCTGCACTATTGCAACATTAAATTGTTGCTTGTTAAGGAGCTTGAATGTTTATTCAAATGTAAATAGATAGAAGATACAATTCAACAGGCAGCATTTAATTGTACAAACCAGCAATAATTGCCTCAGGGATTGCATAGTACAGAAGTCCATTACGTAATTTAGCAAAGGAATTTTGTATATAAACATTAACAGAAGAGTAACAGCGATTATTTATTGATTAAAATTTTCTCAATTAGATTTGAATTGAACAATTTAATTTATTCTATTTTTTAAAATCAAAAAAAATTTCTTGTGAAAATTTATATTGAAAACGATTTTCGTATTTTATATTTGTTGGCATAGAAAACTTCTACCATGAAATTTTTATTTTCATATTACAAATATTGGAAATAAAAAGGATTAAAAATTTGTTTTTAATTTATTATTTTACACTCTGCATAAGTAGTATAAAACTCAAAAAATTTTACGGTTTATATTACAAAGAAAGCAGGACTGCTTTTTCAAAACAAAACATGTTTTATTGCATACATAATAAGAAAACCAGAAATATGCAATTGCATATTTTTTTCAGTACGATATATGGAGGCACGAATAAGATATTTAAACGTTTCAGGGTTTCTTTAAAATTTTGGCAGCAATTTATTGGTGCATTTTTAATCGTATTTTTGCTGAATTTTTATGTCTGTTTTTCGAGCACATTTTTCTTTTATATTTCAATGTGCACATTTACAAAAAAAAAACATAAAAGCAAATTTCGAAAGAAATATGCAATTGCATATTTGTGCATATTTTGGCATATTGTACTTTTTAGAGTACATATTTGCATATTCCAACTTTGATTGCATTTTTGCTCAATTTCTACGTCTTCTTTTCGAGCATATTTTTCTTCTATATCTCAATGTGCACATTTACTTAAAAAACATAAAAGCAAATTTCGACAGAAATATGCAATTGCATATTTTTTCAGTACGATGTATTCAGGCACGATGTATTTAGGCACGAATAAGATATTTATACGTTGCAGAATTTCTTAAGAATTTCGGCAGCATTTTATTGTTGCATATTTTGGCATATTGTGCCCTCTATAGCATATATTTGCATATTTAAGCCTTAATCGTATATTTGCTGAGTTTTTCTTCATTTTAACAGCTTATATGTCTTCTGTTCCAGCAATTTTTTCTTAATAATTCAATCTGCATATTTATAGAGAAACACATAAAAACTAATTTTGCCATGAATTCTTTGTTGCAATTTTTTATTTATTTTTACTTTGACCTTTTAGCGACTTTAAGGATTTTTTAAAATTTTTGCCATTTTACATAAATTCATTTCATACCAGCAATTTCATTTTGATTTAACAATAAAATTTTTGCTATTGCAATTTTCGCGAGACTTGTTGCCTATTTACAGTCTTATAAACAGGAACCAAGAAAGCAATCTCTTTTTGAACATATTTCAGCTATTTATGGTACGAATTTGCTGATTTATAGCAAAGAATTTGTAAAAAAATATAGCTCCTTAAGTTATCTGGAGAACTGTTACCCAACTTCCCAGCTTTGAGTAAGCGATATGTATGTATATACACATACATATGTATGTATAATTTATGGTGTCAAAAATTAATATTGTAGAAACTATAATATAATCACAAAAATTAATGGATTTTTTCCCCAGATCTTATGGACATAAACATATTTTTAGAGCTTGTTTCTGGTTTACCTGATACGAAATTTCTTTAAATGCTGCCCTCGTAAGGTGTTTTTTCAAATAACCTAAAGTTTGCATAAACAGACCACCAAATTATAAGTTTTTTCTAGCGCTAAAAAAAAAGAAAAATTAAAATAAAAATAGGTATTTAGTTTAAATCCATAAACCGCAAAAGTAAAAATTCAATTGTATAGAATTGATCAAATAACATCTATAAAACTAATTAATCTATTAATAGACACTTGTTAGAAAAATAAACATTCAAAAAATGTTGCCCCTAGGCCCAGAACAACAACAATTAGAACAGGCATAGAAATGAACATGAGACTGCAACTGCAAAAAAAGCATACACAATATTAAAGATCCAAATAAAATAAAAACGAATTAATTAAACAATCAGAAATAGAACAAGTAGGGAAACAAAATATCAATTCACACACACAGAAAACCCCATGTACGCACAAAAATGTACACACACAATCCCAGTCACATGTACGCACAAACATACAGGAACACACACACACCACCACCACCACACTGTCTAACAAACAAAATACTATATTTTAAGATTAGACGAAAAAAAAGAACAATAAAAAACACTTCACCTAAAGACCCATTGGCCTACTTTTTAAATTTTGGAACTGC
The DNA here is from genome assembly GCA_956483585.1 of Gymnocheta viridis. Lineage (NCBI taxonomy): Eukaryota > Metazoa > Arthropoda > Insecta > Diptera > Tachinidae > Gymnocheta > Gymnocheta viridis. The sequence goes on along the minus strand of OY101441.1, from coordinate 120,437,373 downwards.
ATGCAAAGAACAACAAATAATCTCCCCATTTTTCAACGCCAACACTACTACGAAAGCAACAGCAACAAAAACTATACCACACTACTACAGTAACAACTGCATGTTCTTATTCTTAAATATACAACACAAACTCATTTAAAGGCCCTTTAATTTTTTTTATAATTTTTTTTTTCTAATAATGGATCTTGCTGTGTGCGGAAAGAAGAGGCTTTTTACAATTCCTAAGTTCTGTTGTAGAAAGAAAGAGATAGCTTAAGTATTATTAATACGTATGTATTTATTTTATAATATTTTTTTCAGAACATTTGCTTAAACTATATTTGACAGACATGTCTAAATTGACATTAACTAATGCTGATCTTGTATGTTCGTGGGTATTTAAAGGGCTTAGGGTGTTATTTGATGGTGGGTGGCGAAAAGGGAATTTTATTTCTATTTACTCGTATTTTTATGAGTTTTCAATTGAGAACAAGAATTTATACAAAAAGCTAATAATGAATGCCCTACGCTGTTTGTAGTTGAGGTTTGAGTTTAGGAAACCAATATATTTTATTTAATTACATGACCAAGGTGATTACTTGGCATTTTTTACTTTTTAACATTAAAATACATTCATGCGTATACTATGCGTGCGTGTATGTGATCTATAGAAAATTTTTGTCAACGTTCTCATCATTGCACTACGAACAAACATACAAGATCAGATCACTTTTTTAGCCAAAATATTTTTTTATAACAAATTAAAGTCAATTTTCTTTAAAAAAAATTGTGAATAGGTATAGTTTTTTTTTTTAATTTCTAAAAGTTTTGCTTGCTGAGGGTTGAGCTAGTCGATATATATGTATGTACATACATGAATTTCATTGGTGCTTTTGCCAAATCAGCAGTAGACCTTAAATTATATTTTTGAGAAGTTTCAAAAATATAATGCAAAAACTTCCAATAATAAAACGAGAATTTCAAAGATTACACAGTGAGACAAAAAAAACCTGGGAGGTGATATTATTTTTCTAGTAGTAGGAGTAGTAAATCGGTTAATATTCAACTAAGGTACAGACCTATAAGTGCATAGAAAACCCGGTTTTTTACCCGAAACTCCAGATTTTGGGGGTGTCCCGGAAATTTCAAATACAGAATCTTGATCTACTCGACAGCAGCTAGTAGAAAAATAATATCACATTCCAGGTTTTTTTTTGTCACACTGTGTTAATGGATTAATAAAATTTGTATAAAATGTTTAAAAGTTTATTTTCATGAAAAGTTAAATAACTCAGTCAATAACTTATCTATTTTTAAACCCAAATATGCGTTGTAATCGTAAATAAACGTACTTTTTGAATAAATTCAACAGCATTATAGTTTCTTAATAAAATAATGTATAAAAACGTCACCAAAGTTGAAAAATTTTTGAAAAATCTACAAAATTTGTGTTTGCTCGACAATAACACCCAAATTTCTCAAATTTAGATAAATTATATGTCATTCGAAAGACCTCAGTTTCTTCTTTCCAAATCTAGTAAGAAATTGAAAATCAGATCATTATCAACAAAATTACAGGCTTATAAGTGCGCAAAGGTACAAAAACCGGTTTTTTAACCGTAAATCCGGATTTTTGAGGTGTCCGGCATATTTCACTATTGGAATCTAGTTTTACTCGACAAGCCCTACAAGAAAAATAATATCCGGTCCCAGGTTTTTCTACTTCATTCAATTTTGTAACACTGTGTTATAAAAGTATAAGCATAGCAGGCTTTGAAACTTATTCAAAAAACAAAGCAAACAAATTATATTCGATATGAATCACATATTTTATATTCTTTACTACCTTAAATTTTACCTTACAATTTTTAATTTAGTTTTAGTTTACCGAGCTTTTTCTTAAACTAATAACACAGTACAACACGAAACAAAAATTACGGCGCTCTGACGATTGCTTCTGGTAGATGAGACCAAAAAATTATATACCTCTGTCGGCGCTTTGAAAGATCACATCGGAATTTTATTTTAGAGGCGTTTGAAACTTTCCAGCTTTGTTCTGTTCTTGCAGCACATCGGTATATAAAACTACATTTTATTTACATCTGAGGTGTAGGGGCATGTTCAGCAAGTTCATAGAAAACGTTATGGCAAATATGTTGTTTAATTATAGTTGTTAAGTTATTAGTGGTCAGTAGCCTGATTCAAAATGGTCTTCCATGCGCGTCGATCTAATGCTCTTCCTCTCCAGTTTCTAACACCAAGTGTTGCGAGATCTTCTTCAGCTTGATCCTTCCACCGAAGTTTGAGTCTTCCGCTTCTATGTCTTCCTTCGGGATCGATTTCGAATGATTTCTTCGCCGGAGCGTTCTCATCCATACGTATGACATGGTCTTGCGACCGCAACCGTTGTACTTTAATGTTCTTAAATATGTTGATGTTTCCGTACGGCTCGTGATTCATTCGATGGACTTCACTCTCTCGACGCATTTTTGTAAGTCCATATATTTTACATAATATGTTTCTCCCCAACACCCCAAGAACAGCTTCTTGTGCTTGCGCAAGAACCCACGCTATAATGGACTTATTAATCGTTTATGAATAAGGCCATAAGTGTTTTATAGAATGTAATTTTTGTTTGTCGAGAGGGGACTTTTTTCTATACTGCTTGCTTAGCCCGAAATAGCATCTGTTAGCAAGAATAGTTCTTGGTTTTACAGTACATGTCGGATATAAGAAACTTTAAAAATGTCAGAAATTTTTTTCTTATATGCGTTTTTTTCTTATAAGCAATTATAAGTGTGTATTTTATAAAACATACATACACGCAAACTAAAAGCATAGTTTTTTTTTTTGGGTATGTTCAGTATTGCCCGAAAGAAAAAAATTTCTTATATGAAATCATATATCTTCTTTTGGTGTTTCGGAAAAATTTTAAATTTCGGTTTATTCAGTTTTACCGAAAAAAAATCTAATATAAAATCTTTTTATTATATAAGGTTTTTTCTTATATTCGATTTTCTTTTATAGAAAATTATTTGTATGGAAAGTATAGGAAAAGAGACATGGTGTTTTTGGTCCACTTTCTTATAAGAGGTTTCTTCTTATATGCGATGTGTTTATATCCGGTATCTACTGTATTTCTAAGCTGATATTGTTCGTTCTGTTACCAATTTTATTGAAATTGACAACTCTAATTATCGGTAGCCATCCGTAATATCGTTTTCAACAATTAGCAAACCAACCGAGGTTTGGTTGCCTTCCATAATCAACCCCTATATGTAAGAAAGCATCGCTTCCTTTGTCCAGTGGTTTTAAGAACTACTTCGTATAGTCTAACTTCAGGCATAATGACGGCAAGATAATTTTATCAGTCTGCACTAGTGGAATATTCGCAATGTCTTTTTACCTTGTCTAGAAATTTTGTCTAGGTAAAAAAGTTATGCAAAAACTTTTGAAAACAATTTAGATTTGCACAAGTAAGGAGATTCGAAAAGTTTTTCACACACAACATGTATAGATTTAGACCACTGTGCACTGCATGCACATTCTTGTAGACCATATTGTGAAAATATAGTTCCTCCTCTACTATTATATTAACTCTCAAATAAATATGATCAGTGACTTAAAAGTTATTTAGATTTACTATTTCCATTTACATTATGAGAAGCTTCACATGGCAGAGGAAATAAATGCTTTTCATATATTATCTGGCATTGATATTAATTCATAACTTATTTCCATGATTTTAAGCGTATTTCAATAGCAATAAAGTACCATTTTAACACAAGTTTAAAAAGAAATATTATTTTAAGCAAAGTAGTGTGAATATAGTCGCCAAAATTTAAAATATTATTAAGAAGAAGTAATTTTTTTTTTTATTTTTTCTTACGATATTGCATCGAAATGTTGGTTGGGTTAAAATTTTTTAAAGTTTGCTAAGGAAGCCTAACTTCTCCTTTAAAAAATTACTTAGCTACAATTTTTTCCTTTTATGTTCTCAAAGTCCCAGAAAATCGTATTTTAATGATAACTTTCGTTTTTGAGTATGTAATCGAACTTCTAAAATTTCTGTTCTGTTAAATTTAATGATTCTATGCAAAATTCATAATAATAATATGCATTAAAAATAATTTGTTTATTCCCAAAAAAAAAAAATAATTAACATGTGCTCCAAGTATTTAAATATTACCAAGCATCCGAATAAAACAAATGTGAATAGACTGTTTCTAATCTTTCGAATTTCAAAGAAGTTCTGTAAATTAAAATATACAAAATGCCAATGTTCATTATGTTAATGATCATGTCGATCATGCTTATTAGCTTGGTGACCTACTTATAAGAATCTAATTCTTAAATAACAACAATAGCAGCAAACTAAACTGAAAATAGTAAAAGAAAACTAGAACCAACTAAACAAATCAACAGCCAAATAAGAAAATGCAAGGGATTCCTCCACACTTTTACATACAAGTCACCCACACACACATATATATACATATATATATAAATATATACATACATGTTCAAACTCATGTGTGCTCCAATTTGAACGTCCGTCCGTCAGAACAGTAGGGCGCGAATTTTGTTTAAATTTTAAAAAATAAATTACTGCTGAAAAAGTTTTATATAAATATGTAGTTTTGTAAAAAAAAAATCAGCCACCCAACATTTATACGCAAATACGTCTTCTTTATTGAATAATTTCTTAAAATTTCTTCTTTAACATCTAATGAAACTGAAAATTGGGTCAATTTACCAACAACAAAAAAAAGTCGTAATGATTGTATGTATATTTGTTTGTATTGAGTGTCAAGTACCCAGCTAAACAAAATGCTCGAAAATAATTATGATTCAAGAACGATTAGTCTGCGTTTAGACGCGTCATGTTCTATTGACATGATTCTAACTTTTTCTTCTTTTAACTTTCATTGTTCTTCACACAAATCATGTCATATTGACGACATTTACTTGCAAATACGTTCAGGCATAAAATTAGGAATGAAAAAACAAAACGTAGACAGTACATGCATCTGAGTACTCGTTTCTTTTTCCCTCGTCTCTCACGCGAATAAACTATCATGATTGCAATAAGACATGACGTGTGTAAACGCAGACTTATTGAAGGTTACACAAAAACTCAACCATTGCTCAGTTTGTGGCAGCATTTCTTCCGATTTTGAAGTTTCACTGGCGAAAACCAGGGGCCTAATCGTCGCTTTCAATATCGAGCTGATTCGATCGAATTTTCTTAGTTTGACATGGCATTCGCTATCGAACAATATAAACACATTATTCGATATCGAATGTCATAATGCTAAACTAAGAAAACTCTATCGAATCAGCTCGATATCGAAAGCGACGATTAGATCCCAGATTTCGATATTGTAAGAAATTTGTCGGCATCAGGAAAGATATTTCAAAGTATTATAAGTGAAATTTTTTTTTTATTTTTAAAAGTACAATTTTTCTTAGAATACATGGTGGGCCAATTACGACTGACCGATTTTTCGCTGGACTGCCATTGTGTCTCTCGCGGTATGAGCTGTAGCTCCATCTTGCTGGAACCATATGTCAGGATTGTTGAGAACTACAGGACGTAAAAAATGTTCCAACAATCAGTAAATTTGCTGGGAATCGAACCCGCGACCGCCAGACTGTTAGACTAGTTTAATACAAGAGCGGATCAATAAGTCCGTGTGAAGCTTTTTGAAACACAGTTTTTTTGCAAAACAAAAATTTGTTTTTCAACATAATCTCCTTTTAACTCAATACACTTGGTCCATTGTTTCTCCAGTTTTTGTATCCCTTCCAAAAAATTGGATTTTTCGAAGTCTTTAAAATAGGCATTTCATCGTTGGAGCTAAATCTCTCTCCACCGAGCCATTTCTTTAGGTTTGGAAATAGCAAGTAGTCACTAGGGGCTGAATCCGGAGAATTTGGCGCATGCGGTACCTATTCGGATTGCGGTTAAACAACTCCAAACAATCCTTTGAAGTTGTCAATTGAGAGCAGACGCGGGCGTCACCCATCTTGCAGACAACTTTCTTAAACCCAGCTGATCACTTAAAATCGAAACCACACTGCCATATGAAATGCCAATGGCATCAACAATCTCACGCACTTTTACTCTTCGATCGGCCAACACCATATCGTGGATTTTTTCGACATTTTCGGGAGTACTGATCTCAATTGGACGTCCATAACGTTCAGCGTCATTGTGCTTGTGCGACAACAACGAAAGTCCAGTAAACCACTTTTTACTATTGAAATCCATGGTGCAGAGTCCCCATAGTATTTATCGAGCTTTTCCTCGGTTTGATTGACCGTTGTTTTACGCAAAAAATAATGTTCAATGAGCACTCGAAATTCACTTTTTTCCATTTTTAGAAAAGTACACGAGGTTGCATGTTTTGAACAGCTGTTAAACGCAAAATAAATGACGACACTTGCTAAAAATTTGACAGTAGTCTATTAACAAGTGGTACTTGAAGGGAACAGTGTAGCATTTCATACAACTACGAGGGAAGTTCGAAAAGTCACAGACTTATTGATCCGCCCTCGTATTAAATAGCCTACCAGACCACTTACTTTCGATTCACTTATTGTTTTTACACAAATTATATTCAATAAATTAATGATGATATTTTAATATTGGAAACATTCAATTCATGTAAATTTTCATTGAATTGACGAATGTTTATTTGCGAAAAAATATTGAAAGTAGTTCAAATTCGCGAACATTCGTTAAATATTTTTGTTTTGAATATTCATATTTCGCTTAAGCAAATATGTATTTATTCGTTTCTTTTCGAATCTCAAGAGTTGGCTGGGTACATGTAAATTTAATGTGCGTCTGAAGTGTTTGTAAATGGAGTACCATGTACTGTACGACATTTTGTTATTGTTTTGTCGATAAATAAATGTGTGTGTGTGTGTGTGAGGGCTTTTTTACATTTCAAGAGCTGTAAGAGAAAAGAAGGCATAAGTTTTCTAAACGAAATTGGATTTGCCCTTTTGCTTGTTAAAGGGTGGGGAATGTGGTGTATTAACTGTTCAAGTTTACGACTGCGTCGACGTCAGCTACTTTGATAGCGTTAAAATATGAGCACAAATGAAACAAATATTAAATTGAAATATTTTTTTAAAACTGTTTAATTAAGCTGTGTGTGTGTGTGTGTTTTTTTATTCTTTTATTGTTTTAAGCATATTTTATGAGTTTAAATGTTTTTAGAATATTGGTTCAGGGTAACTTTGTGGTAAATACTAGCTGTCTTCGTATTTTCTTTGGCAGTTTGAAAATACATTTGTATCAACAAAAAAAAATTATCAAAAATACATTTTACAAATGGTGACCTTGATTCACTTTAAGAATAACAATATAAAGTAATATGTATAAAAAACACATTAAAAAAGGGACTTATCTGGTTAACAATTTGATCATGAGCTTTTATGCATACTAATTTCAAGCTTAAAGCACTCAAAATAATTAAATTAAAACACTCAAGCGAAATTTGGCGGCAAGGATATCTCCCGAACCATCAAATCGATTAAGATAAAATTTGTTGTCCGAAAATGTGACAAAATATAGAAAATCGATGTGACAACAATTTGTTAGCAACTAAAGATTTTACTCGTATTTATAATTAATGTTTATGCGAAATTTTTTGAACTGTTTAGTTTTATATTGAAATGAATTTTTGGCTTGAGTTCTAATCTGAGTTTAGCCATTTCTTCTTAATTTAAGAAATTGTTTGAATAAATTCATTATTTTATTAAGACAGTACTTTTTTGGAACAAATTATTATTCATAAGACTAGCAGAACGGATATCAGTACTGATTTCGAGGTCACTACACCATATAATCAGCGGTCTTTGTTCGATTTTACCACTTGTGACGGTGGATACTGGTGGCTACAAATATTAATTGTTTAACCGTATTATTTAATGAATTAGAATACGAAAATTGCGACTTATTGAATAATTACTAAAGATATTATGCAAAACTTTCATTTGAAATTTTCATATCTTTAGTTTTTCTAAAATTTTTTTTGTTCGTAAAAGCTTCCTGATGAACTGCATTAGCAACAGTGAACTGCAATAATAAATTTCAATGCGTTTTAATTAAAAAGTAATTACTGAACTAGTAAAATATTAGTTTATGAAATTAAAATTAATTGCAATTAAAAAAATTCCCATTAAAAATGCCCTTAGAATAAAAAATTTAATTTTTTCAGCCGTTTAGAAGGTATAAAAGGTGTGCATAATCACATTTTTACACACATACATACAGCCATACGAACATCATGGTTAAAATAAAAGCAGAATAGCTTCGTAGGATCTCAAAACGTGGAGGTCTGATAAAAACTCTAAACCCGAAAATCAGCGTGTAATCAATCACTTCCTATTTGTTTGAATGCACGAAGTTTAAAAACTAAATTAAATTAAAATCAGTAACTTCTAATTTGTTTGATTGCGTAAAGTTTAAAATTTAATAACTTAGTAGCGACCCAGAAAAAAGAGAGCTTCCAAAGAAGTCATTAAGATCCTGAACTTGTGATCCGGAAGTAGTGAAAATCAGGTAATTTTTAATGATTTTCTATGGGCTTGTCATCGACGGAAGTCCTTTTTTATGCACGGATCCGCAGTCATGTTCAAGATGTGAGGCAAAATTGTTATTTTTTGGTAAGTTGTTGTTAATCAGGGCAATCCAAGTAAATTTTTATTACTTCTATGGATTTACGAAAAGTCTTTCTTTTTTTTTGTAAATAGATGACAATATGGTTTTTGGCAGTGAATTTAATGCCATTATTGGGTTTCATTTTATAGTAAATTTAAATCAATAAAAAATATTTTTATAAATAAAAATATAATAATTCGTTGCATTTATAAGGAAAAATCGCAAATATTTGCAAAAATTAGAAATGAGCCAACTAAACAGTGGCGGATACATGGAAACACACATGGACGCTGATGATGGGAGTGTAGCGGCTGCCGAAAAACAAAGTTTTTTCTGTTCTGCCGTGTAAGTTGAAATTAATTGATTTTAATTTATCCCTTTTACCTTTGGAATATTGTCTTATATCCAATTTTTTTTATACAAAAATGTTACGAACTGTAGCCAAAATAATAATCACTTTTGATTAAATACTACAAGAAGTGAATTAGATTTTTGTGGAATTAAAATAACTTTTTAATTAATTCCCTAAATGCTGTTAATAACAACTTCCTAAGAAGTTGAAGTATTTTTTTAAGAACAAACACAAACCGCGAAGCCATTTTGGCTCGTCTGCAGAAACTCCCTGGGTCTAGACAGCAATCGAACCTCTTACGACCCCTCGACTAATATTCTAGTACGCTATCTACTAGTCTACCGGAGCTCCCCTACTTATTGATACTTTGGAAGTGGTGAAAAAGCAATTGCTTGCGTATGACTTTCAATTTGCCCACTGAAATGGTGTTACAATGAAAAAATACTTTCAAAATGAATTCTCCTAGATTTATATACTTAACCAACATCCCTCTTAACATATATCCCTACTTTATCACCGTTAACTTTTATATGTATGTATGTTAATGTATTAAATATTATTAATTATATTTTCTTTGAGATTGTTACGATATTTTTTATCCCATTTATTTTCAATTTTTTTAATAATTATGAAATGATATAAAATGTAAAAAAAATAATATCAATATGAAAAAATTGGATAATTAAAAATATAGAGTTATTAAATTTATTATTTGAGACAGGTCTCAAGATCTTTTTATAGAGTTTTTGAATCTCGAAAAAAATATTCCAGATTGTTTCAAAACAATTGATAGTGGCTCGTAGCTTTCTTATCTTTTGAAATTTCAATACACATCCACAAAATCTAAAGTCAACCGTTAAAATATTTAGTATACCCGGCCGAATCCCATTATTATTAAATACAGAAATAGGTATTTAATAAAGAAATTCTCAGATCTTAAACGAATAATCTAAATGTAGTATGTGTGTGTGTACAGATATATCAGAGCTTCAATCCGTCTGCATACATACAAACTTTTACTAATAAATCGAAGAAAATGCATCTGGGTTATTTAATATTTGGCTTAAGCCAAAAATGTACGATTTAAATGAAAGTGAAAGGGAATTTGTTACACAAAAACACAAAATTTAAATTTCAACATTATTGATACACTCTCCATTAAGTTTATTTTTTCCTATAAATCTATAAATTACAGCTGCAGATGATGATGAAAGAAAACAACAATAAATTTGCATAATAAGGTGTTAAAATGAATACTGCAACAATTTAGTAAAATCATAAAAGATATAAAATCAACTCGATAAACACTTTACTATCAGCATAGTTTATTGTTATTAAAAATATTTGGGGTTTTAAAATGTATGAAAAGAGGCTGCTCTCAATTTATTGAAATCTCTTAGTGGGTGCGGCTCTGGAGGCTGGAGGGCTTGGCTTAATTCGCCCGACTGCTTGAGACTTAGGGCCGACATGTATTTGATGGAAACATTGCATTCTTTTAAAAGAAGAAAAGCTGGCAATGCAGTCTTAGATCGAAATGGCGTGAATATTTATTCTCTGACGGCTACAAGAAAAAGCTTTGTTGCGAATTTTAGAAAAGAAAAAGCAACAGAAGAATCAACGGATTTTTTTACATCCCAGCTAAATATATATGTGAACCATATACGAGAACGGATTGATATTGAAGCTACCTAAGTAGGAAAAAAGCGTTTCTTTTAAAAACCATTTATTTCTCAACATAGTCTCCTTTTAGCTCAATACACTTAGTCCAACGTTTCTCCAGTTTTTGTATCCCTTCCAAAAAATAGGATTTTTCGAGGTCCTTAAAATAGGCATTTGTTTGGTCAATAATTTCATCGGTGGAGCTAAATCTCTTTCCAGCGAGCCATTTCTTTAGGTTTGGAAATAGGAAGTTGTCACTAGGGGCTTAATCCGGAGAATATGGCGGATGAGGTACCAATTCGTAACCCAATTCATAGAGCTTTGCCATTGCGACTGCACACGTCACACGTTTACGTTTATGTTCAATTGAGAGTAAACGCGGCACCCATCTTGCCGATAGCTTTTTCATATGCAAATGTTCACGCAAAATGTTGAACACACGTTCATCTGATATGTTTACCATTTCAACAATCTCACGTAACTTGACTCGGCGATCATTCATAACGATATCGAGGATTTTCTTGATAATTTTTTCAGTAACCACCTTCCTTCCTGGCCTTCCTATTGATGGTATTGTTGCAGTGCTTGTTCGGCCTCGTTTAAATTCAGCAATCCAGCGCTAGGTAGCTTCAATATCAATCCGCCCTCGTATTTTTGGATCCGAAAACTCAGGCTTTATGCTGCAGGTATGTTGGATATACTATAAAAAATACATACACAGAAAGAAAAACGCCGCACTAAATTCAAGTATTTTCTACCTACTTTGAGTACAAGTCGTACTCAAAATTTTCAGTACAAATAACAATAAAATGTACCTTAATCAAGTCGAATCCTTTAGATCAGTAGTTTTCAACCTTTTTCAAGCATTGATTTTCAAAAAATCTGTCGACCCTTAACGATTTTGCTCTCAAAGTTTGAAAATATTATAATAAAAAAAAATTCAATGAAAATAAAGCAAAAACATGACACTGCTTGCTTGCTATTCATTCAGCAGGAACTTAACGATATTCTTTTTTTTTTTGTTTACACATCGGTATGATGCATTACACATCTCTGATGTGTGCAATAAATTTATTATTTGCAATTAATTGTCGCTAATTTTCACTTGGTTGTGAACAGTGAAGGAGGCATGGCTCCTTTGAATTTGAATTACAATAAAATTAATAAACGGATAAGTTTCTTAAAAGACCTGTGGAACCGTCTACCTCAAGTGCTATTTTCCAAAAGAGCTGCATGAATATAATGGCGATTACTGAGTATTAAATCCATTTATAACTAATTGCGTTGAGTTCGTCGATCTTGTCAATAATTTTAATGAAAATTTATTTGAGCTGGCAGCGACCTATGCTCAAAATGGAATATTTATCTCAAAATAACTAAACATTTTGTGTAAAGCGAAAGGCTTTTTCACAAATGGTGAACATTAAAACCAAAAAAAAGGAATAAACTGAATTTAGAAAATGAAATCATTGTTTGCGTGTCACAATTGCAACCACGTTTTTAGCATTTAATTAAAAATAAGCAAGCCCAGCGTTCGCATTAATTAAGTACCTGTATGTTTTTGAATTAAAATAAATTAAATATTTAAAAAACCAATGTACGCGTATTTTATTTAGATCAGCTCGCGATCCCCCAGAAAGGTCGCGACAAACCGGTTGAAAACCACTGCTTTAGATAACCAATCCTGAAGTTTCTTAAAATAAGTACAAAATTATTCTTTAATCTCGTGAACAATTTTGAATCCACTAAAAAATTAAATTGAGCACTTAATAGTCCGTACTTAAATCAATCTTTCTGTACTTGACTATTAACACCGCTTGGGATTGATTTAAGTAGGGATGGATTGATTTTTCTTTTGAGTGTACGAAACGTATAATTCGAAAAGATGAACAATTTGAAAATGTGAACGCCGCAGATTTTGATTATGAGTAGTTCATGTTATCGCGAGTGCACTGTACATATATTTGCAACGCCATCCTAATGTAAAAGGTAGTCGATATTGCTTTACTTCACTTTTGTAATAAACCTTCAACTTAAAAAGAAGCAAACAAATTCTTTTGTTCACAGCGAAAAATGGAGCGCTTACAAATCTGGAAGCTTTTGGAAGCAGTAAAATGAAAATCAATAAATTTTTTTTAACGATTTGAAAGTCTTTGCAATACAACGAACTTCCTGTAAGCAAGAAATGTATATAAAATAAGCCAAGAAAAGGCTTACATAAGGACCATTCGTTGCCTGCTTGGAAAAACATGAAAAAAAATTCTATTCCATTGAATTATTTTGTCATGTAAAAATAAACAACTAAAAACAAATAAAACAAAAAAAATTAGAGGAATTTTCGACCTTGCCTAAATTTGTTTCCCCTTCCCCGTATTTACATTAAATCTTTCTGCACTCATATACATAAATCGTAACATGATCAGATATTTATATTTGAATAGTGAGTAAATTTTCATCTTCAACCGAATTTTTTTTATTTAATAAATTGACTTTTCAGCGCTCTTAAGTTTTAAGACTTAAAAAGAAAGAAAAAAAACTTAAAAGAAAAAAGAAACGCACATTGCGCCAATGTTGCTGTTGTAGGCATAGTGGAGCTTATTGCACAATATTTGATAATAGAGAGTATGCTTTTTGTAATCAGTTTCTTTTAACTTAAAATATCGATAAATGCGGCTTTCAGAATAGTTTCAGCAGAAATAAGCAGTTTAAGCGCAAACTGTCCAAACTGTGAGTCTAAATTGACCGCCTCGTTTGAAAAAAATTGTTTAGTTCTATAAGCTTCTGCAACTATGAACTACTGAATATCATTTATTTAATTTGATTTCGGCTCCACTGTGCCGGGCATCATTGCAAACATTTATTATTTTACACCAAATAATCTCTATTTTGGATAAATGAAAAATTATAATTGACATATTTGATTGACATTTGGGTGTGTGGTTGTAAGCAACTTTAAATGTGTTTATTGTATGTGTGTGTGTATATGTATATATAGGCTATGTGTGTATGTGAGTGTTGCCAGTATACTAATTGCTTGAATATTCTAAACTTTTGCTTGATTGTGGGCTGGATGACTAAATGATTTGGTCTGTTCCAGTCTGACTGAATGTCTGATTGTTGGCTGACTGACTGAATTTACAACACAAACACTGAGATTTGTTGATAGAAATGATGAAGATCGATGATCTTTTTGAATGCATTAGACGGAGTTTTTTTTTCACTTTTGTCTATTTTGTCTTTTTCGTTATCAATTTATTAAAATCAAATTATTGTGCAAGCATTTTTGTATGTTTTTTTTTGTTGTTGTTAATGACTTTATAGAAAAGTTTATTAATAAAATGATTTTTTATTTTATTTTTATGAAAACTAAAATTTGTTGTAATTAAGCGTGGCGGCAATGTCAATTACATATTTCTTTTTTCATTATTTCTTTTGGGAGCAACACTTTTTCCTAGACGAAATTCCCACCCATCTTTCCAGCCCTAGAAATATTTGAAAACTTAACGCTTTATTTAGTCGGAAAATATTTCTTACATGCGTTAAATTCGGCCATGGCGAATCTTATATACCCTTTACTAAAGCGTGAAGTGAAAAAACTAATTAATTAAAAATCAATTGGATGTTTAATTTTTTGTAGATTTTATTTAAATAAATTTTGTTTTAATAGATTTTCTATATATTTTATTATTTATAATAAAAATTGCAGTGTACATAATAGCGCATACATAAAGACAACAATATACCACATAAATATTATCTTAGATGATCGATTATGATTAAAAAGAAAATTAACTTAATGTTAATTTTGCTAAATATTAAATTAAATTTTTTTTCTCAAAAGACAATTTGAAAATTATAAAAAAGTAGAAACAGTTCAATTGACAGCAAAATGAAGTTTTTCAGCAAAAAGTATTGAAGCATGTCACAGTTTTTAAATATGTGTTAAAAAAAGAGAACTTTTGTTCTTTATATTTACATAGAATATGAATTATAGGACTTAGATTTTTTATATTTTCTACAAATATATTAGTTATGTTACAATCTTTAATCAAGTTTTTTGCATATTATAATCAAATCTGTGATCTGCCTTAATATTTTGTTTAAAAAAAAATTTCGTAAAAACAAAATAATTAATTAAACCAGAAAACAAGAACGAAGAAGAACATTTCAACTACATACATTAAACATTTCTGTTTTATAAATAAATTAAACAATTGCTAAAAACATAAAATTTATATTAATAAAATGGGGAAAGAGCAAGCAAAAGCATTTATTTGTTTATTATATAAATGGTATTTTTACTTATAAAAATATGTTTTTATTTTAGTTTTTCCTTTTTAATTAAATTTAATCAAAATAATAAAAATAACAAAAAGAGAAAATTTTTGCGATTTTTTTGTTTCAATTCAAATGGTAAATGAAATTAAATTTTTAGACGGAATCTTAATGTTGCGCTTCTGTGTGCGGACTATAATACAAGGGGTTCTCCAACCTTTGCAAGGGCTTTTATTAGGAGCTTTTTAAAATGCTTAGTTTTATTGATGATCTGTGAGACAAGCATTCTTATCGTGAATAAGAAGCGAACATTTCTTTACGTAAAATATTTCCCATCAGTAAAAAATGGTGAAAAAAATTAACAAAATAGCACAAAAACGGCAACAACATAAAATCACGAATTTAGGGAAAGCAGCACATTTCACGTGAAGTTTTCACAGTCGTTGGACCTAAAGGATTTTGCTTTATAAATGTTTGAGCTGATCAATTCGTGTATAAAAATTTCACAGCTCAACAATATTCTTATAAATGATCAAATGCAATTTGAGATTGTTTTTCCTTTATATTTTTTTCAATTGCTCTATTAAGGAACTGCAAGAAATTTTACTTTTGCCGGAAGCAATAAAAAATTTGCACGTTTTCCAAATGCCCTGGGGGCAAATTACGGCATTCGATATCAAACGAAATTACCATATAAGTTCAAAAAGTTTTGTATGGGATTTCGTTCGATATCGAATGCCATTAAAACCCGGTTTTAATGCACACATTAACTTAATTAATCATTTTTGAATAAAGCCATAAATAGTTTAATCTCTCACTGTGTCCCTTAACGATTTCATATAAGCAAAATCGGAGTTGCAACTAGATGACGCATATAAGATGATGAGGTGTGATTTAAAAGCATTTTCGATGTTTTAAACGAAGCACAGTTTTATGTCAAAAAAGGACCCAAAATGGGACATCGATATTAAAAATCATGCCTTCTGAAAGCGCTTTTCGAAGCAGGAAACACAGCAACAACCAATAAGTCTCGCTTACAGACCTGCTTCGGGCGAAGCAGTAGTTTTTGCTGAGATATTTAATTACTCTGCCAAAGTTTTTTTATGTTTTTTGTCACTATCGAGCGTAAGAGAAATTTTTACTTCAATTATTAGTCGCTCAAAGTCGGCATCAATGCTTTTGTTGCAGGTTTTTGTTCAGCGTCCCCTGTTTAGGATCTTTGTAGACAAATTGTGGATTTTTTGTGTTTGGGGATGAATATTGAGTGTTTGAGATCTGGGTATTTTTTGACGACAAAATGTGTCTACCCATCTTAGTTTTATTTGACCCATTTTATTTTTACACCAACATATTTGTTTTATATTTTTAATCAGGTCCGAAATTTCGTGAAAATAAAATCTATATTTATGTTCATGTTAATTTGTCATTATAAAGAAAAACGCTGCTTACAGGCACTTTTGGGGATTGAAAATCCAAACTTGAGGATAAAGCTTGAAATATAACTGGGAACTCTGAGTTAGATGATTTTAAGCCGACTGCAGAAAAAGAGAAAGTCATCAATTCGTTTTATTTTAATGTTTGTTCCCTCAGAAGTTTGAATTTGAAGTTTTACTTTATTCGGAAAAGCTTAGATTTTTTTTCGGAAAACATGTCCGAGTGTCTGTCCGTGTCGCTTGGAAACAGTTTTTTCAAGAATAATTACTTTAAAAAATGCCTAATTTTATTTCAATATTTTGCCAAACTTATTGTGAATTTAACAACTATTTGTAACTTTGAACATTTTGAAAACAATATTTCCTATTGAATATTAAAATAAAATTAAGCACTTTTTAAATAAAAAAAAGCATTGTCACAGCAATATTTAACATTTCTCTTTTCTGAAAGAAATTATTATTTAAAGCAAATCTTTTCTTTTTGTTAGATTCTAAAGAACTCAGAAATTGAATTCCAAAAAGTACTAAAGAAATAATAAATTTTTGTCCATTTACATAAAACTATTTATGATGGAAACGTTAGTTTTCGGTGCGGCGCGCTCCACAAATAGCATTTAAAATAATTGATAGTTTTTTAATCTCCAAAAGAAACTAAATCTTTTATATTTATTCCCTCCATTTTAAGCTTTATTGTGTATTTTATTACAAAATTTTGCAGTAGTTGTTGGTATTTTTATATAAAATATGTATTTTAAAAATTTCTTTACAATTAAATTTAAAATTTTTTCTTTTATAAAACATTTATTTGCTTAAAAGTTTGCTTTTACCATTTAAAATTTCAAATATCTCAAAATAAATTTAAATATTTTTAAAAATATACTTCTTTATAATTTTTCAATAATTTATTTTTAGTTTTTCAGAAAGTTTTTTGTTTATATATTCTTGAGTTTTTTTATTTGTTTTAAATGTATATAAATATAAGATTTTCTTGTATATAAATTGTTATATTTTTCTTTGGCTTATCTTATATTAATTCATAAGTATCTATATAATTTATATTACAATTCATTGTTTTAAGTTATAAATATTAAATACATACATAATATTTCTTTATTCTTACTTGCTAAATATTTTTTTTGTTTTTAAGAAAAAATTTACAATAATTTTTAAACTTTAAGTACAATATAAAACCGAAAGAGAATAATTAGTGTATAGCGTTAGGAAAGTGAGGTTAAGTTTTAAAAATTTAATTTAAGCGGTAAAGTGTGCGTGGAAGAGGCAGAGAGACGGAGAGAGGGAGAGAAAAACTAATAATTTAAATAGATATTGACATTCATTTTGTAAGCTCAAGGCCTGTTAAAACCTTTAAGTTTTCGAGGGAGATCGCAGAGTTACTCGAACTGAGGACCGAATACATACATAAACACATACACATGTACATATATATATATAGCGCCATTTAATCTTAGATGTAATTTGTAAAACGTAGCAAAGTTCAACACTTTTGAGCTCTTTGAAATTTTCTGAAATAAAAATAAATAGTTCTTATGTATTTTTATCAGTTTCTTAACTAGCTCCAATTTTAAATATACATAGATGAACTGGATTTGGATCAAAAATGTAGAAAAGCTTTACCAAATTCACGTGCCCTACTTTAGGACTTCTTATCTCCACTCCAGGGAGTTTATTTTTATAGCTTAAAAAGGAATACTCCTCTGCTGTGTTTGTGAAATTTTTAATTTATTTTCAAAATAGTTTGATTCGGCCTCAATGGAGAATATTGCAAAATATGCATGCGGTTTTAACAAAGCAAAACAGATACAATGTCAGTTCTTTCCTTGTCATAGTAAGGGCTCAGAATTGACCACCAATATTGTGCGATGTATCACAGTTGGACTCTTTTGGGTTCAGCCATGCTATATCACTGATTATGCGAAATTTTGATCAAAGCTTTGGAACATTCCCTTCATTTTCCATTCACATTATGGTGCCACTAAATATATTAGATTACATTAGAATGACACCTAATAATTCATTCATAAATGCACTACAACCCTTTAAAAATAGTGTGATATGAATATCACCTAAAATATATCGATCTATAGCGAGAAGATGTTTTGTATGTTTTCTAGATCGCATAATTTGGACACCACCCTCGTTTAGTACACAGAATAGAAAATACTTTAAATAATAAAATAAATACCTATAAGGAAAATCTTTATTTAATTAATTAATTTGCTCTCTTGATTATTTTCAAAAATTATCCACAACAGTTGAAAATTGTTTGGACAGTTATTTGTCTTGTTCTGGTTTGTTTACATTTTTGTTTTGCATTTAAACTGTGTTGTTGTTGTTGTTTTGTTAAATTCTTTGGCCCGTATGCATAAAAAATAATTTGTATTTGAAATGTATTTTAAGACAAATTTTTCGTATAAATTTTCCTTGAAATAGATTTCAAACCCAAATTATTTTTTTATGAATACGGCAGTTTTTATTTATTATTTGAACAGTAAATTTTGATAAATTTTTTATAACGAATTTTTTTAATTCGGTTTGTAATTGGCACGTGAACTACAAATGAAACAAAATCAACAAATTAGGCTGCATGGAATCATATTAGTCTAACAGATAGAAAATTAGACATATAATAAACAATTAAAAATTAAATAAGTTACAAAAATTTCTTACATACGGGTAGTATTCTCTCCCTCTATTTCTCTCTCTCTCTCTCTCGGTCGCTGTTTAAATTAATTATAAGGATTTGTGATTTTGATTTAATTTTTTAGATTTAAAGTAAAATTTTTCTATTTTATGCCCAACATGGACATTTTAAGGTTTTGTTTTTTTTAAGGAAAAGATAATGAATCTGGGGAGGAATGCCTCTGCTTTCACTTAAAACTGATAAAGTATGTGTAGTTGAAATGAATGAACTTAAATTAAAAACCCGCCCTTTATTTAAATTTAGCTACTTTATTTGTATAATTAATTATTATAAAAATTAATCATAATTATTGCAACGAGATTAAGGACAGTCTCCTCTTCTTATTTAGAACAAACTCAACACAAAAGATAGAATAATAATTTTACAATAAAAAGGTTTTTAAGCAAACACAAAAAATAATAATAAAATATATGTACAACAGTCTCATCCTGACACAACATCTTTAAACTACAGCATGTTCTGTTCTTTAAAGAGAGCTAAAAACTTACAAGCCGTGATCGTTAGTATTGAGAAAACTTCGACAAACACGACTCACTTCGGGATTATTATGATTGATTAATTGCATGTAGATCTGTTTGTGCAGTTGCAGTTCATTAGTCATCTCTTGCAGTTGTCGCAGCAAAGCTTCTTTTTCTTTGAGCAAACTTTTGACACGTTCCTCCACCTCACGCGAACGTACTTTGGCTTTTTCCCGGGACTTGCGTACAGCAATATTATTCCGCTCCCGACGACGACGATATTCTTCGGTTCCCTTGTCTACATGTTTAAGGGATTGTTTGCGTTGCTGATGCATCTGTTTATTGTGATGCTTGAGCAGATGGGCGCCAGCTGCTAGATGAGGCAAATTAACGGCAGAATGATGAGCCAAAACGTTGGCCGAGGTAAGAGTATTGAAGTTATTGGAGTTTTGTGATGATGAATTATTGGAATTACCATTGCCGTTGGCATTCTGATAGGGATTGTACAGGCCGTTTGCTGAGCCATTGGTAATGAAAGCGGCGGCTGCATTATTGGCGGCATTAGTTTCCTGCAAGTGACGCCGGTAATCGGGATCTATGGGCTCTTCTTTAATGGTTGAGGTATCTGAACCCACCGAGGAGTTTTCATCACTGGAATTGTTGCTATAGGAGGCATTAGAGTGGACAGGCTGGGGCATATAGGCTAAAGGATTGCGACCATATTGGTGTTGTTGGGTGCGCAATGACTGCTGCTGTAGTTGGTGTTGTTGCAAAACTTTTGCTGCGGCCGTCACCATGCCATTGGGCGGCAGAGTGGCTGACAGCACACCCGGACTCGTTACCATATCACTAAATATACCCAAACTTTCTTGATCACGAAAACTGTCATCGATTAAATGTTGCAAATCTAATGAGATCTCTTGAGCGGTCAATTCATCCAAATCTGACTGGGAATATTGTTGCATGATTTGTTTTTGCAACAAATTCACATTATTAACATTCGCATTCAACACTGAATTGTTGTTGTTGTTATTGTTCATAGCGGCCGCCTGATGCATTTGATGCATGGCGTGTTGTTTCACCACCAAACCAGCACCAGCAGGACCACCCACCACACCATTCACCTGTTGTTGTTGTGTATTATTGTTGTTATTGTCATGTTGTGGCTGCTGTTGGTTATTTTGCTGTTGTTGCTGTTGTTGTTGGTGTTGCTGCTGCTGCTGCTGAGAGGACATGGCTGTTAGGGTTATTTGTCCTATAATAGCCTGTTGAGGAGGCGGTTGTTTTTTAAGATCCAATTGTGTTAGTGTTTGTACGGTATCGTACATTTGTGGTGATTCCATGTTGAGCATTTTTAATTGTGAAAATGAAGGCAAAATTTTGACGGAGTTAATATTGAGAGTTTTTCAACAACAAAAACCCACAAAACCAGAAGAGATTTTTTTTCTTACTTTTCTTAATATTTTCAAGGAAGAATGGTTAGTTTAAACCATTTTGAAAATTAAGTATTTAGAAAATAGGGCTTTTCGCATTAGATCACAAAGATATCATTTGAGTACTAAAGTATAAAATAACTCTTCTCAAAAAATATTCTTTGCCTTTTTTTTCTTGTGTTCTCCTTTTAAGTTGTTGTTTTTTCTTCCTTTTAGCTCTGTTAGTATTCTAATTACTCACAAAGAACAAATGTAACGGTTGTCTCTTATAGGTGCGTTTTTAAATTTCCTTTGTATGGGATTTTTTTTCTTTGGAAGTTAAATGTTTTCTTCTATCCCGTTGATTTTGTTGTTTATATGAATGAAAAATATCCACGTTGCCGGTGTTTTTTGCAGTTGTGTGTGTTTTTAACTATTCAACAATAGGGAAATACTTTTTAACACTTGTTGCTTTGATTTACTTAATCACTCGTTTATATATTTGGGATTTTAAAAGTATTTTATTTCCTTGGGTTTCTTTATAAAAATTGTTTTAGAATGTTTTAATAGAGATGCTGAAATTTTTGAATATTTTTTTAAGCACAAAATGGAGGAAAATATCAATACGAATTTTATGATTTTAAAAACTTTAATGCAAAAACTATATTAACAATTTTGATAATTTCATGAAAATTTTAGTGATTCTTTTTAACTTTAGAATAACGCTTTATTTAAAGCACAATTAATTAGTTTGTAAATTTTGTTTCATTAAAAAATTTAGTCTTTTTAAAAATATTTGAAAGTGTTTTAATAATATATTGCCACCTTTAATTTTTCTTAGTGAGATATTTTATTTTTTTGTAACAGTCAATAATGGTTTTATTTATTTACTTTTTTTTAAATTGTACTATTTATTTTCTTCTAAATTTAAAGGTGGTTATTTACAACCAAATCAATTGTTTGTATGCATTTACATATTTTTTTATTTGCAAATGTTTGTTTCTTTTTTTTTTTAAATATTTTTATAACTTATGTATGTAGGTATATTTTTTAGTTATTTATTTTCGTCAAGTATTCATTAAAATTTTTTAAATTTTTGTTGTTGTCTTATGTATTGACAGGTATACTTTTTTATTTTTCATTCAAGCAAATTCTTTAACAAAAAAGTATGTTTTTTTTAATTTTCAACGACAGATTTTTTAATTCAAATG
This sequence comes from Gymnocheta viridis, assembly GCA_956483585.1. Lineage (NCBI taxonomy): Eukaryota > Metazoa > Arthropoda > Insecta > Diptera > Tachinidae > Gymnocheta > Gymnocheta viridis. Next base: position 120,415,195 of record OY101441.1, on the reverse strand, counting down.
TATTAAATAAATACAAACGTACTTCATATATTTGATATAGAAGCTTTAACTTTAAAGAACTTTTCATTTAAAAACGTAATTTAGTCCAAATTTGATTTATGTACTTATGTTTAAGCACTTTATGAAAACTTTTAAATTTTTTGTAATCTCTTTTTTTTATTTGCTTAAATGTTTTTGTCTGTAAGTCCATTTTGTTTTAAAATTCTGTAATTCTTAAAACATATTATTGGTTTTATAAATGTTAATTTTTTAATGTATAAATTCCTTGATTTCTTCATAATTTTTTTTGTGTTGAAATTACAATGTCACTAATAATGTCTGATATTAAGATTTAAATTAATTTATCTGAAGCTTTCTCGAAAACTTTTTAATATATTTTTTAATATTTAAATGTTTATTATTTATTATTATATTATTTTTAGTTTATTTATTTTTTATTAATTTTTAATAAACATTTTTTGGAAGGTCTCCTTTTTTCTATTTAAGTTTCACTAACATTTTCAGAACATTTTTAAAATTTTAAATTGTTAATAAAATTTTCAGCACAATCTTGTTATTGATATTTTTAAAAAAATATTATTTATTTTAAGTTCATACACACTTTTCAACAGACTCTTTAAACAAAAACTTCCGTTTCCCGCTACTTGGTTTGCGAAAAAACCGTTTTATTTTAAATAGCAAAAATTTTATTTTTATAAAATAAATTTTTTTCTTGTTTGTTAAAAATCAAATTATTTTAATATAATGAAAAAAAATTTATTTAATTTGGTTTTTGCTTTTTACTTAAACGTCTTAATACGACTGAAGTGTTTCATAAGTGATGCAACAGATTTTATATTATTTTTGTCTTTTTATATTTTTTCAGTCTCTTTACGTATCATGTCTTTGTATTGTTCATTGTGCTACTTCTTCGATTCGTTCGAAATTTTACAAGAAGTGCGCGTCCGCATCCGTTTAGCTTTGGCCCGTAATGCTAACTACTTTACGAGTACTCGGAGCCGAAGAGTAAGTAAGACCAAATGTGGTTTTGGTAACACTATGAAAACAAATCAAGAGAAGTGCACTTTTCAGTAGCAAATTGGGCACTTCTAGTCGTAGCAGTTATAATTACAGCAAACGTTTTAAATTATTTTTTGTTGTTGTTATTATTTCTTCGTATTTAAATTGTTATTATTTCGTTAACCGTAATGTTGTACCGCAATGTTGGACTATCAATGTATGAATGAATTATGCCTTCTTTTTTGTTGGCTGCTCTGGCAAAAGTGTAAAATAAAACTTTGAAGGCGTCCCCAAAAAAAAAAAACTCAGCAAAAGAAACAAAAATCAACCGAAATATCAAACACACCAACAAAATACATATGTACATGCCAACCTCAAAAATAAAAAAAGAAATAAAAATGACGTAGCCAACGTTAATGTAAAGACGCGAAGATCGTTTTGTTGTTGTTTGCTGCTTATAGTACTGTTACTTTTTATTTTCTTGTACTCTTTACATTAAAGACTCTTTTTCAATTAAGCTCCTACGAGAGAGCTTTTGTAAAGAAGAAAACAATAATGTAACACTACTACTTCCACAGTTTCTTATAGTACGTGTAAAAACAGCTGTTTGTTGATACTTTTTTACCGTTATGCTAGAGAAATGCTTAAAAAGCAAAACCAAAAATATGTACATACAGACAGACAGACCTACAGAAGCACGAGGAGAAATAAAATAATTTTCATGCAATTATTTCGAGTACGGTTTTGTGTTTTCCTTTCCCACAGTATTTACATTTTTGGCGCTCTTTTTTTCTTGTGAATCGTATGCGTCTTACCTCCCTAAAGATTACAAGCAAGTAACAACACACAAATACAATTAATATAAAAATAGCTGCTGCTATGAGTATTTCTATGCAGCGTTTTTTTTATGGACAGTTATTTCTTTTCACGCATTCTTTTTTATTCTCACACTTGAGCCAGGATACTAGGTAGTAAGGATTTCGGGTTGATAACCAGGAAATGCTCTTTTTTATGCCAGTGAATGAAAATATAACAAAAATTTTATTGTGTAATACACGAACAGCTTCTAAAAACTTATAACAACTCCGGCAGAAATATCATTATTAAATAAATGTCAGTTGACACACTGTAAACAACAACCTGTGGATAATTTTATTTTTATAATTTTTATTGTAGGTATTTACTCTGTGCTCATTTTCTTGTTTTTATATAAGTTTTATCTCTATAACTTCCTTGGTTCTCTAGTTAATTTACAAATTCTCCTTTAGCGAAAGCTATTATTATTATTATTTATTTATGCTGTAATAAGGGATTTGTATTTGTAGCTTTGCACTAGCCAGTGTTACCATTGTGCTAATGTAGCACATTTTTGCCGCTTTCTTTCCGTCTTCTTTCTTAAATGCAAATTTTTTCCTTTGTTGTATTTTTTTTGAAAACGAATTTTTTAGTTTTAATTGTAAAGTTACTAATGCTTCATACAAAAGTATGTATGTACAGTGCTGCCAACCATTTTTTTCTTGCAAAAAAAAATTAAAGTGTTATGGCCTTATTCGCAAACGATTAATAAAGTTAATGTTTGTATTAAAACTTGTTTCCCATATAAAAATCCAACATTAAACCTATTATAACTTTATTGTTTATGAATAAAGCCATTAAAGTTTAAATAACAATTTTATTTTAAGTAAGATAACTTGAATCAATTACGTTTACGTGCTATGTAATGTTATTAGCTGAATAAAGCAAAAAACCCCAATCAAAAATATTTTTAACCGACTGCAAAGGAGATAAACCGTTCTCGGATTTTTTCTTTATTTGAAACGAACTGCCAGATTAGTGCCGTTTCATAGTGGGCGCCGTCACGCCCATATAAAGAAAATATTTATTCTTTTTTAACTACTTATACTGAACCGATTCTTATAAAATTGTGCACATACCTACATACATCTGAATTTTGTGACACAAAAAAATTGTGATTAGAAAAGTGGGCAGTGTGACGCCCAAACGAAGTAAATATTAGTTTTCAACCACTTCTACTTAAACGATTCTTATGATACTTTTCACACACATTAAGTTCCCGGCACAATACAACATTCCAATTATAAAATTCAGGCCTTGAAAAGTTTTATAGTCGATGTTTTTGAATATTTTTATTAAATGAATTATTAAAAAATAATTATTTCACCGGATTTTATACAAAAAATCCCCTGAAAATGTTCCAAATGTTAAGTGCCTGGCCCACGATGTCGAACGAATTCTTTCTTTCATGAAATTATATATAAATCAAAAACAAATTATAAAATTCTGTTTTAAATGCAATTGGGCGAACGTGTGACATTGAGGTCCTTTCACTAATTTAAGCCCCCTAAAGGTTTCCAATAAAATTTTGTACGCAGAAAATTTACTCCTGCTGAAACAAAAATTTATAAATCAAAGAGGAAACTCCATAATACACACAGCATTGTGGCAGCTTACGAGTAGCTCCCAAACGGCTCAGCCGATTCTTTTGAAACATAGGTTAAGGGCATTCTCTACCACGTTCCCTTTCAAGAAAAAAAAGCAAATAAATCGGTTTAGTCAATGATCGGGTGCTAAATATAAAATAAAACTAATAAATTTAATAAATAATCTCTTCTGTTGCCCACTTTTTTCAAACCTCCCTTTTGATCCAGCTTTGTTTATATTTTGACGCGGTAGCCCTCACTACAAAGTTTGCTTCTGCCCCATTTTACTTAAAGTTAAGAGTCAACTCTCACTTCTTAAAAATGTTTGTTGTATGAGTAAATAAAAATTAAAGCATTCTGAAAATCAACTTTATTTATAATCTTTGTTTTCTTTTTGTTGTTTAAATTTTGAGTGGGTATTTGTGTCAGATCCGAATGAAAGCAAAAGTTTTATAGCATATGTTGTTGTTCTTATAATTGTATCTATCCCATACATTATGTTCGATCACTTTTACTCTCGATTTACAGGTAAATGTACACACAAACACACGAAAGGAAATGTGTGTTAGCTTGAGTTGAAGTAAAGTTTTTGTATGAAGTTTTTGCTAAGTTTGTTAGATGGTTTGTGGTTTTATTACTTGTTTTGAATAATGATAACGTCATTGTTGTGCTGTTTAAAATGAGATCGTTTATATGTGTATATGGGCTTATGTAAATATGTACATAAGTATGTATGTACATATGTATACTTTTATGAGCGTGTTGCAGCATTTTGAATTAGTTTTTATAGGTCAGTTTTGATTAGAAATTGTTAAGATTTTTTATATGTCAACGTTCGACTGTAAATGATCGCAAATCGTTCATATATGCTCTACATACATGCATACATATGTATATATTTACATATATATGTATGTACTTATGTATGTAGTGCTTTAGCATAAATGACGACTAATTGCAGACTTGAAGGTATGAAAAATGTAAAGATGCATCTCCGGCCCTCGGAACTTTATGCAAATAATTGCATTTTTATGTTGATTGAAAGTAATAAGACTTGAAAGTTATTTAATCCGGCCTGAGTTCGTTAATTAAAATTTCTAACTAAAATTATTTTTATTCCTCTACTTGGAGTTGCAATGGAGTTCTGTGGTCTGACCCATAATTTACTTAATTGTCTCACACGTCTGCCAAGCTTTAAGAAAATCTAAAATTCAGTGTTGCCACCAAAGAACTGTTAAATTACACATGCATCATGCCAAAATTACACATGAAAGTAGGAATTACACATGATTTCTTTTTTTTTGTGCTTTGATTTGTTTAGATTAAATATTTGACCTTTTTGATCAAATTCCAACATTATTTTATGATGAATATATTTTCAATATTTGGGCTTTCAAGGTCATTTAATAAAACATTGTTTTTATATATTATTCCGACGATTCGTTGGTACTTTCCAAGTTCTTCAGGAAATTTTTTTGTTTTTGTAGATATATAATCTTCTTTAGACCGATTCTACATCATTCTCTTTAAAAATATCGCAGTTTTGTTTTGTGTAAAAAGGACAATCACAAACAAAAACTTATAGCCTATTTCTATTTTAAGAAAGTAAGCTTAAGCGAATGAAAGCCACTCGGTCGAATTCGGACCAATTTGGAGTTCTAATTGGCACTCACTTTCATTCGCATTAGCTTACGTACATACGTATGCCAATAAAATAATAAAAAAATATTTATAAAATTTTCTCAAATATTTTCTTCCTTATTGTGGATTTAACTAATTCATTAAACCTGCTGCTGTTGTTTCAGCGGCGTTAATCATCCTCTTTGCTGATTCAGTTTGCACCTCACCAGCATCAGCCATTATTTTTAAAGAATTAGCTTTTTCTGTCTCCGCAAGTTTATTTGCTACTTTTAGTTGTCGGCGGATTTCGCCTTTTGCTCATTATCACTCAAAAAATGTTGGTTATGTTTTGTCGCAGTAACATTTTTTGATAATTTTTATATATTTGCTGGCCATTTTTTGGTCACAAGTATTCATTGTTACATAGTTTTTTTGTGCTGGGAAGTTTCCGGGTTACTATTTTGTGTAAGCACTGCAACAGCTTTAATGCACCTAGTTGGTGACTCCACCATTGCAACAAAATAATCATCAATTGATTAGTGGATTTACACCAAACACTTTACCCCCGGGTAATTTAGTTGACAATAGAAACAGCGTCTTGTATAAGCCCGTCTCTCTAAGACTCTTTTGGTTTTCCCTATTTTTTTAGTCTGTGACTTTAAATCTGCCCACGTCTAGAGTAAGTTCGAATAATGTGGAATACCTATTTTTATTTGGTTTGAAACTTAATTCGATTATGTTAAGGAAAGTGAAAGAGTCTTTGGAGCCCATGTTTTATAAATATTTGAGTGAAAGGGCAAAACCAGCAATTGAAAAAATTGGTGGGTTATACATTTTTCTGTTAATGTTGTACATTACCGTGAGTGGCCGATGGTGATTTTGAATGGATATATGACCGTAACAAGTGATGTTCTGGTAGTTAAAAAAATGTCTCAAATTTGTTTATGTAACTGGGAATACAATTAAGCTTAACAGTTTAGAGTACTTCATAAGGATTTTTAATGCTGTTCAGGCCAATGAAATACCTGTTTTATCTAAACATATCGTTTTTTTCCTTTTTTCTGTTTCTCATTACCTTATTTCACTTTTCTTTGGCATGTCTGACATTTTTCAGTGAACCCAAAAAAAGTAAATCACACGACTATTAAATTTTTTTATTACCACCTCTTTGCATAGCTTCCAAAAAGCAAATCAAATTATTTATTGAATTCTGAGATCTTGAATTCATCAATCCTGGTTTTGTCAGCTTCTAGTTCTATACCACAATACTCGAACTTACTTTACAGATAGTGTCAATATGTTTCTTCTATAGCATACAAACAAAAGTACTAATCTTTTTTTTCATTAACAAATAGTACCAGTGGGAGGCCCAAGCGAATTTAAATTGTTGGACAGCTATTTCCAGATAATTTTTAAATTATCTTTATTTATATTAAATATAAAAAATTTGTTGCGAAAGCACAACCACATCGGATTTTATATGAAAACATTTACGTTTTCATTCGAGTTGTCTATCGAGTCACTGTTCGATGAGAAATAAAGTAAAGAAATCGAAATCAATGATGACGTTATTTCTTAAATCAGAAATAGGCTATTAATATATGTAAATCAAAAAAATACAAAACATGTTCATAAATAAATTTAAATATCACAGCCAATCCTTGTTTGTCGTCATCACAGTTGTCATCACAATACAAATTTTAAATTACACATGAGTTACACATGCAGCCAATTACACATGGGCTACACATGAAACTAAAAATTACACATGATATGTGTAATTACACCTGAGGTGGCAACACTGCTAAAATTGTATATTTGAACTTAGGCTCGAAAGCTTCAGGAAAGTTTTCTACAACCATTCGTAAAACAAGAAGAACGGAAAACGACGAAGCTTTTGAGAGTTAACCGAATTTCTCGAATATTAATATCCATTTTAGAAAATTACTACATTCTGTATAATCTCACTGCCTATCGCTAAGTAGTACGTGCCGAGTGATCCAAATACAAGTATCTTTTTAAAAAATTAAATAAAATGAGCTTGTGCTTTTAATGAGAATTGTTAAAATTTAGTTCCTTAAGTTTATAATCGCATTTTCCCCAATTGTTTTATTAAAAACAAGTTGAAATTGATTATTGATGGGTATAAATAGTTCCTATGCGCTTTTAACCGTTCCTAATGCAGATCATCAAAATTTCCTTACTTAATTTATTTTGTGTATTATAACTTTATTAGATATAAAAAATATTCCAATTATATATGGAACACAATTTAATTCATTTCATTACCGCGGCTGGCCTTTCGTAGCTTATCTTGTCAGTACAACTGTCCAGCACTTCGATGACGGTTTATCGTTCCTCCATCTCTCGAAGGCGGTCATGACGGCTGATTACACAAAATGCCATTACCGGCAGATTTTTGAAAAAATGTGCCAATAATGGCACCACTCCAAAATCCACATTCTTGTCGATACGCTCGCTCCGTACGATGACAGGGACCAAGAGTGTTGCTCACTAGCAGGGCATTCGCATAATTTTTTTTACAAACTTCCGTACAGCACTCACGTGTTCCGCCACAGCGTCTAATTTTGGTCCACGGATATGTGATACTGGTTGGTAGTAAATATTTCGGGCAGAAAAAAATCTTTCAGTATCAAAATTTATTTAAAAATGTTACTTACTTGTATTTTGAACACCCGGTATGTATGTCTGTTCGCAACAAAACGTATTATCCCAAACTTGTACGTAACAAACTCTCACTAGCAATAATTTAACTCACCTACCAAATAAATCTGACGTCATAAAGTTTTCATTAAACGTTTTGTTGTGAATGTACATGCATACATACATTTTTAGCTTAAATGATCGTCTTAAATTTTTCCAAAAAGAGAACAAACAAGAAAAGCAAACAAACTAAAAACTTGTTTAAACCAAATGCAAACACTAAAAAGTAATACAAACTTTATACGATGCTTTATGCCCAAAATACTCTCGCTTTCATTTCCGATACTATTCGATAGTGTGCAGCTTTGCAGAAAGGTTGCCAGACTGGGCGAATTGTGTAGAATTTTGTTTTCATTAATTACAGCAATAAAAATTATTTGATTCCTTTTTCGGCTTTAAGTGTCTCCTACGAGTTTGCCTTTATTGTTATACGAGTATTATGTCAGTGTTATGAATTCAGATAAATTATCCCTAATAATGCATATTACACAGTGTTACAAAATTGAATGAAGTAGAAAAACCTGGGACCGGATATTATTTTTCTTGTAGAGCTTGTCGAGTAAAACTAGATTCCAATAGTGAAATATGCCGGACACCTCCAAAATCCGGATTTACGGGTAAAAACCGGTTTTTGTACCTTTGCGCACTTATAAGCCTGTAATTTTGTTGATAATTATCTGATTTTCAATTTCTTATTAGATGTGGAAAGAAGAAACTGAGATCTTTCGAATGGCATATAATTTATCTAAGAAAATTTGAGAAATTTGGGTGTTATTGTCGAGCAAACACAAATTTTGTAGATTTTTCAAAAATTTTTCAACTTTGGTGACGTTTTTATACATTATTTTATTAAGAAACTATAATACTGTTGAATTTATTCAAAAAGTACGTTTATTTACGATTATAACGCATATTTGGGTTTAAAAATACAAATTTTATTAATCCACTAACACAGTGTGACAAAGAAAAAAAAAACCTGGGATGTGATATTATTATATGTCATTCGAAAGATCCCAGTTTCTTCTTTCCAAATCTAGTAAGAAATTGAAAATCAGATCATTATCAACAAAATTACAGGCTTATAAATGTGCAAAGGTACAAAAACCGGTTTTTTAACCGTAAATCCGGATTTTGGGGGTGTCCCGGAAATTTCAAATACAGAATCCTGATCTACTCGACAGTAGCTACTAGAAAAATAATATCACATCCCTGGTTTTTTTTGTCTCACTGTGTTATGCGTGCGCGAATGAAGTTAAACATCGTGCATCAGATCGAGTGTATTGGAAAAATCTTCCGAAGATCTTATGCTCCTTACAGAAGTAAGAAAAACGAATATATTAATAAAAAAAATCCTTTTAATTTTTTTAAAATAAAGCAAAGAATGATTTTAAAATAAATAAAACTTTCATACATTTAGAAAGAATCTTCATGTGGCAAAGAGTTGACTGTTGGTGCGAACTTTTTATACCATTCGCAAATGTGAACAATCCTGCATATTCAGTTGATTTTAATTAGTTCACACTATCGCGAGCTCGCTTTATATACAGGGCGGCACAAAATTAATCACCCTGTCGGGTGATGTTCTAATTTTTACGAATGGCGTCCTACGTGAATCATATTTGACATTTGTGAAATAGACAGGTGCAAACAGATAAGCTATAAAGCGCTGTACTCTGCCAGAAGAGCGTAAAATAATTGGGTGCATTTTTTTTACCAATAATTGGTCAGTGGTGTTAGCTCAGCGTGAATTTCGACGACGATTTGCTAATCGTGTCGCGCCAACTGGGCAAACATTTTGCCGCTTAGCTGCTCGACTGGAACCATAAGACGGTGCAACTGCACACACAACGGAAGCCACCATAGATATTGTGAAGGAAGGATGATCGATTTTTCGCCTCCCTGTATACATACATATATATTGTTCCATTTATAGCCACTTTTTGACTTGAGATTAAACCTAATTTTTTTCTAATTAGCTAATCTGACAATTAAATGAATATAATGTTTTTGAGTGGGATGTTTAAACCCTGTAATACCATATTGAATAAGAAAAAATGTCAACATTTACTTTCAAATTTGTTATCAAAACAACACGGATTTTTTTTAAAGAAGAAAATGCGTGAATTTGTTCATATTTACAATTTTAGAGTGTTGAATGAATTAACTATTTTTACAAGTGATATGAATGTGGGTTCAAGAACATCGGCGAATTTCAAAACTAGTGAGATGGAATAAGGTTTTTATATATTTCAGAATTACTTAAATCTTCCTCTCCACTAGAATAATCCATTTTAATTTGGTTTTCATAAAATTCTGTATTTTTTGTTCTGTTTAAACACTCAAAAGAAAAATCAATCCATCCGTACTTAAATCAAACCCAAGCGGTGTTAAAAGTACGGTAATCCCTGATTTACTGAAATCAAGTACAGAAAAATTTTTCAGTACGGACGGATTCAAATGCTCAATTTAAGTTAAGAATTTTTTAGTTGAATTAAGATTTTTCAAGTGATTAACGAACTTTGTACTCATTTTAAGAAATTCCAGGATTTTTTATCTAAAGTAATCCCGTTTTCGTCTTGATAAAAGTACATTTCATTGTTATTTGTAGTCAAAATTTTTAGTACGACTCAAAGTAAGTAGAAAATACTTGAATTTAGTACGGCGTTTTTCTTTCTGTGTAGTGATTCAACAACTGTTTATGTTAAGCATGTGTATGTTGACAGTTCTAGTTTAAGATTAAACCACCACGATTGGCCACTTAAACTAGCAAGCAAAACCATATAATCGACCACTCAAAAGCCAAAAATAAAGATTAAGGTTAATTTAATCTCTAATCTCAAAGTCAAAAAGTGGCCCTTAATGAGCTACACCATTTATATCCGATTAGGAGTAAATTTATTTAATTTGATATGGCCACTCGGTATGAATAATAATGGATCTTGTAAGAAAATGCGCTTTTTGAATTCTCTGTTTACAAATGATATTTTGGCTACTGGTGGCTTTTGTTATTGATAGATTCTCTGTACGTGATGCGTTTTAAAACGCATTGCTTTTTTTATGGCTGTTTATATGTATGGATGTAAGTATGTAAGTTAGCATTTGTACTTTTATACTTTTACCTTGTTATTTGTGAAATTTTTTATTAAAAAAAATTAAAATTTTGTGCATATGTACATGTAGTATGTATGCAGCATATGTACATATGTACATATGTGCGTAGTTATGTGAATTTTCATTTTATATTGTAAATTTGTTTCTCTTTTCTTACTTTTCGCTTTCATTTGAATTTCTAAGCGCGCAAGTGCGTAAGAGTAATTGTTTTTCGTAAATTTTAATGGGCTTAACAATTTTATTTATAATATGAACTAAGGTTTTCTACATACATATTTTTTTTTTTGCTTTTATGCACATACATACATGCTACAGTGAAAGCTCCCATAAGTGGACACTCACCGTCGGGCAAGCTTTTGTCCGTTAACAAGAATAAAACTTTGTGATTTATTAAAGCATTTTCTTTTTAATTAAAAAGGTTAATAAAATTCCTGAATATTTCTATGTTTGAATTCACTTTGTTCTTCTTTAAAACATTGTTCTGTGTAGTAACTTTCCAAATATATAACATGCTCATTAGCCATGTAATCCTCTTCAGTATATTTTTTAACGCTTAATTTGTTCCAGGGCTTCTTTATAATTCGATATGTTGATGCTGGTTTCCTCTTCATGTTCAATACCTACGCTTCCTTCATCATCAGACAAAATAATAGTCTGGTCATCAATAAAAAGCTCTTGACCATTAGATTCCGTCAGAATATTTTCGTCAATAGTCACATATTCCTCATATAAATTTTTTGCTGTAGAAGCGTGTCTTATCGACGTTGCAAAAGTTCAAAGTGAAATATCGTCTTCTGAATCGGTTTCGGTAGAAGTAACTCCTTTAATAAAGCCTGCTTTGCTGAAACAATTTTTTATTGTTTCAGCTGTAACTTTTTTATAAGCTTCTTTTCAAAAAAATATCGCGTCTAGAACATTAATACTTTTACATAAAGTTCTTTCGGACCCACACTCTTCAATATTGAGTAAGAAAGTGTTTATTGGTGCAGCTCTGTAGTATATTTTGAAATTTTGAATTACTCCCTGATCCAATGGTTGGCAAACAGCAGTTGTGTTTTGAGGCAAAAAACGTATTTTTATGTTATGAAAGTTTCATATTTCTTGGATGAGAAACAGCATTATCGAAAAATAAAATTTTTCTGGTTTGAATGACCATTTTTCAATCAAACTGCTCCAACCATTCTGTCATAAATTCTCGTGTAATTGAAGTCTTTTCTTTTTGCTGGATCGCCAATATACAGGAAGGGGTTTAATGTCCGCATACGGAGCGTCCGTTTATTGTATGGTAATATGTTTGGTTTGCGTCATAATGGTTCTAAGTGTACAAAAACTGTCCGCACAAGGGAGGCGTCCACTTATAGGAGCTGTCCGCAAGTACAGCTTTAGCTGTAAATACACATGTAAGACCAATACAGTAGAACACGTTGAATATCAATTAAATAAAATTTTGTTAAATATTTAAACACAACTCGCGATTCTAATTTCCAAAAATAGATCAAAATAGAACTTTCACTTCTGATTTAGCACAAAAAGACTTCAATAATTATGTAAAAGAAGTTGATGATCAACAAAACTCGGAACGCATACAATAAAAATTCTTTCATGGAAATGAAAAATTTTCTTTAACAGCTGTATTTTCAATAAAAAGTTTTACAACACCCCTCTGTTTTTAGCCACACTCACACATACTACTTTTATAGTCAAACATTTAAGCGTTTTGCTTTCACGTAACTATTAAGTTTTAATCACTTATTACTCTCTTTTTCTTGTAAGGTTGTTTGGTTTATTTAAATTTTTTATTTTAGTTAAATAGTGTTATGAAATAGAAAAAAGTAAATTATTCGTATTATGTGATTTTTTTTTGTTTTATAATTTATGTTTTTCTTGTGTTTGTTTCCACTTTAAATATTTTATTAACAGGTGTTAAATATGTATTTGAGTAACTTTTTAGCCAACAAACTTTAAAATTATTTTATATACTAAAAAAATCAGATGCAAATAATATTTTAAGCACAATAAATATTCTTAATAAATAAAGAATAAAGAATATACCTATATGTATGAAATTTTAACATAATATAAAGAACGAGCCGAAGAATAATTCTGCATTCTTAGCTCAAAAATCACGATTTTTTGTGCTGTGACGTTGTTCAAGTAACTGAGCGATATGAAATATGCCTATAAGTTTTCTCCTAATTCAGAAAAGAGCCACATCTGAAACCATGGAAGTATAATAATACCAACGAAAAGAGCATGTCAGGTCCCAGTATATCATGGCTTAAGTACCCCATACACGTTTCAATTCAATTGTCAATTTAGTCTTTCAATTGAATTGATTCTTGACCAAACAATTTATAAACTAAAATTGAAAGATTTTCATTAAATTTGTCAAATTTATATGTTTTTTTACAATTAAAAATTTAAAAATTAAAAACTTCTATTGCAATGGCTGAAATCGAATGCATTCATTTTATTTTTGTAATTCGGACTTTTTATTTTCCAAAGTGCTGGATTTTCTTCGAGCAATTTGAAAGATTTTCTCCAAGCATACATGTTTGCCACCAATGACATTTTTATATTTTTTATTTAAAGTTCAAAGAAATTAAAGAAATAATTAACTTTTTCTTTACAAAAGAAAACTATAAACATAAATTTTGACAGCTGATCAAGAGACTCGAACACACACAGAACAATCGAATTGAAAGATTACTAGCGAACTTAAAAAAATTAAAATCTTTTGATTTTTCTTCAACCGACTCGACAACTGCCAAACTTATCAATTGACAGAGCCATACACGCCTTGATTTGGACAACAATAGACTCAGTTGCCAATTGGATTGTAACGAGTATGGGGTGCTTTACGACCTTTCGGGAAAGCCGGTTTTATGATCAGTAGTTGTCCAAATCAATGAAATTAAACCCCAAGTTTTTATATTTAAACGTAATTAAAAAGTTAATAAAACAAATTTTTAATTTAATGGTGTAAGAAATGTATTGTTAAATTTAATTTAAAAAAAGTTTCCATTTATTTATTTAATGTTCATTATAATGTACATTAATTATAAATTAATAATATAATGAATTAATAATAATAAATAAATTTATTAACTTATTACTCATATACATGTGTGGGTACTCCTAAATACTCTCCTTGCTCTGCATATGTTTTTACTTGAACCAATACTTACATAAGTAAATGTACGTGTGTATTTATAGTGGTGTCTACTTTAGGAGCCTTTTATTCCTTTAATACTGTACTGATTTAAATAATATATAGTCGAGCCACTAAAGCTCAAAAATGTCTACCATTTGTTAAAAAAAATGAAGAAAATCGGTTGGCAAACAAAAAAGAAAAAGTGAAGCAAAGATTTTGTCTTTGCCCATTTATATAATAGATTCCTAAAGTATGGACGCATACGAGTACGTTACATAGAACTTTGCATAATTATATGTAACGTATGTACGCACATATGCTAGCTAGCAAAAACTTTCATATCGAGTAATGAATGAAATGCTAACAAATATCTGAAGTACAAGTTGACCTTGTTTAATACTTTGCGTTTCACGAAATTGCCGTGTTAACTAAAGCCGTGAAACCAATGCAAAAAGAAGGTTTACTTTCAACGATTTCCAAAAAAGCTAATTTCAGTCACATATTTCTTATTTTATTTGATTTTACATACGACTGTACGTCCATAAAACCATAAGAAAAACGTTCATCATAAAATTCCTTCTTCAACACTACATGTTGTTATTTTTTTTTCTTTAAAAAAATCTGTTATTTTTGTTTACTGATTCGAAAGATTTGTGTAAAGTTTTTTGCAAGGTAAAATTGTTCGCCGTTCAAAAGATAAATTATGGTTAAAAAATACAATCATGAATGAAAAACCGTGCAAAATCGATATTTTTCCCCCGTGTTAACCAACAACATACAAAATATGAATCGTGTTATACTGAGACGGTATTCAAGGAAGCTCGTCTTGAGCGAGGTCTACCTGTATATACTTTTCACTATGTTTAGTTTGGGAAATGGCCGCTAGATAATGAAAAATCACTCCTTAAAAGTTTTCCATTGGTAGTATTTATATTCACTCCAAAGCTAGCTGCGATTTTGAAACTAAAAGCCAACATTACTTGTGTTGGAACACGTCATCATAATAATTTAAAAAAATTATAAATGTCAAGAATGTTCCTTATACGATAATAAAAAATGCCCTTTTGAAATATAATTAGTATGTATATTCAAATGAATCACACACTCACAAGTATAATGGCGTCAATAGTTTAATTTATATAATTGAATTTAAAGCAAAGATTGTCAATATTTTATTGCAGACTTAAATTTAAAGCATGTCCTATAGATCTATAGAAATAAACCCTTGTAAGAGTTTCTTGTAAATGCGAATAATTTCCCAATATATTTTATTTTCGCAATGTATTGAAATATAGTTCATTGTGTTATCAGATTTTGAAATTTGCTTACAAAATTTTCCAAGTTAAACCATATCGAACAAGATAATAATAATCGCTAATATGTTCTTTGTTACACAATTCTTTATATCGATTACAAAATCCTGATTGTGCAAAATTTATAGATTTAAAAAACAAATAAACTAAAAGGACTGTCTTATGAATATAAAAACAAGTGAGAAGCGTGCATTCGCCGATCCTGAATCTTATATATCCTTCAGCTGAACATGAAGTAAAAAATATGTGATGACAAATGTTTCTAATAATCCTGGGAAAAATATTTTAAGCTTTATTTGTTTAAGATATCGCAACTTTTTCTCGAAGAATTTTAAAAACATTGTCTTTTTTTAAACTTTTTATAATTTGTATCTACTTCAGGCTTTTGGACTATGATAGCCAACATGCGGCGTTTTTTTTTTTTTTTTGTTCTAGTCATGCTTTTAAGTGTAGGAAGGTCTCCCTTGGAGGACATGACTAGTCCTAGAAGAACAAATTACTTACAGTCCATTTCTACTTAATTTACAAAAATGGTATTTAAAACATCTTATAAAATTTGGACTTACAATTACAAGTACTTTTATTGTAAATTTAACTGGAAATGGTGTATAAATTGCAAGCCCCTTAAAGAATAGATTTAACTAAAATTAACGTTAGAAAACAATTAACCGATTTTAATAATTGGACTCATTTTTGAGAAGTATTTCGTGAGCGTGAATTTTCGTGATTGTGAATAAATGTATTGCTCGCGACACATACATGAACTAATTCGGAAAATAAGCCAATTTCGGTCCATTTGTAGATGAGGCCTACATATTGTCGTCCCACAGTTATCTTGGTAAATTGAGTCTAAAATTTCAACATTATATACAAAAAAAATATTAGATGATCAGAATTCGCACTTTCGGAGCACAAGCTCAGAATCTTAGACCCGGTTCACGCACATCAAAATATACTTGTCAAGTCTTGAGTTTTTAGGAGAATTTTGTGATGTACGTGAAGATAACTTCGGAATGACGATATGTTGATATGTGTATTTAATAGATTGGTCCGTAAGACAGACATACAGGGTAGAAGCGACTTCTTTGTCAATAAGAATCCATATGAAGTGTGGGCTAATTTGTGGTTAGGAAGTAAATTGGCTGTCAAATGATGAAATGTCAAGAATTGAGCTGTCATCCTTTGACATTTATTTAGTAAAAAGTTGGAAAATTTTAACCATGGAACTACATCCTTGAGCAAAGAATTTTAATGGTGATCGAAAACAACGCATTTTTTTAAGAAAATCATCTTTAATGATGAGGCCCATTTTCAATCAGGCATTTATGTAAACATAGAAAATTGTCGCATATGGAGCTCTCAAAATCCTCAAACAGTCAACGAAAAACTATTACATCCAAAGAAAGTGACCGTATGGTGCAGTTTGTGGTTAGGCGACATCATCGGAGCAAGGAAACGAGTTCAACGTGAATTCTCTGTGCTACCAAATTATGATTACCGATTTTTGTAGCAACAATTGGCTAATGTTGACATTAGTGGCCTTTGGTTTCAGCAAAACGGCGCCACAAGCCACAAAACCGGCCAAACAATTTATTTATTGTATGATAAATTTCCCGGTCGCGTAATTTCTCGATTTTGCGATGTGAATTGGCCGACTCGCTCTTTTTTTTACTTGGACCAGCACTCAGGGGATGACCCCTACATATGCAATGCATTGTGCCGGAACTAGGAAAATTGGTTATGGGAAGGAGGACGTTCGATTTGAACATTCCCACACTGAAAGTAATAGGAAAGACCTCTGCAGGAAGTTTATTTCACATCCGAACTGTTCGGCTAAAGAACGAATTTTCTCTGTAATGCGTAGTGCGATCCACTGGCATATCAACCACAAATGGATGTGCTCTTAACGAAAAACGTGTTGTTCTTAAAAATGAGCGGGTTTCGGGAACAAGTTCCTTGATTTCATTAGAGCACATTCCATTGTAGTAACGATAAAACAGTGTAAGACATCCCACATTACATCGATGCTCCAGTGAATCAATAAAGTTGGCAAAACCTCTGTCAGCAATGAGCTTCTTCGCCCTCTCCTGTACCCGGTCGAATATCTTCGAAATAGACTTTAAAGCTCTTGTGATTTAACGCCGCTGGATTATTTTCTCTAGGGCCATTTGAAAGACCGAGTTTACGTGAACAAACCTTAAACAACTGGCGCTCTGAAAAATGAAATTCGGTGCATCATTGGCGAGATAAGCGAAGCTTTGCTTTAAAATGTAGTTCAAAATTTTGTGAAAAGAGCGGACGTCTGCCGACGTGCTAGAGGTGGACATTTGCACTACATCATATTCCATTATGAATTCCCATATTTCTACTTTACGTTGGTATCAATAAAACAGAATTTGTCCAAAAAAAGTGAGTTTTTAAGCCAATTTACTTTCTAACCTCAAATTTGCCCAGCCTTTCTTTATGGGACCCCAAATGAAAATCGTAAAAGTTACAAACGGTATGCCAAACTTATTATTCAGCTGTAGTGAAAGGTATGCACAAACTTAAATTCTGATTGCATAAAACGCAACCGTATCGCAGAATAACCTCAAAGAATGGGTGCGGAAAATGGGTAGGGGAAAATTTGTCATCGTCATTTCTAGAGTTTGTGTATTCAAGACTTCTGTTCAAAACTCATGCGAATAATTGTGAATCATGGGTTCAATACAAATATTTTAACCGATAAGATTTAAATGAAAAAAAAAAACTCATTTTATATTTGCAGAAAATCGTTTGTGTTCTTGTTAACAATTATTTGCATGAGTATCAATAATATTATTAGATAAAAAAAAGAGAGAAGAAAAGGTTATGAATTCCGGGTTCAATAGTCTGCAAATAATAACAATACATTGTTAAAAATATTATTATTATTATTGGTTACCAAGATAATAATGAAAAATTTTGGTATTTTAACAAAAGAATTCTTTTCCAATTTCAACCTTAAACGGTCTTCATGGTTTTGAAATTAGATTAGAGTAAATTAATTTATATGTGCACATATTACGTTGAAAAAAAAATAATAATCTATGTAAATCACTGTAATCGAGTAGATCCTCAGTCATCCTTCTCATCGAGTTTTGACTTATTAGCTTAGACTCCATCTATAAGTTCTCAATGCCCCCAGAATATAAATGTTCCACTGATATCTCGTGGAAAATACGGGTTAAATTTTTCTTAACATTTTAAAAGCTTATCGGTCATTTGTCTTATTTCTTTATTATTATTATTTATAAATAAAAATATTCTCTTTTTTTTGGAAACGTGCAAAATGTACTAGAATATTTTAATAACTTGTTTTATATTTTTTGGGGACTTAGCAATTAAGCTTTCTTTATCGTACTACATTTTTATCTTATAACTTTACAAATAAAATAATTATTAAGTAGATATATGCTTTTGTAAAGCACCCTACTTTTTACTTTAAATATTTTAAATATTTTACAATTTTTGTTTATTTTACTTAATAGAGTTAAGTTTCGAGAACCAATTAAGCCAAAACTGCCTTAAAATTATAAAATAGTTGAAAAATCGTAAAGTGCAACCAGTGTGACAAACTTTATTTGTTCATCTGTGGTAAAGGTGTATACCCATATGTATACATATGTACTTATGCATGTATTTAGAAAGCTCAGGTATTCTTTGCAAGATCATTTGAAAATTATAAATCTGTGGAAAAATTACTTATGTCGTCAAGTTTTTTTCTTAACCATTTTTTCCGATAACTTAAGAATTTTAAAAATCTACACATTGATATTTTCAAAGGTCTACAACCTACACAATGTCAATTTGAAAGTGTATAATTTATTTTCTATTATTTAACACTTAACTGAAAAAAAATTTAACAGAATGAAGATAAATGACCACGCAGTAATTGCAAAAAAAAAATTCACAAAAATGATACTTTATATCGACGTTAAAAGTCAGCAAACTCTTCTAGATTTTTATTTCTGTTATCGGTTAATGGCAGTCATATTGTTTTTTTTTTTTTTTTTTTTATTAATTTAAAGGAAGTACGGAAATATTTGACAAAATATACAATTACATCCATGTGAGCTCTTTATACAAACAAATATACCTGTCTAAAGGTAACAAAAAAATATACAAATAATTTGTTTTCAAAGAACTGAGTTCAATTAACTCTTTATCGGCAAACTTTGTTTTTCTTACTGCTCCCAATTTCCCAATAAAGTTCTGATATTTTTTTCATCTGAATGTAATTGATCTTTAGCCCAATACTAATTGTTAATTTCGAAAATTCTAATTAATTTTGCTGTTACTGTTTATTTGTTACATTTAAACAATTAGATTATGAATATCATTTTAAGAAGAAGTTCTGCAAGCAAAAAGAAAAATTCTATTCAAGTTCATTGACTTTATAATAATTTATGTAAAATATACTTTACCTTTTTGTTTATTTTTTATTTTTGCTGTAGTTAATCATCACACGTTCCGTTTTTATAAGTTTACTTTTTTGATAGTTCAGCATAAATTTTGTTTGTTTTTATTTTTACCATTAAATCTAAATTGGCTGATGAAGACTTCAATTTTTAAATTGTATGTCGTTTAGTGGTCTCTTATTTTATTAATTTCTCTTGCAGTAGCTCGAGGAAGTTCTTTAACCTTTTAGTCAGGAGCTTTTTGACAAAGATTTTTATTTTTTATGCTAACAATTTTTAAGTTCCTAGAAAAATTGTATTTTAAAAGTAATCGATAATTCGAAATATTCTTTATAAGATAATTTATGGTTTCCATATTATCGAAATTATCGCTTAAAAGGCATTTCCGCAGAAAAACAGTGGTCAACAACACATCACTTTCTAAAAGCAAAGAAGTTTGAAATTTGCTTAAACTGAATGAAAAACAGTGAGTATCCAGTAGTACGAACGCTCTTTATTATGAATATCCAATCCCTATTCCATAATATGTTTTGCTGTATTTTAGGAAAAATTTTATAATTGTCCTTGGTTTGAATAAAGTTAATTTTTTCGTTTTTATAATATTTTTTTTCTACGGTAAACCAACCTTTGTCACAACCAAAAAAACGAATTATGGATTGCTCGTTTCTTTTAACAAAACACTCAAATATGAGTATTAAAGTAAAGGAAATAAACTCGAATGGTTTTAAAGAAAATTCATTATTTATCGAAACTCAAAAGCTTATAAAGAATATGAAGAGAAGATAATGCAGAAGTGTCTAAATAAATTATTGATAATTTAAAGAAAATTTCGATAGATTAATGTGCTGTTCATAAAATCCAAGCAATCGACTTGAGTGGAAAATATGTAGATATGGAAACCACTCGAATATCTGAGTGGTTTTCATACAAATTGTTCACTCAATTCGATTGCTTGGATTCTATGAACAGCACATATCATTTATTGAAGAAAATTAGTTAATATTTTAAGTTTTCTATAAATCCAAAATTTCTTAAGCAAAAAACAAAGTAAATACATAAAGCAAAATCTACCGAAGAAGTAGAATAAATTGGTAAACCAGATTTCTAAATTAAATAAGGAATTCATGACACTAAATTGTACAGAAGAAAAAACAAATTGTCAATACCTCAAATGTATGTACAGTGTACTCTCTCCTAACGGACACCTCTCTTAAGGGGACATTTCCCATAAAAGGAAAATTTTTTTAGTCCCAAAAAAATCCTTAGGGACTAAAAAACTTTTTCTCTATTGAACGGACAACCCTCCCATAACCGGACGCGGACACTTTTTTCCCACCCTTTGGGCATTTTAGTTTCCCATAACCGGACAGTAACACTGTTTTTCCTTTTATTCTTTTCCTTTATTCGTACAGATTTTTCTTATAAGATAATGCGTGTATATATAAAGGGGAGTCCCCAAAAACAAACAGCTTGTTGGCATGCGCTTAATAAATACATATATATATACTTCTATTTTATAAATACTTGAATCGATATGTCTAAAGCAGTATTGACTACTAAAGACAAGGTAAATGTTATTGAAATTCATAAATATTAAAAAAGTGTTTGCGAGACTCAGGCTGCTTGCATCATCAAAAACAAAGGCCAAACTGTGACAAATATGTATGTATTTATTACAAATTGTTATTTACTCTTTCTATACTTCTCTCATAAGCGGACACCTCTCATAAGTGGACAAATTTGCCAGTCCCTTAGGTGTCCGCTTAAGAGAAAGTACACTGTATTTTTGAATGTTCATCCATGGTAGAATAATATAGGTAGTGTCGAAGCTACAACAACACTGCTTCTAGGTTCGAAGCTGTCAAAGAGCACAAAAGAAAAATGACAAAATGGTTGCAATTTCCGTTCTATAAAGAATTTTGTTTTTTTTCCTTTTCTTATTTGGATTTGAAACAAATATTAAAATGTGCTTTTTTAGTAGTGTGGGTGTGTGTTAGTAAAACATAATCAAATTTTGACAGACCCGAACCCAAAAAAAAGTCCGTTAACGCTTGATACTACTTGTATTATGCTACCATGTGTTCATATGTTGATCAACATTTTTTGAGAAAATAAAACAGCGATATATCAAAATGTATTACTATAACTATAAAAGTTCTATGGAAAATGATATTTTAAGAAAATTAGATATTTGTTATCGATAATATTACATTTTCCGAAGAAATTAAGTATCCATAACGGAAAAAGTTCTAAAGAAAATAAATTATCGCTAACCAAGATTTTTGAAATTAAATTGGGAGTATATCTCGAATAATAAACGAGTTATTTTAAAGTTCAAATTTGAATCCGATAACGATAAGTCCATTAACATAATTGGAATATGTGGCACACGCTGTTTCTTGAAAATTTAGTTTGTATGAACCATTCTACTGAAATATGCAGAAAAAAAACAGCTGGAAATCTTCTAATTAATAGAAAGACGTCATCTATTATTTATCTTTCTGCTAGGAAAAAGGATACAATTGTTTTGTATATTAACAAAAAAGTGAAAAATACAGAAATTATTAAAAAATAAGAATGAGTGAGGAAGATGAATTGCCAAAAGAATTTGACTTGATTGTGATCGGCACAGGTTTGTGAAAAAAAGTAGTTTGGATGGAAATAAAATTGGAAGAAAGATGACTCATTATTGTCTCATTTATATTTGTTATATGCAGGTTTTCCGGAATCTTGCGTGGCGGCTGCAGCCAGTAGAATAGGGAAAGCTGTACTACATATAGATCCAAATGAATATTATGGTGGATCTTGGGCTTCATTTAATTTAGATGCGTATATAACATTCCTACAGCAGTCAACGAGCGGTGGAAACACAAATGAAATCCGAAATGCTAAATATATGTGGCATATACCAATCGAAGTGGACGTTTTAACAGAAAGCCCAGAGGAAAATGATGTCAATTTAACCGATGATATGAAATCGCAAACGCAAGAACATTGGTCGGTAGAAAAACTGATGAAATTGTCCCGAAAATTTAACTTGGACCTGTGTCCAAAGATACTTTATTCTTCGGGATCATTAGTGCAACTATTAATTTCATCAAATATTTGCCGTTATGTCGAATTTAGAGCAGTAGATCGCATTTGTACCCAATTCCAAGGACAATTGCTTAGCGTGCCCTGTTCACGTAGTGATGTGTTCAACACAAAAGACTTGAATATTGTAGAAAAGCGTCTACTAATGAAATTCTTAACATTGTGTCTGACCTATGGTGAAGACAAATGTGAAGAGGATATGTTTGAATTTAGAAACAAAACCTTTGAAGAATATTTACGCGCTCAAAAAGTTACGGAAAAAATCAATAAGTGTGTTATGCAGGCTATTGCAATGGCAAATGAAGATACTTCTTTTGAAGTAGGCATAGAACGTACCAAAAAATTCTTAAAAAGCTTAGGACGCTACGGCAATACTCCGTTTATATTTCCTATGTATGGTTGTGGTGAAATACCGCAGTGTTTTTGCAGATTGTGTGCAGTTTTTGGTGGTATTTACTGCTTGAAACGACAAATTACAGCAGTAGACATAGATGAATCTTTGAAAACTGTGACCATAGCTGTAGATGGCCAACAACGTATACAAGCTAAACATGTAGTTTGTTCATCCAACAATATGCCATCTCAATTGAGAAGCTCAAGCCCTAAAAACTTTTTATCTAGGGCAATATTTTTAGCTTCTTCTCCATTAGGCAGTGAAGATCTTAACAGCGGCGGAGGAGGTGTAAATCTATTAAGGCTAATTGATAATGATGCCAAACGTGAGGCTATTTTAATACAATTGTCGCATTATTCTGGAACATGTCCTAAAGGATTGTGTAAGTCTTGATATCATTATAATTTATTGTCATTACTGATTAAGTAAACGAGAAAAACTTATTCCCGACAATGTCAATACATTTCTCTAAAAAAATTCAAGATACTTTGAGGAATTTACTTACCCTTATTTGCAATACGACAATACTTTTTTTATAGTTTAAAAATCATTATACCGACAATTAATATTGGATATACTTTAGTGAACAAAATGTTATTCTTTGCGCATTGCAGATATATTCCACTTAACAACACCAGCTATCTCCGATCAGCCTGCCACTGACCTGGAACCTTTTGTGCAACAAGTCTTTAATAACGCATCGCCCTTAGCACCCAAATTATTATTTTCCTCTTATTTTTCAATATCCAGTTACGAATTGCAAAATAAATCATCACCTCTAATATATAACACAGCGCCACCATTTTACGAATTAGACTATGATTTATCTATTGATAATGCTCAATCGATTTTCTCGAAATTATATGAAAGCATGGAATTTTTACCAAGAGCTCCCGACCCAGAAGAAATTGTTATTGAAGGCGAAGATCCAAAGGCTTTGAGCGAGCAACAATTACCCGACGATTTGCGCGAACAATTGCGTGAGTTGGAAACATATACCGAGCAAATGGAAATTGAAGAAGAGTCTGAAGTCGTGACAGCAGCTGGCCATGAAGCAAGTGAAGGCATGATTTCGGATTAGAGAAATCTAGCTTATATAGGATTAAACAGTATAACTTTTCTAATTAACATAATTATAATATAATCGCAGCATATTTATACAACTATGATAATAAAAAAATTAATTCCGCGTTTTATAAAAGTAATATTCTAAAACAAAATTCATTATTATATATTTTTAACGTCGATTTTCCAAAACAGTTAATTCAAATCGGATTGATATATGCTGGGATCATTGGCGAATTTTACCACTTGTCAGATTCCATATGAAAAAATATATTGTTTATTAATTCATATGGAGTTTGAGAAACAAGTGGCATAGTCATTCCTCTAAAGCAAATTGAATTCACCTACGCTCCCCCTTTATATCAATTCGCAATACTCGCGTTCTTTGAGCTGTGGAAAATGCATTTTCGAATTTAATTCGAAGTAAACGGGGTTTTCACAGAACCCAATGTTGTCGGAATTGGATTTGAAAATACGACAAAAAATACTTTTGTGTGATGAATTTCAATGTTATCGGTTTTATGTTAAAAACAGATAATAATTTTAGATTGAACACAAAACGCATAACATTGGAATTCATCATACAAATTCTTTTTTTTTTGTCCAATTCCGACAAAATTGGATTCTGTGACAACCCTGAATATTGCAACTCAAATAGCTTTCATAGTCAGTAAATGATCAAAGTAAAAATTTTAAGAGAACTTTTATATAATATAGTTTAGTATTTTATATATTTTTTCAGAGGAATAAAATAATTATTTGCTTTTCGCAATCAACTAAAAACAATTTTTTCAAAAACTACAATCACAATATTTTGTCCACGTGCAATAGTTCCCACAAACAATGAATGAGGAAAAAATTAACAAAATACTTTTATTAATACAAAAACTCATAGCGATTTTGTGTTAACCTTTGCAGAGAACCCGTTACGAAATCCTAAATCGAATTCCAACAATGAATGGGTTCTTGAACACAATGGAATTGCTTTGTTCGGAAATTTTTATTTCCTTTCGAAATTAAACATGGCTTGCACGATTGCTTTTTAAGCAATTATGAATATGCTCGAAAATTCCAATTTAATTTCAAAATCAAAAAATATTTTCTTCTAAGATATGCATGTCTAATAAAGTTTTGGAATTTTTCTTTGAAAAATGTCCTTAAACTCGAAAAGATATTTATATATTTTATTAATGTAAAATCGAGATTTATATACGAAATTTTCAGGCGGGTTATTATGTATTTCGATTCAAAACGGAAATCATTAGAATTTGCATATGTTATACATTTTGTTTCGAGAGTTTTATTTCGAATCGAAATACATAACCCCCAGAAATAGATTAGAATTTGTAGTTAATTTAATTCAATTAAGGATTTTCTCAAATTTCTGGCGAGTTTAAAAAATCTTAGTTTAAGTTTTCCGTTGTCATTGTAGCATCTTTATTTATAAATAATATTTCTTAATTAGCAAATGGAACCACTAAAATGCTGATATATTATAAAACAAATATGTAAATAAAAAAATTCAATGAAATTCAGAAATGCCAGCATTATTTTAAATAAATATTTGTTCAGTTTAAGAGTCAAAATGCACTTGGACTGACGCAAAGATATACTACGAATATTTTTATTTTAATCCCTTTAGCACGAAGTTGAGTTTTACATCAATTTCAAAGTTTCCATCGCTTTTGTAATGCGTTGAATTTCACTTTCCGTTTGTTCTAGTTTTTCAGTATTAGCCGTTTGTACTTCGGCGGGCACCTTGGTGGCATAATCGCCAGCTTCCATGGCCTGCTTCAATTTACTAACAGTTTGCGTCAATTGTACTTGTTTCTTTTGCAATTTGGCGATTTCTTTATCCGCTTCTATCAGGCCTTTTAGCAGCAAATGAACTTCACATTGTCCTGATATTGTTAAAATAGCACATCCAGCGGGCGGTGTTGCATTGAATTCAAGTTTTGAGCAGTAGGAAACTATGGCCAAATCGCTGGCATATTTCTTAAGTATATAATTGAGTTGAGAGTCTGTGCAGACAATGTACGCCTCGGTTTTCGTTTTGTTGGGCAAATTATAATCAGAACGAGCCGAACGTATGACACGAGCCGCTTTTTGCATAAAATCAACTTCTTTTTCAACTTGTTCATTGCGCCAACTGATATTAGCTGCAGATATAAAAATTAATTAGGCTACGTAAATTATAAAATCAATTTTTTACTCACCGGGATAGGCAGTTACGCATATACTGGGTGTTGTATCTGCTCTGGGCAAACGTTGATATAATTCTTCCGAAATAAAAGGCATAAACGGTGATAATAATTTTAAGCCCAAATCTAAACAAGCAAACAGTGCTTTGCGAGCTGAAAACTTCTGGTCATCGGTGCCATTTTGAAATATGGGTTTCAAACACTCCAAATAAACATCACACAGATCGTATAACCAAAAACTATAGCAGGCAGTGGTGACTGCAGCAAAGTCATATTGTTCAAAACCATTATTGCAAGCCTCGATAGCAGCAGACAAACGTGATAGAATCCAAACATCCATATTGTTTTCACTGCCCGACAACTGCAAATCAGATGAGTATTTTTCTTCCCCCGTAAAATACATAAGAGCAAATTTGGTTGCATTCCATAATTTATTACAGAAGAAACGATATCCCTGTACACGGTTAATATCCAAATTAATATCTCGTGCTTGTGTTATGTACGCACACAAAGCAAAGCGCAATGCGTCTGAACCACATTCTGGTATACCATTGGGATAGTCTTGTTTCTGACCAGCTTTAGCCTTTTCAATTTCACGCGGATCCAAATTAGAGTGAACCAATTGCGCATGAAGACCCTCTAATGATATACCTTTTATAACATCCATGGGATCTATGACATTACCCAAAGATTTTGACATTTTACGGCCATGTGCATCACGTACCATTGGATGTAAATATATTTCTTTGAAGGGCAACTTCCCTAATAATTTTTGGCCAAAGAACACCATTCGGGCCACCCAAAAGAACAGAATATCATGACCAGTTTCTAACAAAGTTGTTGGATAGAAAGCTTCCAAATCGCCTGTATTATCGGGCCAGCCAAATACTGAGAAGGGGAAAAGACCAGAACTAAACCAGGTATCTAAAACATCTTCATCCTGATTGAGTTGAATCTTTTCGGCATCCACATTAAATCTCTGAGCTGCTTTAGCCAAAGCTTCTTCGGGCGAACGAGCAACAATCCAATAAGCTTCATCATCAGACTGTCAAATAAAATATAGAAAATCCCCATTAATACATTTTGTTAAAAATATGAAGCAACAAGTTTACCACTGAAAGCTTTTCAAGGACAGACATGTAAAATGAAATAATTAAAATTCGAATTGTAATAATTAAATCAAACTTGAGTTCGCTAATTCAAATAAATAAATTCGGCCAATACTAGAGCAGAACATAACAAATGTGCCATTATCGGAGGCAGCAACATCTTCTGCTCATCGATTTTAAGTTTTTTTTTACACTTTTTAAGCGAATGCCAGTTGAAAATAACACAAACAGCTTGAATCAACAAACTCAATGCAGATTTAACAGCTTTTAATTAAACCAATACTTTTAAATAACAAAAATAAATTACGTAAAAATAATAAAAGAAAGTTTAAATTGCAAACAAACTTACCGAACCAGATTGAATGGTAGCATCAGTAAAAGTAACATGATAAGCCGGAATGCGATGGCCCCACCACAATTGACGTGACACACACCAATCACGAATGCCATCCATCCAGTGATACCATATTTTAGCATGATGTTCGGGTATAATTTTAAGTTCACCCGTCCGTACAGCTTCAGTGGCCTTTTCGGCCATTTCGGAGCATTTCACATACCTACAAATATAATAAGATTAAAATGTTTCATTTAACCAACAACTAGCACTTACCATTGTGGCTTTATAATAGGCTCGACAACATCTTTAGAACGTGAACAAATAGGCACCACCATGGGATTGTTGATCGTTTCTCTGTACAGGCCCAAATCTTTGAGCCGTGTCAAAATTTCTTTGCGGCAAGTAAATCTTTTCATACCAGTAAATTCACCATAATCGCCAATAATGTAACCATCATCATTAAATATGTTAATAAAAGGTAAATTACAACGTTTTCCCACATCATAATCATTGGGATCATGAGCTGGAGTAATCTTAACGGCACCTGTACCAAAATCCATTTCAACAAATTCATCACACACAATCGGTAAACGTCTAGCACAGAACGGATGCTTTACAAATTTGCCATGCAAGTGTTTGTAACGTTCATCCTTGGGATGTACAGCAACGGCAGCATCTCCCAACATGGTTTCAATACGTGTGGTGGCCACAATAATCTCTTCATCGGAGTCCTCTACTTTGTAAGCAAATTTAACGAGAACGCCAAATTCAACTTTTTCATCATAGCCCGGAATCGATAGGAATGTGCGTCCGGGAATATCAATTTTGTCTACTTCTATATCTGATATAGCGGAACGTAATGTACAAGACCAATTGACTAAACGAGAGCTGCGATAAATGCTGCCATCCTCATGTAAGCGCACAAAAGCCTCTGTCACAGCTTTACAAAGTTTAGGATCCATGGTAAAACAAACACGGCTCCAATCGTAAGAGGAACCCAAACTTCTTAGTTGATCATAAATGCGATCACCCTTTTCACGACGCCAATCCCAAATTCTTTCAATAAACTTCTCGCGTCCCAAATCGTGACGAGTTAATTTTTCGTCTCGCCACAATAATTTTTCCACCACCACCTGGGTAGCAATACCAGCATGATCACACCCTGGTACCCAAAGAGTTGTTTTGCCTTTCATGCGATTGTAACGAGTGATAGCGTCTTCAATGGCGTTAGTTAAGGCATGCCCCAAGTGCAAAGAACCGGTTACATTTGGTGGTGGAATGACCATAACGAACTTTCCATTAAGATTTGTTTCAGATATGCTAGAACGCTAAAAAAAGAATTTAAATCAAACTACTGCTTTAATAATAACGAAAATTGAAATGGATGAAATATCTTTGTTCAGATTTATAACAATTCTTAATAATTTTTAACAATTCTTAATTTTTTTAAGTCTTTTAATTAAATCTTTACTTGTTTTTTCATATACATATAACTGAGCAAATTGGGCTATAGTTATATATAATATGGAAAAGGAAACCAAAAGATATTCGTTCCTCTTCTGTAAACACGCGTTGTCTTATCGATTTTCTTTAATAGTTTTCTTTAAAGTAATTTTCGCGAGAATTATAGATAAGATTCTTTGCAGGATTTGCATCATTTTATTTTTTTCCAATTTTGTCAGTTTTATTTTGTTCAAGTTTTCGGTACTTTCATTGATTTACGATTCTCGAATCTACGAAAATCCATTTCAAATTCATATCATACATAATAAAAACTCAATTTGGCTTTTAAGACTTTAAAAATTTTTAAGTACCATCGAAAAATATAGAAACTTACTCCATATTCTGGTTTGAAGAAGCCCTGCTTTTCCCACCAACTATACCATTGAGCCTCAACATATCCTGGACTATAAGCATCAGGTAAAGCGCCTGAAATGTCTTTCATTTCACCAGGAGCTGTGTTTGCATTGTAAACTGCAGTCTCTTTTACTTCTTTTGCTTTTTTCTAAATAAAAATTAAAAACATTAGAGCAATTTGATTTTTTTAGCATATTCATATACACAGGACTGTGTATGTATGTTGATATAGGGCTGCATAATGCATTTCTTCGATTTTTCATTGGGAAACACATTCACATCCATTCAAATTAAAGATTACTAATGTCAAAGCAATTTCTAACTATTCTTCTTACTCATCTTAAAACTTATCGATATATTTACCTCAGGCTTTTCCTTCTTCTCTGTAGCTGTAGGGACAGTAGTCGCTTTTTTATCTAGTTTTGCTTGAAGTTTGGCTAATTTTTCTGCTTTTTTAGCTTCTTTTTCCAATTGTTTTGCTGTTTTCGGGGGTGCTACTGCATCACCGGCAGTAGGAGCTCCACCATTTAGACCGGGTTGCTGTTCTTCTGGCATCTTTGCTTGAATTTTTTATTAACAAATACGTCTATGGATCAATTGAAAGCACAAATTGTTGCAAATATGCCTGCTGCACAGTCGAATTCAGCTGATGAAATATTTTGGAAAACGTGTGCAAGTGCCACGAAATGTTGTTGTTGATGGAATGACAAATCCAAGAGAAAAAAAAACAAAATAATTTAGAAATTGACAGAGTGATTCATAAGATTTTAATGAATTGTGTACAGTGTGTTGGTGCATATTTATTTACATTGTTTCATATAATTTTAATAAACGTAATATATTAAAAATTAAAATAACTTTTAGTTAAGTTTTAAAATGATTGTTTTCTTGGCCAAGACCTCAAAATTTGTAATAGCTAGCTAGTTTACAAGTTGCATTTTTCCAATTCCTTTTTTAATTTTAAGTTTTCTCCACAGCTGAACTCGATTTTACCCAACCAGGAGCAACGCCAGAATCAAATTTCGCGAACCACATATTCAACAACAAATGTACACCAAGACACATCAGACAAACAGTTGAATTACTGCATTTACAGCACAAAGGACGGCGACTGAACGTATTAGAAAACATGGAAATATACAAACAAAAAACGTTTGACGGAAGAATTATAAACGAACAAATAAACACTGCGTCAGACATAATATTTGAACCACTAAAACATTTTTACACAAAAGAACACAATAACCCAAGAAAACCAGACAACACAACAAACGAACAAAACCAAAAAGAAACCCAAAAACGTACAATCACAGACTATTACCTACACAAAGATAAAACACCTAGCAAATGATCACTCAAATAATAAACTGTAACGGTAAACACAAGAGACTAACAAGAGAAAAAATTAAACGAACAAGAAGCAGGTAGATATAGAGCACACAGGAATATATACGAACGAGAGAGAGCCACACACGAATATATACGAACGAGAGAGATGCAGACACGAACAAGAGAGAAAGAGAGGAAAAGAGGTTAGGTACACAAGGAAACTATACGAAAGACAAGGGACAACACAAAAAACGATTAGTTACTGAAAGAACACTGAAGATGGCACATAGCCGAAACCGGTCTGTTTATCAACCAAATTTGACGTGGGATGACGGAAATTCATTCCAAATTCCAAATCGATTTTACCCCTTTTTGCCAATAAGTTCTAAATATATCATCGTATAAACCTTGTACTAAAAAAAATTTCTGTTTCCGATTCGTTTAATATTGTATAAAAAGTACAAAAAAAAAATTAATGAACAAAATAACCAGAATAATTTTGATTAACTTAAAAAATGGGTTCCAAGTCATCTATGAAGTTGATATATATTAATATAAATCATAAATACATATGAACTGATTGTTTTGAAAATATTGCAAGTTCCTTCACAAAAAAAGCAAACCAACCCCTTTTCTATTATTGGGTTTTTGCGTTGTGTTTTTATTTCAAAGAAATATAAATAAAACTAATTAAACATATAAGTATATGTTCTATTGTAATATGTACCTATAATTTATTTAA
This sequence comes from Gymnocheta viridis, assembly GCA_956483585.1. Taxonomy (NCBI): domain Eukaryota; kingdom Metazoa; phylum Arthropoda; class Insecta; order Diptera; family Tachinidae; genus Gymnocheta; species Gymnocheta viridis. The sequence continues at coordinate 120,383,267 of OY101441.1, read as the reverse complement.
AAAATAAACCATATCTTAATTTTTTAACTTACTCAGGGGTTACACGATCAAGTTTTGTCTATCAAGTTTCAATATACGAAAACTTTTACTAGTACACTCACACTTTTAAAACTTGATACGAACTTGCTTTTGAAATTCTCTTTCCATCGAGTGTTTTAATTTACTGTCAAGAAAACATTTTTCGGTTTGTTTTTTACAAATATTCTGCCAGAATTTAAAACTACTAATTAAAATGAAATAATCAAGTATGTTTGTGAATAAATCAATAAGTGTAATAATCCTGTGTAATGTATTGAGCAACCATTTGAAGCTATTTTCTTGACGATGACATCTAGAAAAATTAAATTACTTTAAAATTGCGTGCAGCTTTTATCAAAGCTTTTAATTTAAACTAATTTTGAAAACTTGAAAGTATGGATGCAAGATACGAATTTAAAGTATACACATGCTTACTGGCTTATTTATATCGCCCATTATATTTAAACAATTAGTATGGCATCCACTTCACTGCAGGTGAACAAAAAAAATTCCTCCAAACAATTTGACATTTCAGGCAGCGAAACTTTTTTCTTCTCTCACAGATTTTCATTTATTTCTTCTTTCTTTTGTTTGACGAAAAATCCAATTCAAGGGAAAATATAGAATTTTCGACGCCTTTGAAAAGATAAAAATGTGTTAAATAAACGCAATTAATTTGTGAAAATTAAAAAATATTCCCAAAACCGTCACAATTTATAAAGAAAGCATACAACACATATTTGTTTTGGTGCATGAATAGAGAGTAATGAACTTAGAATGTCTTCTAAAAGTGAATTAAAAAAATTGTCGGAGGAATCATTGTTGCAGCCACCGGAAAAGGTCTTTGACATTATATGCAAATTAGGCGAAGGTAGCTATGGCTCTGTGTACAAGGCGTTACACAAAGAAAGTAGTTCCATAGTGGCCATCAAACTGGTGCCGGTAGAGTCTGACCTGCATGATATTATCAAAGAGATTTCGATAATGCAACAATGTGACTCGCCATATGTGGTGCGTTATTATGGTTCTTATTTTAAACAGTACGATCTATGGATTTGTATGGAATACTGCGGTGCTGGTAGTGTATCGGATATAATGCGCTTACGAAAGAAAACACTGACCGAAGATGAAATTGCCACAATATTGTCTGACACATTAAAGGGCTTAGTTTATTTGCATTTGCGTCGAAAAATACATCGTGATATAAAAGCAGGCAATATTTTATTGAACACAGAGGGCTTTGCTAAGCTGGCAGATTTTGGTGTGGCCGGTCAGTTGACAGATACAATGGCGAAGAGGAATACTGTCATAGGTACTCCCTTTTGGATGGCTCCTGAGGTAATAGAGGAGATAGGCTACGATTGTGTGGCTGATATATGGTCTTTGGGAATAACAGCCTTAGAAATGGCAGAGGGAAAACCTCCTTATGGTGATATACATCCCATGCGAGCCATATTTATGATACCACAAAAGCCTCCACCATCTTTTCGAGAACCAGATCGTTGGAGCACCGAATTTATAGATTTTGTAAGTCGCTGTTTAGTTAAGAACCCTGAAGAGAGAGCTACCGCCTCCGACCTTTTGGATCATGAATTCATACGCAATGCAAAACAGCGCGGTATTTTGAAGTCCATGATCGAAGAAACCTGTGCCATACGTGAACAACAACGAACTGCCCGCTCGGCAGGGGGTTCGGTGCAAGGTAGTCAAGCTAAAAGTTTGGCTACACAGCAAGAAGATCTCTTACACGAAGAAGAACACGAGTTTCCCGCCGAAACGGTTAAAACATTCATCGATGATCCGGGCACCTTAGTGCCAGAAAAATTTGGCGAATATCAACAGACATCGAATGCTTCAGATGCCACAATGATTTCACACCCGGAAGATGTCGGCACATTATGCCCGAGTAAAATGGCAGGTAAAGGTGGTGTTTCTGCAAACAAATCAGCAGATGGTGGCGATATTGCGGCGGTTGATAGTGGTACAATGGTAGAGTTAGAATCTAATTTGGGTAAGTTAAGTTGTATCATAGTAATGAAATTGAAATATATATTTTTTCTGGCTATTTGTTTATTTCTATGATGCCTTAACCCATTTGCATTAATATTTATTTGATAACATGCAGTAACTTAATGCACATATTCATGCTTTGTCATTGTTGTTGTAGCAGCTCTGCTGTTGTCAAATGATCTTTCCTCTTTACGCTTGGTACAGCTGTTGCTGAGTTTTCAATTTTCATAGGAAGGAGTATACTCTGTAGTTTCATTTGATTTTACTACCCATCTAATTTTTATAACATGCTCATTAGACGCTATTCACTTATTTCAAGTCCCTTCGTAACACATAAAAAAAGTTAATAAACCTTTTTAACTGCAGCAATTGTTAACCCACTCCAAAGTGCGTTATCTAATTTGCAACCTGCTCCTTATATGAAAATCGGTTCCTACGGAGTAGACTCAATAAAAAATTTTGATTGTTCAAAAATTCGAACACTAAATTCTTTGGGTGTTTCTTATATAAATATTTTCTTCTTGCTGAATCAGACCCTTAATTCACCAGATTTGAAAAAGTCTCACAGTTCAAAATGTTCGTATTTAAGTAAAATCAGAATTTATAAACGTAAAATTTGAAAATTTAAATTTTCTACATAAAATTTTTAAATTTTTCACAAGCGGATTCATGTGGATTTTAATAGATCGAGATCTCAAAATAAAAATTCAATTTGAAAAAGATTTTTTTCTATTGATAAAAAACTTAAATTGTGTTTATAGGTACCATGGTTATCAATTCTGATTCAGATGATTCATCTACGACAAAACGTAATGATTTCGTCAAACCACGTTATCGTCCACAGTTCCTGGATCATTTTGAACGTAAAAATTCTTCGGCCGACGTATGCGAAAAAGCAACAGAGTATTCACCTGCGGCAGCACATGTTGCTGCTTTAGCCGCTCTAGCCAATAATCAGGCCAGCAATGTAATTAATCTTAATCATCAGCAGCATCCACCACTCACAAATGCCAATTCAAATGATACAAATTGGGAAAATAATATGGAAATGCATTTTCAACAAATTTCAGCCATTAATCAATATGGCTTGCAACAGCATCAACAACACTTGCAGCAACAACAGCAACAAGCGGCGGCAAATGTTGCTGCTGCAGCTGCAGCTGCTGCTTATTATGGTGTTAATCCAATGGTCAATGAGCAACATATTTTAGCTTTAAATCAACAGCATCAGATGCAACCTCCTCCTGCCTATCCACAGCAACAACAACAACAGCCTCAACCACCAGCCAACCAACATCATCCCCACCATCATTTACACACACAATCCCATACTTATGTAGATGGTGAATTTGAGTTTTTGAAATTTCTCACCTTCGACGATTTAAATCAGCGTCTTAACAATATTGACTCTGAAATGGAAAAAGAAATTGAGGAACTCAATAAAAAATACAATGCCAAACGCCAACCCATTGTTGATGCCATGAATGCCAAACGTAAACGTCAACAGAATATTAATAACAATTTAATTAAAATTTAATGTTAAAAATGCTAAACAAGAGAAGGTGTATATCATCAAAAAAAACAGTAAATTAACGTTAAACACAAGAAAACCACAAAGAAGCGAAAAACAAAATTAAAACAATAATTTAAAAATAATTTTTATTTTGTTTACATAATTATGATTAATATAATCATAAATATTCTAAATATGAAGTGCTAATATGACGACAAGGCACAAGTGTGTTGGAAAACTTTACGAAATTTGTTTATTTTCTTAAAACATCAAATGCCATGCTGAAGGTAGATTTTATTAAAAAATATATTAACGAGTAAGAAAATCTCTTTTCTTTTATAAAAAAAAGTTAGTCACCACGAGTGCATGTAGTGGGAATATCTTGTATTTCTTAGTTTGAATTTGCTTCTGTATGAGAAAATTGTATGATTTATTACTAAAAAATTATGTATGTTGATTAATTAGTTGGTTTGTTTGTTGTTGGCATGATGAGATCGGAGGTGTTTCTCGAATATTTTGTTTATAACCTCTTATTTTTTTTTGTTAATTAAGCAAGTAGAGTCTTAATGGAAATAATGTGCTCATAAGAAACGAAAAAAAAAATTATATAGAAAATAAAATATATACCGAAAGGCCAGGAGTTTTATAGGGAAGAAACCCTTTAATTTCTAGACGAATTGACGGTCTGGATTGTGTTTCCGTGACAATATCACATTGTGATTACAAAATTTGTCCCACATAAAGGAAATATTCACCCCTATCGCGAATAAGTAAAAGGTATGTTGCCATGAAATTTTCATTCTACGCGGACAATTTTGTACCGCGAAGTTCACGTGGAATTTTTGTTCCCTTACATTAGTGCTCACTCAGTGAATGTAAAAAAAGGAAAAGGAATTACAGAGATTATATAAGAAATAAAAATTAAAATAAAGAAATAAAAAGTTAAAACTTGGAACTATGATTTCAGTACAAAGTGCAACCCAAACCAAAATCAAATTGTTCATCGAGGTTTGCTAGATGCATTGGAGTTTTCAGAGCCAGTGCAATTAAACCTAATTTAAAAAATATTGTTGGTTTTAAATAATTTTTTTTATTAAAGCTGTGTTTTTATGTATTTATGCATTATTATTAAAGATTGCAACTTCAAAGCCTACTGATCTTGTTGTAAAAATATATATTTATGAAGTTTAATATATCAATTATAAAAGCAAAAAAAATGAAGGGAATTTTTAGGCACATAAAATTTGTTATTCACGGTGAAAATATAAGAAAAACAAAAACATTTGGAGGGAAAATATTCACAATGAGTGATTAGTTATTGTATAATTACATAAGTAAACTGGCCAGAGTTTTCAAATCTTTCGCTTTAGGGTTATATTACGACGGACCGCTCTTAAAAGTCGCCCTTTTCGCCTAAAAAGCAAAGTTCAAATACAAAGTAAATATTTACTATCGCAATTTCTGAAAACGCCTGCTACACGGTGCAAAATAATCAATTTTTACAATAGAAATGTATTATCAATCAAAATCAATTGGCACACGTTTTATAAAAGTATTTATTCAAGAATCAATTCAGCTATTTATATCTTATAAATCAGGGTGCAATTAAGGCACGCACTATCGCATTCGCACCATATGATCATTTATGTTGCACTTTCTGTCAAACTCTATATTAAAAACGTAAACATTTTTTATATATAATATTTTTTTGACTCTTAGAAAAAATGCAAACGTTTTTGTTATAGTAATTTTTTTAATCTATTTTTAATTAAACAGTTTTTGTCGAAAATTGTTCTGAATCGAAAATTTTATCTTCCTTATTAAATCAACTGGTCTTGGTAGATTTTTAATAATAAAGCTTTATAAAAATCACAATCTTTTTTTATAAATTTTTAAAATTTATCAAAATAAAAATTATAAAAAAATTATAACAAAAAAGTTACAAAATATTGAAAATATTATAATCATATCAGCTCAAAAAATTAAAAAAAAAATAATTAGTTTTAAAATCACACAATTAATAAAAATAACAAATAAAAGGAAAAAAACAGATGCCTGCCACCAAAAAAAGCTCCCATAAATTTATTTTATTTTTAAAATATTACGAGTACACACATAATTTTTGTTATTCCAACTATTAATAATATTTCACAAGTATTTAGTATATTAATTCATTATTAGTGCTATATTTTTTAAAAATTATTTAGTATGCAATTTATTCGTTCTCAATTTACTTTAAAATTTAATTTTTATTTTCTTGAAACCAACAAAATATTAATAATTAAAATTTTCACAAAAATCTCACAATTCTAGAAAAAAAATATAATGAAAAAAGAAAATCATATTTTTATACCTTTGCAATTTTTTAGAAATTATAGACACCAATTATTAAATTTAACAATAAAAAAATGAACGAAAAATACAACAGATTTTTAGTATGTAAAAGTATCATAAACCGAAAATAACAAAAAAAAAAATAGTTTTAGTTATGTTTAAATAATAAAGAATTTCAGTTATTGAAGCGATTTTGTTTAAATTTGTTTTTATTTAATAGTAACACTACTTTTCATTTGAAACTTCAACGGATCCGTTCTGCTATTCTGACGAATAAATTGTTTCAAAAACGTACTCTCTTAATAAAAATAAAAAAATAAATTTATCCAATTTCAAATTATTCCAATTTAAACAATTTCTTAAATTAAGAAGAAATGGGTAAACTCAGATTTGAACTCAAGCCAAAAAATTTATATCAAAATAAACCTTAAATAGTTGAACAATTACGTATAAATATTAATTAAACATTTTATTTTTATTTAGTACACATAAATTAATAACATTCCCTTTTGTATTTAGAGAAACAAGAACTTTAAATCGATATTCCAAGAAAAATATATTTAAATACGTAAATAAAATTATAGTAAACTACAGGGACTACCAAGTTAAACGAGTAGCATGATCAGTTTTACGCTTAGACATTTTGATGTAACCCAAAAATTGCAGTTCTGCAACGGCACGAGTAAAGCGAGCCCTAAAAGAAAAAAAAAAAAGTTATTTTTTTCTAACGCACACACAAATATTTAACTTACTGTATTTGAGGATCAATTTGTTCTTGCTCCTCCTCATTAAAATCGACAATAGAACGGAAAGCTTGTAGCCAATCGTAGAGATTAATCATACGACCACATTCCAAATGTAATTTATAAATAATGGAAAGATCTGGTAATGTAGCCAGCAATTGAGAATGTTCTCTAAGACCACAGCATTTGCACTGTAAATAAAAATGTGGATTGTTTAGGGCCATATGCAGAGCGGCTCTAGGGGCTCCTATAATATTACGTCTAACAGTAGAAATATCGGAGAACACAAAAAGTTCATGTAGAGGCGGTGCTTTTTGCAAAGGACACAAGTGGGCCATAACTATTTGTTGTTCAATATATTCTAAAGTTTTTTGCACCGAACGCGTAAACTCTGAAACAGTTTTTTGCTCTTTGGACATTTGTAGCAATTTTTCTTTCAAATCTTGACGTGAAGAAAGTTGTTTAAGTTTTTCTGACGTTGCAGCCGTTTTTTCAGACTCGACACTATTATTAGTATTTTCCATGCCAGCCATCACTACTTTTGTAATAAGTTCCTTAACGGTTTGCAGCTTTTCCTTAACAACTTTCTCACAATCTTCGGCTAACTCTAAATGATCTTTTATTTCATAATCAAAGAAATCTTGTGTGGTTTTAATAGCCTTCGAAATCTTGGCAACAAATTCATCTTTTGACATAAATCCTAATATTTGCCAACATTCTTTGTATTCAGCCTGAGTCCAGATCTCTTTGGCCATGCAGTTCGCATACAATTCTCGTCGATACTTGCCTAAAGGACATTTTGGCAAATCCTCCACTAAAATCGTAACGAATTCAAGAAATATACGCATCAACATGAAATAAATATGACAATCTTTTAGAAGACTTGGTAATTTTTTCTTTAGATAATCATCATCTGTTAAGATGGATATGATGCGTTTGCAGTCGTTAATACTCTCCACATAAGGACGAAATGACAATTGCTTACGTATGGTTTCCATATCGTTATGAGTCATTCCTTTGATTTTGCTTAAAGATGCAGAATAATTTGTACATAAAGAAAAAGCATTACCTTGGAAATAATGTTCCATAAGACAATACTGAATAAGGTCGCGATATATTAATAAGCTTCCAATTAATTTTAGGGTGTAGTAAAAGCCACTTACCTTAAATCCTTGTATAAAGCCATTAACAGAAAAATCATAGTAGAGAAATATATGGGTAAGAAATTTAAATGATTTACCGGACAAATGAAATGCATATTTGGGAGACAATATAACTTTTTCAAGAATCTGCAAAAAATATGTTAAAAATGTTTTAGTCAAGAAAAATTTAATAATAAATTCGTGTTAGAAATCAATCTTAGCTTTTAGTTACGATTCATGGAGTTGCTCATATAAACATGCTAGTATTTCTTCTACTTCTACTACTATTTTACATTTACCTCATTCAAACTGGCTGGAGCGGTTTGTGTTTGAAAAATTTGCAGATTAATCTTTGATGTAACATGATAGGGCAATGCACTATGCACAGCTGTTATAGAAGTCGCGACACCCAAGATCATACATAACGGTAAATCGCAACAATTTGCACTTAAAATCAATATTAGATTTTCCAAAATGGCCGAACTAAAACATTCAAAATCAGGCAATATGACAACTAGCATATGACGTTCACCAGCATTATTACTTTCGCTAATAGAGCTACTATCATCACTTTCGGAATATTCAGTATCATTCGAATACGCTGTGGTATAATTATTGCGATACCAATGTTTCAGTTGTTTCATTGTACATTGTATTTTTCTTAAACGCTTGTGATCACGATCTTCATCATCGTCATGTGGAGCTTCTACAAAATTATAAACCATAGTCTCTACAGCCGACTTAACATTGGAACAATCTCTTGACTGTAGTATGCAAATGCTGGCGGAAATCCTTTCTTTAATACTTTGCCCTAGATTAACGAATTGTTCTAAATGATCAGGTTGGTTTACACCAGTTAAGAGAGCTGCAGCTGGTAAAATTTCTTCCATACCCAGCATATCCTGATGGCCTTTGCTCTGTTTGGCTACATAGTCTACTAGATCTTCTAAGGTACAGGCACTGCTCTGCTTTTGTAAATCTTCTATATGAGTTTGGATTTTTTGCCTTATTTCGCGATAAACTTTATAAAACGGTTGGTCGGTAACTTCTTTCCCCAAAATGCCTGTATAAGTCGTTGATGTTGAGCTTTTACGTTTAGTTGTCTGTTTGGTTTTATCCGCTCGAGTAGCTCCATTTTTAAAAACAAAACATCCCTAAAAAGACAATTTAAATTAAAAAAAAATAATATAAAAGAAAGCTTACGCGCGACTTACCTTTGATACCGATATGGTTGGATCCATTCTTTCTTTACTAAGTTGCTTAATGGTTCTTTCACTCTATATATTTAATTTTCTAGAATTTTTGCTTCAATAGGCACTAATCTATTTAAAGTTTATTAACACTCATTTGTTTTACTTACTTAAAAAAAAGTTTACAAAGCACGATCGATTACCAACAACAATAATTGTAATCATTGTGCGATATAAGCAAAACAAATTTCACAGCTGGTTTTGACTATTTGTTGAATTTCCCGCCATTGAATTTTCGCACTTTGCCGAAAAAGTGTTGCATAATTAGATCAAGATGAGTTCAGTACCAGGTGGCCTTGCTAGTTCATATGATCTCTAGCTGACCTAAAAAATTGTTGCAACAATATTGTATGCATATTTGAGAATGAGAGTTTGGTAGATTGCAGTTGTTTTTGTAATAATAACAAGTTTACCTGGCATTGATTTGTTCTAGGACAAACGCATGTTAGAATAATACATGTCTTGTCGAAACTACAATAACAATGCTTTTTATTGTTTTTAAGGAAAATATTGTATATTCACATGTGTGTTTGGTTGCATTTTCTGCTCTATAAAGAATTTTGTTTCTTTTTCTTTTCTTATTTGCATTTGAAGCAAATGTTCAAGTGTATTTTTTTTACTAGTGTGGGTGTGTTAGTAAAACAAACAAATTTTGACAGATGCGAACCCAAAAAATCCGTTAACGTTTCGACAATACCTGTATTATTCTACCATGGATAAACGCAACTAAAGCTCTGCACAGTAGAACTGTTTAAAGTAAAAATTTCCATTTATGCACTTTGATGTTTTTATAATATCATTCGGATCATGGTATAATGACTACAAGGTAGTTGCAGCTCAAAAAACATATATTATTTGCTGCAAATTTACTTAGGACCACTTCTAGAGATTTTCATGGTCTCCGCCAGGACATTTTTATATATTTGACAAAGTAAATTCATCAGCTGACCATGAAAAAACCGCTATTGCACTTTGTAAAGTAAATGTGGCTTTAAATGTAATTGTGGATACGATAAAACTAGTTTTTTCGTCATCGTGGGACGTAAAATTCTCTAGACGAACAGTAATTGCTCTTAAGAAATAGTTCTCAACGGCGCTAGTTGTTTACACGCACAGAGCAGCTTTACGATTCCTCATATATCTTGATTCTTGTATGCTTTGTGCCACAGTAGCTTATATTATCTCCAGTGCTGCAAAACGTGTAGTATTTTAAAAATTCTTTCATGTCAGTACTTTTGATTGGCGCAAAGAATTTTGTTTATACAGTTCCCATATGACAGTTGTAACTGATTAAAAACCTTTTTTCTTCTTTTCTGCCTGCTTCTCAATAAATTAAATAATTTTTGGATTTTAATAAATCCCATTATAATTAAAACAAATGTACTGAATGCTAACTTAACTTAAAACTATTTATTGAAGTTTAATTATGGATGAGTTGAATTTATATGATGACTTAGACGAGTTCCAGGAGCAGCAAGAAAAGGTAAAGCATACATACATTTATTTTTAAATAGAACTAATAACTTGTTTATTTTAATATATACAGAAATCCAAAGAATTGCAGGAAGTTGAGGAAAAGTATCAACAGTCCCTTGCAACTATCGAAGATTTACATGAAGAAAATAAGAAATTGAAGAAAAATATTAAACGCATAGAATTAGGATTTCAGAGTCTGCTGGATACAGCTCGTTCTGAAATCAAACGCAAAGACAAAGAAATTGAACGCTTAAGGAAGGAGTGAGTTTAACTTTTTTGGTTTATGGTTATTATATGCATATATTTACATATATGTATATGTGTTACATTTTCTAGAAAGGACGATATTTGCTTTAGGCGTAAAACATCCTCAAATTCTGCAAATACAAACGAAAATTCACATCTTATACGCAATTCAACTATCAATCCATTTAGGCACAACATAAAAGATCATGAAATTTCATTAAAGGGAAAAAATATCACAGTAACAACATTTCACAATAAAGATGAACAACTTGAATCTAATAAACGTAATCGTAGTGACGATGATGAACGCGAATATAAAAGACAATGTAGCACAAGAAATTATCACGATAGCAAATACCGGCACGGTTCTTATGAGCATGCCAAAACTCCAAAAACGGTTGAAGAAGACCACGGAGTTAGTAGAGCTCGTAATAGAGATAATAATAAAGAATATACGTCTAAAGTGGATTCTAATAGAAATCATAACTTGGAAAGTAGAGAAACTGAGAAAACTAGCAGAAATACTTACGAAAAATTTTCAAAATCCTCTCACAGTCTTGAAAACTACTCTAAAAGCACTCATAGAAGTCGGAGTAGAGAACGCGACAAAGATGGAACCAAGAATAGAAAGTTTGATAGGAATCGTAGTCGGGAGCGGAAACATACACACGTATTTTCAAAAGCATCTTCAAAGAGTCCACAACACAGAAATAAAATTCATGCAGATATCAATCGTGATCATTGCAAAAGTCAGAAGATGTTTAGAACAACTGAAAATGGGAAATCACAAGTAATATCTGATAAGGATTTAGGGTAAGTTGGATATATTTTTTAAATCTATATTTAAGTCATGTATGTGTTATTGCTTAAATTGTTAAATATTTATTTAATATAAATAAAAAAGGCATTTATTATTTTAAACACTATAATATTAAAAAATTAATCTTTTATATTCAATCTCAAATAAAAGCTTTATTTGAAAAAATATATAGATCTATTCAATAAATCGAGTGATTTCAAAACGAGAGATTTCGAAGTTAACTTCCAAAAAACATTTTTCAATACCAAAACATTTAAAAATAGTAAAAGTCAAAAACTTAAGCTCACTTAGCAGAATTAAGTTTTAGAAATCCCCCGATATGAAATCACTCGATTTTTATGCTTTTTTCTACGGATTTTATTGTAATGGAAAGAAACAAAATTTCAAACTCTATAGATCAACTCAGAGAAAAATTTGGTTAGTTCGTGATTTTTTTTAAAAATAAGATATAAAATGTCAAGTTGCTTAGTGGTAGAGAAGCAGAGGGCGCGTCTTTATCGTTACCATTCCCATTTACTAACTATTTGATGAGGTTTGTGGATAGTGGGTGCTTTTGTACACAAACCAAAAAGTTCTTGCGGTTTCTTAATATGTAATATTCTTTATTATTTTTTTCAATTAAGTTTTTATACTTTATTTTAAACAAAGAACCCCAATGACAAATAATTGCTTCTTTATAAACCAATTTGGCAAAGTGTCTTAGTATCTTTTTGCTAGATTTCGAGCTTAAGCTCAAGTTTTATATGTTGGAACCAACATAGTGGCAGGTGACTTAAGTACATGTGAAATCCATAAAGCTATTGTAGGCGAGGTTTTTTGAAACTTGTGTTTGTTATAGAACTAAAGTTTTACCGATAATTTAAAGTTATTAAAATGTAGAAATTATTGTTACATTTTAAAATACAGGTTACAAGATTTCATCGTTTGCATATATGCAAATGCTAAACATTAAAAAGAAAAATCTTTCTTTTAATTTTGCCGTTTACGATTATCTGACTTTAGCGCGTCGAGATGTATGTACGGCATAATATAAGTGCTTTAGATTGTCTTTATGGAATTTCAACCATAACAAAATAAAGTTTTACATTGAAAATAATATGAATTATATTGCAAATTTTTTACAGCGAAGAAAATAACAAGAATCTTGCAGCTGCAAACTCGCGGAAGGAAATTCCTAATGAGACTGTAAATGAAAATAAAAATTCAGAAATTGTTGCCGTAGATATTCTAAATAAACAATCTCTAAATGAAGAAGCACAAAAAATGTCTTACGTCACTATTAAGGATAAAGAAAGAAATAAACCCGATAAAAAGTTTGATGACGAAAGTGAAAACAATATTCAGCCCGAGGTAACAGCAGTAGATTCATCTACGACAGATACAAGCAAGCTTTGTACTCCACGTAGAGTGGCCTTATTCGATGAAATTTTTGGAAAATCGCCTAGCGAATGCAATCCAAATCCAACTAGTTCAACAAACTCGAATTCACTTTTAATTAATATTAAAGATATAATTGCAAAAGCTGCCCAATTCGAAGTAATTAGCTCAGCCACTACATCACCAACAAATTATACTGATGGTAATAGCTGTATGTCGACACCAATTAACAAAACTATAGAAATAACAAGTTCTTCTAGTAATACTCCTAATAATACTTTGAATGTCGATAATGCCCAGACAACCGTTTTAGATGAAATAGATGAGTGTTTTATTCCCAATCGAAAATTGGCACAAGTTGTTGAGACTACTGCTTGTGTAGATTTGACAAAAGTTGTTGAAGATGATATTGCAACAGAAGTTGATTTTATACACATACCGGGTCTTGACTTGTGTTTGCAGAGAGAACAACCCATAAATACAAATGCTTCAATTCAAATTGAGGAACATTTTAAAACAAACGTTAACGAAATATCTAAAGAAAAGACTGAGACTAATATAAATAAAGTTGCAACGGCAACAGAATCTGTAGCATTAAATGAAGAAACAACTATACAAGCCACTAATACAAATAATAATATCATAGAAGTTGAAGACATTGAAAATAATGGTACTGAAAATGAAAAACAAAGTGCTTCTGTAGAAATTGGCAAAACAATGAAATATAACAAACAACTTGGAGAGAAAATTAACGAAGAAACAGAATCTTTCAGGGGCAAAGAGAGAAATCCAACAAACCTAATTAAATTTCTTAACTCTAAAGCAAACTTGGAACAGCAAGCTAATCTAGAATCGAACTATAGAAATGCTGAAACTAGTGAAAGTTTTGATAATTTGCATCAGACACAAGATACAAGTACTTCCAAAATAACTTCCATTGAGAACATTTCATTTGAAGAATATGTTCAACGGGCGGAAAAAGTAAAACACCTTTCGGATAAACTTATAAATAAAGTTGTATTTCTCGAAGCAATAAAATATGGTGGCATTCTGCCGCTTAAAAATCCTTATAAGACTGATCAAGATGAAAATGCAAATAAAACAACAATACCAGCCGGATCTTTGATTGATACTAACAAGCCATTTAATGGGTCAAATCTTGACAATGTAGCACAAAGAGAAGCTACAATTGGCGATAAAAGTAAAGCAAATGAAGGAGATAAAATTGAATCACAAACAAAATCAATTCATTTAATTTCTTCTGTTGACGATGAAATATTAATTGACGGATCTAAATCAAAAAAAGAAGATGGTTTGCAGGAAACTGTAAATGTGAAGACGGGTGTAAATGCCATAAAAGCTTTATATCACGAAAAAGAAAATATTTTATCAGAACCGGAGAAACAAATTGATTCTGCAGAAGGTTCGTGCAAACCAGAGACTGTTGAAGTTTTGCCGAAAATAGTTTCATCCCACATAACAGAAGATGTTAAAACATTTGAAGTTATTGCAAAGGATAAAACTACTGGTAAAATTATGGATAAAGAAAATTCTATAGAAAAAAAATCCATTCATGAACACAAATCGGGTGACATTGTTGAAATAGCAGAAACATTTTATCCAGCAAAAGCTGTGCAGGCTGGAGATGAAAATCTTTTCTCCATTGTAGCACAAGAAAGTTTATCCAAACTATCTGAAACTTCTTCTCAAAAAGAAAAATCATTAAGCGAAGAAAACTTGGCTAGATTTGAACAAATTCCTGACTTGCTAACTCAAGCCGAAGGGGTACAAATTGAAAAGGCGGATATTTTATCCACCACAAAGCAGGGAACTTCTGAAGAAAGTATCTCAGTTAAAGAGACTTATGGAATTGTGAAAACGGTTGAAACGTTTTCTCCTACGAAATTTTATGTAGGAAATCTTTCCTCTATATCAGAACAAGGAGCCTCACCTAACGTACCTGAAAGTACTTATCCTGAAGAAAAATCATTATGTAAAGAAATGTTAGAGGAATCTGTTAATTTTCCTGCTGAATCGATAGATGTACAAATTGAAAAGGTAAATCTTTTATCTACTACAGAACAGCGAACTTCATGCCGCTCACCGGAAAAACCAGCCAAAGATGACCGCGCTATTGAAGAACAAAAATCTAATAATGAAAAAACCATAAATGAGATTGTGGAAACTGTTGAAGTAGTTGAAGATGTATGCCTTCCCTCGAGTTCAGCGAAAGAACACTCATCTAAATCATCTGAAAGTACTCAACAACATGAAGAATCATTAAGTGAAGAAAAACTGGATGAAATCATACAAACTGTTGAATTGCCCAATCATACGAAATATGTAGGAAGTGAAAAAGAATCACACAAAAATAGCCATAGTATCGAAGATGTTTGCTATAAAGAAAGACAATCGAATAGTAAAGAACAGTTGGATGAAACTGTGAAAACTCAAGCCAGAGTTGTGCAAGTTGAGAAAGAAAATGTTTCCTCCATTACAGAACAAAGAGCTTTATCGATATTATCTATAAGTTCTCAAGTAGTATCAAAGTTATCTGAGTGTTCTCCTCAAGCAGAAGAATCTTTACGTGAAAAACAATTTGATGAAATTTTACAAACTGTTGACTTGCCGGCAAAAGCTTTTGATGTACAAATTGCAAGTAAACATCGTTCGTCCTCTACCGACCAAGGCACTTCATCTGACTCGTCAGAAAAGTCAAACACAGATGACCAAGCTAATACAGTGATCTGTTCTGAAGAAATAATAGCGGATAGTAAAGACAACTTGGATGAAATTGTAAAAACTGTTGAAATGTCATCTCATAAAGAAGTTGCGCAGGCTGAAGAGGAAATTTTGTCCCCCATAGTGAAACAAGGAACCTTATCTAAATTATTTGAATGTACTGCTCAAGAAGAAGATTTGTTAAATGCAAAAAAATCAGATGGAATTGAAACAGGAGAACATGTTGCATACAACTCATTAGAAAAATCAACCAACGATAGCGAATCGGATGAATTTGTAGAAAGCGTTGAATTGAATACTCAACACAAAGCTTTACAAATTGGAGTGGAAAACATTCTCTCAGCAATTGATCAGGAAACTCCATCCGAAGTGATTGTAAAGGAAGCAATTGTCGTAGATTTACAACATGCAATTATTGGAAATACCGCACCAACGCAACCAGTGGCGGCAGATGAATTACTTACTGAGAGTACACAACAAATTGTTGAAAACGAGCAGCGAAATCTTTCCTCTCCATTAGAGTTAAATACAACAACATTCTTATCGGAAATAAAACATACTTCTGATAAAGATCGTCAAAATAATGTCACTTATTTCAAAACTTCGCAAGAAACAATCGAAAATTCAGCAGTTAAGGTGAATAAAGCTGAAAGAGAAGCCGTATTCAAAGATATCAATTCTGAAGAAGGAACTAAATTTAAAAACTATGAAACAACAGAACCGAATTCAATTTCAACAGATGATATGTCAGATGCTAAAAATAAAAGTTCTTTCTTTGAATCATTAAAACCTGAAGCAAACAAAAATGAGATTTCGGCAACGAGTCCAAGTTTTCATTGCAAAGAAACAAAAAATTGCAATAATAATGATGTATCTAACATTAAAGTAACTATGACTGAAGATGGGAAAAATGGAACACAATCTCTAGATTCATGTCATTCACCAATTCTTAAACCAATAAGGACAAAGTATATTACAGCAGCTAACTCCAATGATGAAACAAACATTGAAAGCCACAAAGAAAGTAAGCCTCATTTAAATGTTACAGAATCTTCAACAAAAGATGCTAGGAATAAAAGTTCTTGCTACGAATCAATAACACCTGAAGCAAACAAAGATTACGATGAGTGTCCGTTAACGAACTCAAGTAGGCATTCAAGAGATACAAAAGCTTGCAACAATAATGATGAGTCAACCAATAAAGTAACTTTGACAGAAGATTCAAAAAATGGAAATTATCATCAGGATTCGTATTATCCAGCAATGCATGAGGCAATAATGACAGACTATGATTCAAAAATAAACGAAATCAAGACCAAATCAAATGTGGCAAAACCTTTACGAAAGTCTCCATTAAAGGATTTCAAAAATATAACAACGAAACTGAATTTGCATGATCCTGCTCTAGTCAAAGCAAACACCGATTTAACTACAACGAATATAGGAGACTTAAATTCGATAGATCAAACAAGCATCAACTCCGAAATATCTCCAACAAACGTAACAAATAAACGGAAAGTTTTAAGCACCAATAAAGTTATAAAATATGAATCGCATACTGTAAAAAGTTTGCATGAAAAGCTTAATAATAAAAATGCAACCGAAATAGACTCAAATCCTGTTGAAGAGCCTACAAATAATTGCAAAACTGAACTCGGAATTTATTCAGAACAGAAATTACAAAATGATACTAATACGTACAAAGAAATCGCTAGATTAGAAGGCTCAATAAATATGATCACAAAAGATTTAAAAAATATAGAGAAAACTCAAGTCAATGACATAAGCGATTATACACTGAAAGAATCTTTGTTAGTATCAGAAGAGTGTAATAAAGCTGCAATAAAATATGTGCGATCTGTGGTCGAAAAGGAAAATGTAATTAATGATCAATGTAATACTGATAGCAAATCAAAGCAAACTGCAAAAGACATCAGTTCCGTCAACAAGTCGACAGAGGACAATGATCCACACATTTCCAACTCATTTACTGAAGAAAATCCTGTAGATTCGATTGAATTAAGAGGGAATCTGATAAAAGAATTCAAAATTATTGATGTACAGTTAGCAAATAAAAATGGAAATGAAGCGAATGGTCAAGATTCTACGAAAGAAATGACTCCTGAAAGCACAGTACCCACCATTACTCGGAACAAAGAGTCCGAAATTACCATAAAACCTAAAGAGATCAATGGTGTCCAAAAATATCCTGTTGAATCTTTTGAATTAAAGGGGAATTTAATAGAAAAATTGAACATAAATGAGGAGAGCACACACAGCCAGGATCGTGTTAAAACTTTTACAGATATAAAGAATAATATGTTTATGAAGAAAATAGTTACCAAGGAAATAAATATAGAAGGAGAAATTGTGGAAGTTGTTAAGAATATTGTAGATTTAAATGATCCTCGAAATTCTCGCGGAAATATTGATATCATCAAACAAAACTCTGACATTTCACACAAAACAGAATATTCTTTAGAAGGAGAGCAAGAACAAGATGCTGGGTCCTTTGATCATAAAATATCACAAAGTAAATTTGTAATTTCCGAGACTGAATTCAAGAGGGTCGATAAGTTTGAAAAACAGACTCCTTCGATTGTAGTCAAACCCACAAACCCACAATATCTACAAGCTCAAATTCAAACCAAATTTGCTTCGGAAGCAGATATTTCGCCAACAAGATCCCTAGCCCTACCGGAAACTTACAATACTACGGCCATATTACCCTCCATCTCTACCACTTCACCAACACCTTCAAACTTTAGTGGCATTTTTTCAAAGAAGGTTTCACCCGTTAATACAGTCGAAGATGAGTCAATCAAATCTAAGAAAAAATCTCCACACTTCAGTGTCAAACATAAAGAATATATCTTACCAGCTGCCAGTGTTTTATGCAACGTTGATAATTTGAAGAATGCCACAAAGTCCATCAAGAAATTGCATTGGGAATTATTGGATAATAAAAACGAAATGACTGAAATTGAGGATGATGCCGATATCGATAAAACAGATGATGAACAGTTGCACATTAAAGAAGAACCATTGGAAAATGCTTCTAACTCTCCAAAAGAAAACAGTTTGGATAAAAAACTTACACACACAAAGTTACAGAAATCCTCACCATCTGAAACCGACACACAAACCGAAGACGAATCTCCTTTAAATTATTTAAGACAACAAAGAGGAAACAGCAAAAAATTTCAGAAATCTAAAGTTCAGAAAATCAAACAACATAAACCAAAATTATCTAAAAACGTCAATGCTGAATCTTTAATATCAATAGAGAGTCCATTAGGTATTGCTTTGCATAAAAAAGCAGTTGAAACACCCAAGAAACAAGATCAAAACGCTGAAACGAATAATAAAGAAATAACGCTGCAGCGTAAAAAGAAAGGAAAAACTAAAAAAATCGAACAAAATCTTACATTGCAACAGAAACTCCCAGGAAATGTTTTATTAAACAGAAAGTTCGATAACTGCAAAGAAATCCAAATAGAAGTAAAAGGAGATATTCAAAAAACTAAAGCAGTTGAATCAAACAAACTTGAATCTTTTGATGTACAAAGCAATTATTATGATGCTGGAAATCGTCGAGATCAAACTATTTCCCCTAAATCCTTAAAATCTGGCAATTGTGTACTAAATAACATTGAATCCTTCGATGATAGCAGTAAAAATGTTCCAAAAATAATTAACAGCATGAAAAGTTCCTTGAAAATCTTGTCAAGCTCCGTTGAGAAACCGGAAATCTCTGCTGAACCGACCAGTTCAAAAGGTAAGTGTATTTATACATTTAGAATATTTACTTAAAGTACGTCGTAACTTAAAAAACATCGTTTTATCATTCTTCATTTCGTTACAAACATCGTCAATGTCTTAGGACCGCCTTGAACACCTTCCTCTTAAGGAGGCAATATTATTTTTTTACTTTCTTCAAGATAAAAAAACTTTAAATGCATTTTCTATAAAATCGTTTATTTTATTTGCAACCTGTCTAAACTAAAAGAACACTTTCTTCTACTAAATGAGGCAATTCACACTAGATTAATTATGCTGGCATAACATAGCAGCTTGTAGGAATTTTCGGTGAAGAGAGTCGTTTTTGGTTGGCATAATTTTTCAACCAGCTTTAACCCCGCATTAGTAGAACAAAACCAAAACATATGCACTTACATACCTCAGATGAATATAAAAAACACTAATCCACACAAAGCTGTGTATACGTATACATTTTATGCCAGATGAATTACTCCAGTGTGTTTTGGAAAGAACAATAGTTAAGCCGACTAAAAATTAGTCTAGTGTGAATTGGCTCAATGAGCAATTTATAGTTACAATAAAAAAGTTTTGTTAACATAATATTACTTTTTCCGTAAAAGTTTTGTGCTTCCATAATCTCTTTCATATTGAAATTCCGTAACAGTGAATAAAAACACAACTCTATATGTCATTCCCGTTCCACATTTTTTTGTGAAGGGTATAATATATTAGAGGAAACTTGATATTTAATGATAATAACAATTCTTACTCTAAGCAATAATTTTCTGTAGCTCAAACAAACTAAAATATCATATTTTGTAAATATTAAATTTTTAGTATTTTGGTCTTCTTACATTTCGGCCACCATCATTTCCAAACAAATTAATTTTAGTTTCATAGCTCCACAGTTTAATATGCCAGCGATTTGCAAGACCTTTGCTCTTCTGTAAATTTACTTTCTTTAACAATAGAACTTTTCGATCTATTCATCCCGAAAGATTATCATATTCAAATAGTTTTTAATGCATCTTGAAAAGAAAGGTGATTAATAAATCACTTGTAACGACGTTATCTAAAAAAAATCTCGGAATCTCTAGTTGGAGATTGCGTATAAGACTTCATATATAATGAAAGGACTTAATTCTTTAATTTAATTGTTTTCCGAATACGTTGTTAAATATTTAGCATCATTCATCTTTTTTTTCGGTTGTGGAAGATTAAGAAAGTCGACCAATATCTATTCTTTCTCATCCAATTCTTTCTAACTTTATACATACATATATTTTAAATTTAATAAAATAAAACGCAAAAGGAAGAACAAAGTAAGATATAAAAAAAAACGTTATAATTTTTTTCCGACAAAAAAAATCAAAATATTAATGTTTAAATTAAAAAGAAAATATTAACAAAGTGAGAATTGAAATAAGAAATTATACTGATAACGAATAATTTACTTTTTTAATCCAAGCACTTCGTCCCAGAATATTTTAGAATAAAAAAAATTTATAGAAAATTCAATTCCCCGTGATATTTTTACTATTTCAGATTCTCTTAACCAACGACCAATGTTCGAAACTCAAGTCGTAGATTATGCAAACGAAGATGCTTATCATGCTTCATCAAATTATCAATCTTCCACAAATGATATTTATACTTCTGTAAATGAAAATCGCCCTCCTGGATCTTACAAGCAACTGGAGGAAAAAGAAAATTGTCAATTAACGCAATTTTTAGACAAAAGCAATGTTTCACCAAAATCTCCAATTAGACATTGTGAAGTTACTTTAAGTAGCAAAGAAACTCAAGATATTAATTTAGCAAACGAAAATAATTGTGATAGAGTTTGTATAGCAGGTGAAAAATCAGATGCTTCCATCGTGAAAGACAAAGTTATGGATAACAACATTGTTCTACCAATCACAGATACACTTCCATCCTCGATTAATGTAGCAGTTCAAGAAAATTCCACAATAAGCAGAAGCGATAGTGAGACAAAAGAAGTTTTATCTGGAAAACAAGAGGACGTAGCGAGAGATTGCTTTATAGATTCTAAATCTTTAACGAAACCATTGCTTAAAAAGAAATACAGTATTGAAACGAATTGTAGCAAAAATAAAGTCTCGCATTTTATATCATTACAAGACATTGGGATTAAAGTTCCACAGCATAAAGTTCACTTATCATCATTTCGTATACCGAAAATAAGCAAGAATCCTGAAGAAACAATAGATAATTCTTGGAAATTAGAAGCCTATGTAGAACTTGAAACAAAAGAGGATAGGAAGCAATCAAAACAAAATATTGAACAGAAAAAGAAAGACGTAAACATTTTGCAAGAAAAGCAGCAATTCAAAGAGGAACATACAGTCAATAATCCTCCTAAAGAACATGAAGAGACCGGCCATTTTAGTTCAAATAATACTGAAAGTGATAAGATTAATGAAGTAAAGCAACATAAAATCGTAAAACTGAGTGAAGAAAAAGCTAAAACTTCAACTAGTAAAATTGGCAAAAGAAAATTGTTTAATTCTGAATTATATGATAAACGTGACACAAGAGCCAATTTTAAATCAGCGGTAGATAATAATTGTTCAGAGACCTCTAGTGATCAACAAGATCCATTTCCCAGCCAAACGCATGAAACAAATCTTGTGAAACTTCGGCGAAAGTCTGTACATGTAACAAACTCCGACTTATCTAATAACTCTCCAAAAACATGCAAACAATTTATTACTAACCTGCATGAAAAGATTTTAGATTCCAGCAGTGAACAATGTAATAACAATGAAGTGGAAACAAATCAGGAAAAACTTCCTTCAAACAAATTAAGTAAAATTAAAAAAACATTTAAACTTGAAGCTATTTCTGAGAGCTCATTGAAAGCACAAAGGAAGTCCAGTGTTTCAAGTACAAACACACCAAAAGTTCGCAGAAAATCAATGTACGCTGAAAGGTCTACCAACGCAGCGGTTGAGACCGCAGACAAAGCAGATACAAACATTATTACCGATCTTAAATTTTCTGTAGAGCAGAAAAATGCCACAAAACTAACTGAGATAGTTAATAAAAATAGCGATAATCAAGAACCGATGCAAACTATTAAATCACTTAAAATGCGTAAAAAATTAATGCATATACAATCAACATCTCTAAACATTACTTCACCAGAGTTAGAGCAGGTGACCAATAAGTCCTGTACTCAATCAAATCTTAAGGCATGTAACAAAAGTTCCAACAATCATGAAACGGAATTGCTTTCTAATAAAGATGCAAATCCCTTAACTTTGAGCGAAAATCGCAAACAAACTTGCGAACAAGGAAAACCTATAACTTCATTTAAAATGCGTAAGAAGTCCATGTGTGCTGAAAGAAATATATTGTATAATAAAGAAGACAAAAATAATGCAATTCAGTTAAAGAAATCGAAACATCAATTGGAGAAAAAAGCTGAAGAGTCCATTGTTGAACAGAATACCACTCAACAAATGTTACCATGCTCTAATTTTTCAGTTGCAACCGAACAGCAAAATTCAATTAAAACGCACAGGAAATCTAAAAATATCGACAGAGAATTATTAAATATCCCTGACCCTACAAATGATTCAGTAGAATCTCTAGATGTTCATGTAAAGAGAAAACATGATAACGGTCTTAATATTGGCAACACCCAACAAACGAATACTATTTCCGTTTCCTCAAATATTTTGCCGCAGCAAAGTGTCATTAGTATGCGCAGAAAATCTGTGAACCAAAGACGAAATAAGGATAATAGCAACAAAGATAACAACAATTTGAATAGCCAAGATGATAACAAAAACTCTAAAGAATTAAAAACATCTAAACAAGAAACCGAGAAAAACACTAAAGAATTACGATTTGATATTAACAACGATCAAAAAACAAATGCAGGTAACGATTCTGCAATTGTAAAAATCCAACATCAATCCGTTGAGACATTAAACGAACAAAATTCACAAAGTAATGAAAAAGTTGTAATATATGCAAGGGAATTAGACCAGGTCTCGAAACTCCATAATTCCGAAGCATTAGACAAAAAGTCAATAAAAATGTGTGGAAAGTCCACAAATAAAAGTCACACTTTAGATTCTCGCAGCATACTAAAACGAGATTTAGGAAAACTGACAGACAATAGAAAACATTCTTCCGACCCCTCCTCCATTGTGTTAACGCAAGCACAATATAGTAAAATACATGATTCAAGCAGAGCTTTGAATGTTGAGCTCGGAGAAATATCGACGCAGAAGCACACGAACCCTGGTCCCAGTTATAACTTAAGGACGAAATTGGATTCGACATCTAAATTAACACACCAAAAAGACGTGAAAGTACGTAGAAAATCTACCAATCAATGTGAAAATTCTTTAAATCTACCGGATGCAAATGTACCGAATACAAATGATCCGAAACAACCTCAAGAGACCACTGAAGACTCAGAATTAAAAAGAGAAGCTGATTCTGATACTTCGGTAATAATGGCACAAGAAAAGACCATTAGAATGCGAAGAAAGTCAATAAATCAGCGAAGAATTTTAGACTCTAGCAGTGACGATGATGAACCACTTGTTAAAAGAACAGCTGTGATACCAAGTGAAGTTGAAATTCCCTTAACACCAGTAGTTGCAAAACCAAAACAGCACAAAAGACGTGTTGTCAAAGTGTTAAGTACATCATATGATTCACCAACTAATGCGCGAAATTCTTCACAGCAATCTTCCAGTCCTCTCACATCGCCCAATCATCCCATTTTTAATACAGAAGTATCGATCCAAAGTACTGAATTTGTCGCCTCTCTGCCCATAACGCCGAATCAACAAGACGATAATAAGTTCAAGGAAATCGATTCGAAGTTACATGAAATCTTTCAATCGCCCATTTATACAGCAGACTATAAAATTTCGTCAACAGTGGCTGCGCCTGATCTACCTATTTCATCATCATCCCTAAACGAGTTCCTACCCAATGTAACTATAGATGAAACACTTGCTTACGATCGAGAAAATTGTCAAAGTTCTTTAAATGTATCGCAGGTAAATGAGTCAATGGCGTCTTTGAATGATACAGCAGCAGTACACAATAACAGTGAAATCAAACATTTATCGCTGGGTTCTGCCGAATATCGTTTTGAAAAGGTTTCCGACAATGTCATCAATTTGTTTATATCACGCAAACGTAAACGTAAGCGTAATAATTAAATTTGTATAAATGCTAAATTTAATTTTAGATTTTCAATATTAACAAATTTCATGTGATTCAAGGCAAATTAAACTATGACAGGGTGATTCAAAAAAATGGCCGCAAACTTCACTGTATTACAACTTCGCCAATTTTTAATTCGCCTTGAAATGGTTTGTTTGCAATATCGGGTCTCAAAAAATTCAAGTTTTTAATATTATCTAATATTTTGCAAAACTTTACTAAGTTCGAAATTAACAGTCTCTTTAGTTAACTAATGATAATAGTTTCAAGATGGATATTTCCTGGAAATGATATTTCATGACTATCATCCTTAGAGATTGGGAATTTAGATTTAAGTTAATTGAAGCTTTTTAACTATTATTTAAGTAAAGGTGAACAAATCAATTATTTAAAGCGAAAAATATTTTTATAATCTCAGTTTTATAAAAAAAATTCTTTCGAAAAATTATATTTAAGGGATTCACTGCGAATTGTAGCTTTTGCTTTACAGTCTTTAATATTTTGAGTTTAGCAAAACGGCAATGCTCCTCTAAGTGGAAATTGTTCAGAGTTCTGTTGTACTGTAAACAAAGTGGCGCGTCATTTCGCAAGACCATTTGCAGCAAACAATTTTCGAAAGATTTATTTCTATTTTTATAAACATGATTGAACTATTATTCCAAACTGAACTATTTGTGTTAAAAAAAAATTGTTATAATTAGTATTCTTTTTGTTTTGTTTTTAAAAAACAAAAATTAAAACTTATCAATTGAAATAAAATTAAGGTTTAAATTCTGGTTTAAACTAAAATATAGAAAAATGTATGATTTTTTTGTGTGGTGCATTGAAATTGAAAAAAGGAGACAAAAATTACTTACGAATTGCGAAGAAGAAACAATAGATAAATAAACCCTTATAATTATTATTTATGTTGAAAAGGAAGGGATTGGAATAACAGTCCATAAAGATATTGCAGCAGACATCTCCAGGTTCGATTCCTGGCTAGTCACTGCGTTTTTCTGTAGACAGCTCGCAGTTTGTGTTAATTAAAAAAATTTATATAGCTAGTAGAGAAAAAAACAATGCGTGGAAAGGTTTAAATTAACAGTAATTAGTGATACGAAATATTAAATGTTCAAGTAATTTGAGAACTTGTATACGTTGGAATAATAATAATTCTCGTATTCTTTTCTCATACATAATTTGTATGAAATATGTCCATTAATTTCTCAATGAGTATTGAGTGTTCTAGTCTCCCGAAACAATGTTATGTTTTGCCGTGTGCGTTAAAATTAATTAACTTTCCTCCGCTCTTTTTAATATTGTTTTATAGTCAATTATTTGTAAGTAAAATATTGTGTGGTATTTTCTATATAATTGCTATTATGAAGAATATCACGCAACTGTGAATACCTTTATTGTTTCAAAGGTTTAAAAAATCTGCTGCAAGTATAGAACACAAGCGCCACAGCTGTCCGTTATTTGTTTAAGTATCACTGCTCTTATAATCCCGAAACAAACTATAAAATCATTTTATATTGATTTTTTCTGTTTTCACACTAATGTCAATATACAGATGTTTATTATTTTAAAACAATTTACTACGTCATTTATATATTTTGTACGTGTATGTACATATTAGAGACGGACGATATTTCTGTAATCACTGTTACTAAAAAAATCACTGATCACTGCTGCTACTAAATTTATCAAATAGCAGATGCATGCAATATGTAAAATATTAGACTTCTAATAACATTGCTTAAATCCCACGTACGAAATTTCGTTATATGTTACTAACATAAATAAAACAACTTGCACTGTTACTCTTGTAACTGTTATTTTAAATAAATTCTGCAACATAATGTTAGTTTTGCAGAAGCAGTTTTGCATTTTCATAATCTCTTTCATGCTAAAATGCAGTAGCAGTTATAATAATAAAATTTAGAGGTATTTATGTAGGTATTTTATGACAATGACAGTTGTTACTGCGAACAAGAATTTTGTTTAGCTCAA
The DNA here is from genome assembly GCA_956483585.1 of Gymnocheta viridis. Classification (NCBI taxonomy): domain Eukaryota; kingdom Metazoa; phylum Arthropoda; class Insecta; order Diptera; family Tachinidae; genus Gymnocheta; species Gymnocheta viridis. The sequence continues at coordinate 120,356,622 of OY101441.1, read as the reverse complement.
ACAAAAAAAAATGTCACAATTTAAAAGAATTGTAATTTATAAATCACTTTCACTGTTAGCGATATTATTTAAAAATCAGGGAATCGCTCATCTCTAGTATGTATGCATATCTAGATCCATACATACATATGTATCTATTTAGAAATAACTTAAGTTAAATATATTTACGTGTAGGCATGACAATTATAGGAGTCTAAATTATTATATAGTATGCAGGCTATGCAGAGTATAATTCCACATTGACTTCGATCGTGTAAATGAAAGTATAACAACAAATTAATTACAAATACTTAATGGGAAACGTCGTCATTTTGAAAAACTACAGTGCATCCTAAAAAGATAAGATAATTCCAAAATTATAAGTTTTTTGCAAGAAAATGTAAACTAAAAGCTTTGAGCTTACTATTTATTAAAAGCTTTGTAAACAATGGCATCGTGCGAAAAATTTTGTATCGCTCCCTAAATGGCTCGTCAAAATCACAGTTGGTCAAAAGTTTCAATATTTTCAAACGCTGAACAGTTTTATCAAGTTCTTACTGTAATTTAGTGCCTAAAACTACAAATAGACTAGATATTTTTATAGTTTATGAAGAGCATTTCAGTTGTTACGCGTTTGTTCATCGGACTTAATGTATTTTCGTGCAGGGCGTTAAAACGCCAAAGTTAAAAGCTTCAATAGCTTTTAGAATCAAAAATTGTTCTCTACGATAGTTTTTTATCACTCCATTTAACAATAATAAAGTGTTCATTTTAATATCATAAACAAATTAGGCGCTAATACTTAATACTATTTACAGGTATAGACAAATGATTTTTTTAAATATTTTTTTTCCAAATTATGTTGCGTAAAAATAAAATTGTCAATTTATTTAGCAAGATAGAAGAAGAAATAATTAGTGACCATAAAGTAGAAAAATTCAACTATTTATAGCTGCATTTGGTTCTGCGAAAATTTCTTTAAATATGATTTTGTGTTTTCTTGTTTTCCGATTACCTTTTATTCACTAAAAAATATGTTGGGAAAACTAAAATGGATTACAAACTCACACATTCGGGTAAAACATTTTCAATACTTACATCTGTTTGAACGATATTTAAAGAAAATGGGAGACTTTTTTGCAAATTTTGTTTTAGTCTGAAAATAAAATAATAATAAATGTTTAATAAAGATATGATGCACAATTTTTACCGGCTAATTTTTCGTTATTAAATACACCTAAATTTGAGTTTGCCATAAGAAGTGCGGTGCATTTGTAACAAACCTAACGGAAGTTTGGGTTTGAACAATTTTCAGTCAACTTTCCAGTTGGTAGTACGCAGCTGAAAAGAAAAGTCAGCGGTATTTTTGTTTAATACAATGACGACAGAAATAAAAATGAATGTTTAAACAATTGTTTTGTCACGGAATTTTTGGCATTTGACACTTTTTGCGCATTGTAATTTTTATTTTTCTACGTTTTTTAAGATTAAAACTAAATAAATTTATGAGTACATTTTTTATAATTTTTTTTCTACACAAATTTGCATAATAATTTATCCGTGTAGAAATAAATGCGAAATTTCAAAAAGAATTCTTATTTATGTGAAGTTGGTTTGGCGTTTCTCTTGATATACTTTTTTTATGACGACCTAACACTGCGAGCATGTTAATCCCGTCGGTCGGGATGCCGCTTCATCATATACTTGAATCTAATAGACCATGGCTTATTAGAATATTAAACCAAGCTAGTAGAAACATGGGGGAACATACCTCAATAAATTTTAAATAGTCTTACCGACTGAAATATGTATCCAAGCTATTAGTAAATCCAGGGTTTCCAATAAGGCTACTCGATTTTGAAATGGAATAGAAGAAGATTAACGGGGATTACCAGGGGATTCGATAACGATCGAAATTTCCATTTGACTTCTATTGAAATTTCGATCGATATGGAATGCCGTAATTCGCACCCAGGCTTAGTGCCGCAAATTCGATCACCACAAAATAAGTTGTTCAAGATATATCGTTTTCGAAACGGGTATTATTTATTACTGCGTCGAATGCCTTTAATTCTCTTCAGATGTGTTAATTGGTCCGTAAGATATCGTTGTCGAAATTTTTCGAAAACGAAAAATGTGTCGGATCCATATGTCGTCTACGACATTTCGTATACACCATTTTTCAATTATGTATCTGCTAATATTTCAGTGATTCTCTTAACAAAAAGAATCTACGAATATAAACTTTATCCGATTTATAATGTCGATGACAGCATTAGGTATAAGCACTGCCTTTATGGTGGGCTGTTGTGTGGCCGCACAAATTGCTCGTCGTGTAGCAAAAAATGTCTTAAAAGACGAGGGCATTGTACCAATATTAGTAAATGAAGCTATAGCAGCAGCTGAATTATGTGCCTGTTGTTTTGAACTTATAATTGGTAAGAAAACCTAATAAATAACCATTGAATTCGAAAGATAATATGTATATTCAAAATTGGTTTTATTTAGTGGCTGATAATTTTGGTGTGGCTGCTTATGCGGTGTTTCTTTTTCTGCTAACTGTGTGGTGGGGAAAAGTATGGGGTGATGCTTCTGCTTGTCCCTACACTCATATGGAGGATTTAATAGAGGGGAAAACCTCTCTTAAAGAGGTAGCTTTACGTACTTGGGCTGAATTGATGGGTGGCTGTTGTGTTTATCGCATTGTTCAGGTATTCTGGTGGTTTGAGTTTGCTGAGACTCATGCTGGTCGCGCATTCGAAGATTGCAATGCTGATTTACAGGTAAAAGAAGTTAATAAATAAAATGAATTAAGTTGTTTATCTCATTTGTTTAAATAATATCATAGGTTCATCCCTATATGGGGGCGGTTATTGAAGGTTTCGCTACTCTGCTATGTCGCTTGGCGTCCAAGGCATTGAGCGAAAAGGATCCCAAATTTTGTAGTATTATTGATTCATTTATCGGTACTAGTCTGGTGGTAGCTGGTAAGTTCGTTATACTAATCCCTTGAATTATTTCACGCCTGCCTGGAACACTTGTATAGTTCTCAAATACAGTTTATGCTTTTAATTATATGATGTTTTCAGCTTTTAATTTTTCTGGCGGATATTTTAATCCTGTCTTGGCCACCGCTCTTAAATGGGGCTGTCGTGGTCACACAAATTTAGAACATATTATTGTTTATTGGATTGGTGCTTGTATTGGAGCTGTGCTTTCGGTACCGCTGTTTAGAGTGCAAGCTGTTCGCAAAGTTTTACTTGGAACGGAAAAACAGAAAGGGGAATAACATTTATATTTCAGATGGATTTTAAGGCATCATAAAAGTAATTTTTTTGATTGTTATTTATTATTTATTAAATTGTATCAAAAAAGTGTGTAATTTTAGAACATCGTTATTTAAATACTCACAATAATTTACTTATATTAATTTAATTAGTTTTTAATATGAACTTTGTACTTCATAGGCGAATGACAATAAAATGACAATATTTGTTGTAATTTTAAAATTGTTGTTAAATAAATTTTATTTATCACATAATCATATCTGAATATGTACCACAATCGTGCTAGATCTTTTAAATTTCATTGAATCTGAAGGTATAGCAATTTTTCGAAAGCATTTTCAAAATCAATGTAATTTTGTGTCTATAACAAGAAACTATTTATGTTCTATTTTAAACTTTTTGAAGTTTCAAATAACTATCATGCCCAATTTAATGAGTTAAGCTGGATTCACCCATAAAATTTTAGTCCGGACAAATTTTTTTCATATGTAGTTTGAAGAAGAGAGACGTCAAACTACATATGAAAAAAACGGTCCGAATTAAAATTTTATGGGTGAATCCAACTTTATACACAATAACAAAATATACGTTTCTTAAGTCGACTTAAACTCTACTTACTCCTTGCTACAGAATAATTAATAATATTTTGTTTCAGAGAAATCACATACTTAAACTTTAACTGAAAATTTTTATATATAACGTCTAAATTAGAACGGAAGTCAATATACTTCGGTATGGCAACTTTGATTTAACGTCAAACTAGACAGCTGATTATTGCTTACAAAATTTTTATCGGGAACTGGGTTGTGCAAGTTTTTAACAAAAAAGGTAAAATAATAAAATATATAATAAAAACTATAAACATATTAATATTTTTTGAAGATGTCTTCTCTTTTAGCTCTCAGCTTCTTAAGAAAATCGTTGAAATGTTCCCTAGAAATAAACAGTTGCAGGCATACTTTAAAAAAATACACAAATCTTTTACAGACAACTCAAAGTTTAGCCACAAAATCTAACATTAGCACTTCAAATACAAATAGCACTCCAAATCCAACTGACTCTAGTAATGATGAATGGAGAACTATATATAATCTGCCCTTGATAATCTTGGCTTCTGCCTTCAATCGTCTCAAGATCTCTTATGGCATTTTAAACGGCGTGACCATACCGGTAGTATTTGCCTTGGAACAATCTACTCAGCTGCCACCATCTTCGGCACTATTAGTAAGTTCAATTGGTTTAACCAGCTGGTGTACTCTAGCCATTTGCAGTTTGTTTGTGCGCAACTTAATTGGAATTATTTATATAAACAATAATAATGATAAGCTAAAATTGGCCTATGTTGACTACTGGGGCAAGAGACATGATGTGTGTGTAGAATTGAACGATGTCATACCGGAAAATGAGAAACCAAAACCATCAAAAGTTGACTTCTATCAATCGATTTGCTTGTACAGTGATGATAAAGTTAAGTATAAATTATTGTCGCGATTTGGTAGAATTGAGGATCTTAAAACATTTGCTACAATATTTGGAGACTAATTAATAGATCTTTCTGTTAATTTATTTAGAATAAAAAAAGCTAAAGATGTGAAGGACGTCTGTTATAAATATTTTGGAAAAGGTGTAATAAGAAAGTTGTTGATTGTTTTTATTATAAAAGTAAGTATAAAACTCATCTTTAGTTATTAAAATATACATACTATATACCTCAAATATGTATGCATATGACCTATTGTATAGTTTATTAGTATGTTTCTAGTGTTTGAAAAGGTAATGGATATAAAAATACATCCATATAAACTGCATTTTATTAATTAAACATGTAGATATGTATGTCTTTCAGGGCTACGTTCGTGGATAATTAAGTTAAATATTGGAATAATGGGAGTTGTTTATTAATAAAAATTTCAATAATGTTCATAGCGCATTAAATATTATTGAGACTTAACTTTGGAATAAGTTTTTTGAATACAAAGTTATTTGGGCATGCTCTCTTTTCACTCCAAATGAAAATCATGTAAATTTTTATTACGAATGAAGTACAGAAGAACGACCATTTTTTTAAAATGTAGATTATTTTAGTCCCCGAAATTGAACACATTTAACATAAATATAATTTTTGTTGCCTTAAAATTCTTTGAAATTTTCAACAGGTTGCAAAATGAGGAACTCAATCCACTGTTAAAATATATAAGATCGTGTACATGAAAATACTGTGTTCTTCTAGGATAAATTATTGATTAAAGAACTAACTCCTGAAAAGACAAAAGCACAGGTGCTGGCATTTTAATACTTCCTTAGAACTCCTAAATATAACTTTATATTTCAAAACAATGTTTTCAGGCCACAAATCTAAATTATAAGCGCTGTCTCTAGGAAATACATAAGAACAAAATCAATTTGCAAAACTAGTAAAATTTTTGCGCCTGTATATTTATTTATTTAAACGTGCATACCTACATCCATTTAATGTTAAAACCCTTAAAGCTACCAAAAACAAGTTATAATTAGGATTTTGGAGAAGGTTTGGAGTACTTAACAATATGCAATAATTGGTAAGTGGTATTCTTTTACATATATGTTTAGAAAAATAAAAAAAATTTTCAAGTCGTTCGTTACCTTCACTTAAAATTAAAAAAAAATCACACAAAATATTGTAACGTGTTGGTTATCAGCTTTTAGAAGAAAATAATAATATTACTCTGGTGTACTGCAGAGTGGTCTAGTTTGCAGCAATTCTCCAGGTGAAGATTTGCAATGCATCAAATTTAATTATGGCGTATATTATACGCCATTTATTTTAAAATTCCAATGCTAAGATCAACAAACAAATTAATTTCAGAACTTGTCCCTAAAATTCTTTTAATCGCCTGCGAGGAAATGTAGTCTACATTATGAGCAAATATTTTTAAATAAACAATTTTATTTAAGAGTTTTTGCGATGTACTTTTAATAAAAATTTTTACTATATAAGTAAAATATATAGTTGGGGGAAAAAGCAATTTACAAATTAAAATTAAAAAATTTTATTATCTCTTATTCTTATATTTTATACAACTTATTATTAATATTATAAAAATGTTTTAAATTGTATCATTGAGCTGTTGTTGAATCATTAATAGTGCTATTTGCAAAACAGTTGCTTACATGCCCATACGAAAGATTTTGTGACACTTCAACGCTACTGGTGTTATTAGATTTACCCAATTGTTTTGCTTCAGCAACCTAAATTGCAATTAATAAAAAACAGTTGTTAGTCAAATACATATGTATGTATAAGCAATACAAACAAAATTCTGATTCTAAAAGATTAAATAAACAAACCGTATCTGGTAATTTTTTCCCAAACGTTTCTGGCAATAGTAGGGCCAACAAAGCTGCAGACAAAGAAGAACCGCCAAATAAAAGTAAAGGCAATGGCTCATAATAAAGACCCTATAAAAAGAAATTAGTTTGATTTTAGCAAAAAAAAAAATACAAAACATCTTACCAATAGGGGCACAAATGGTGCCAACATGGCACCAAAACGGGCAAATGTCGACATGACACCAACACCTCCGCTACGTATGACCTTTACATGATTAGAAACATGTCAAATTGTATGAATTTTCAAAAAAGAAAAGAATTTATGTTAAAAAAATTAAAAAAGTTTGCCAAAGTTGCTCGAATAATCGGCTAAGGCCCCTAAACGTTCATTGGGTGACTATTTGTGCGGCCCTTTTTAACCACTGACTTACCGTTGGCATCATTTCCGCTGTGTAGGCATAAATTACCGCAAATGAGGACGTAATGCCCAGTTTTCCGATCAAAAATAATGATATTATGATCCAATTAGATCCTATAAGTTAAATTTATTTTATTTCAAAATTGATCTTCACATTTTTAAGTATAATGTATTCTTTATCACTTTATCACATTTCTTAAATAAAAATTTACCGATTTTATAAATTTACTCCATGTTAAACATTTTCAAGCGATTAAATAATTTTTTATTGGTATTTTACTATTTTTGATACTTAATTAAAATTAATTTTTTCTCTATAATTTTATGTTTTTTTATCTCAGACTGCTTCTTTGCTACCAGGTGTTTTCCTTTTTTTTAACCATTTTGATAAATTAAAATTATATTTTATTAAAAGAAGTTGTACTGGTGGTTGAAATACCTGCAGATCCCAGATCCGTTCTTCTAATCTGATGATTGAAAATGTTTCGATATTTTACATATTTTATTAATCAAAAATAAATTAAATATATAAAAATTCTTAAAAAAATAAATTTTGTAAATTCATTAATTCGACTCGAGGCAAACAATACTTTTTAACAGTTCAAAGAAATTACGTATAAATCGTAATATATCAAGTTTCGCAAATTATTCAAACATAGTGACAAAGAATACATACATACATATTTATATGTATATTTTAGTTTTTACGTGTTTCCATGTTAGTTTGCACTTATGAATAATAAAATAGAAAAAATTAAAATTCTATTAAATATAATACATAATACATTCATATTATCCACATACTCATATAATAACAAAATTGTTAATACGCTTTTATAAATTACATTTATTTGTATTTTACATTCCGCTTGTTTAGAATACCCAGAAACATTTACATTAATAATAAATTGAAAATTTTTAGACACAGATTTCTATAAAAAAATTACCGAAAATGAGAATTTCAAAAGTAAGTGGAATTGTTATATATAAAGTGCAAGTTTATTTTTATTTGCCAGCAAACTTTATATATAAATAAAAAATAAAAAGTCTTTTACCCAATTATTAAATTTTCAAAACAAAATTTTAAGTTTTGTTTGAGTTTCAAGAGATTTTTTTACTGAATAAATTTTTTCTGTACAAACTTGATTTCGAATTTTTAATAAATCAAAAGAAAACATTACGAAGCACAAAAACTAAAGTTTTTATTAAAAAATGGAATAATATTAAAGGCCGAGGCACATAGAATCCGTCGTACATTATACGTTGCTTTTGATTAACAATGATTAGGTTGGAATAACACTTTCAGTTCTGAAAATGTATGAATTCTTATAACTTGAGCAAAGTTTTATACTTTTTTGAAATCTTTTTTAAATTCGAAATTTTTCAATAGTTAGAAAACTTTTTGAAATTCTTTGAAAAGGGATATCGAGACCTGTCTCGAATAATAAAATCAATAACTATTAAATTCTTATGGCCTTGTTCACAAACGTTTATTAAAATAAATGTATGGATTAAAACCGGTTTCCCATATAAAAATCCAGCATTAAACCTACTAAAGAGTCCGCCATCTAACGTTTTTTTTAACTAGTGCCGGTCGTGTAGGCTACTGCATGGCCAGCCGAGGCAGCCATTTGAATGAAATTATTTTTCATTATTAACCGGAAGGATTGTACTTTCAAATAAAAAAAAAGAAATTTTAGAAAATATTCAGTAGTTTTTTTTATAGCATTTTCAAAAAAAAGTTATCTGGCGGACCCTTTATTACTTTATTAATCGTTTGTGAGTAAGGCCATTTAAGTTTTGCGCATTCCCAAAAACTGGAATATCGACACTTTTTCATAAAATGATCGTAAGTGTCAAAGAACAAATTCTCTAGTGAGAAGGTTTTATCATCATCTTTAAACATTTTTTATATATGAACATAAATTGTTGATTCTGACGAAATCTTACAGTTATCAACAATTTTAACAATTTGTAAGTTTTAAACTATCGGCAGGTCATAAAATTTAAATTCACAATCATAAATTTTTTTTTACAAAATGTCGCTTACGATCTATTTTACGAAAAGGGGTAGACATAGAAAAATGCTATGCTTTATTAATTATGTGAGAAAATTTCAATATAATATTAAGTATGTAGATAAATTGAATTTTAAGGAGCGCAAAAATATTATGCATGCTTTAAATTACCTAAAGTTATATATCCTCCCGCTACACAAGTTATGGCACATAAAAACAATGAACCTGTTAGAGATAAACGACGACCGAATTTGTTGAGGGATATCTTTTAAAGATAAATAAAGAAAAAAATACTTTAAATAGAAAACATAGTCACTCAGAAAATTTTGGTGACCCACCCATGCCAATGTGTAACCTGGAATTTCCACAAGACATACTAAAGCAAAGTTGATATATTTATTACCACTTAAATTAGTGGAATTTAAAGAGAGACCATAGTAAACGACAGCATTAATAGCCCTTAAAAATAAAATTAATTTACAATATATTAAAGCAAAAAGCTTCAGCTCACCATATATACAACATTATCGTGTATCTGAATATCAGAGTTTTCGATTTAAATACCTCCTTCACTGCCAGCCATATTTTATATTTTTCCACTTTTAATTTATCCTTTCCAGCTGTAGTACAATCTTTGTTTTTATTTGTTTCTATTGGACTATCCATTTCAAAATTGGCCAATAATGCCATGGACAGTTCTTTTCGATTGACCTGGGCTGCTTTACGTATTATTTGGCCAGCCTTTTCTTTACGATTTCTGGCTATTAACCATCTTACCGATTCGGGTACCAACCAATAATAGACAATAAAAAATAACGGTGGTATGGATAGAGCATACTGCAGCAATTGCCAATCATGTACAAGCCAAGCAGTTAAACCCACTAAAGCTTCACCAACGGCATAAAAATAATTTAATACTATTGAGGACATTTCACGTTTTTTCGGTCCTACCATTTCGACACCAATTATAAATGCTAAAGGATAAACACCAGAGGTACCCACGGCATTTAGGAAAGCAAAAATTAAAAAGCTATTGTAGTTCCAAGCTAAACCCTGACCCACACCGGTAATGGCCATGAATATAATACATACGATAAAGATGATTTTGCGACCGTATCTAGAAAGATTTAAAAACAAAGATTTAGAGAAGTTTTTAATATGTATAAATAGGAGATGTGTTCAGTAATATTTTATTTTCCTGCAAGAAAATCATTTCTATTTTCGTATTTAAATACAACATGGAACATATTGCACTTGCATAGAGTGGTACATTTAAACATTCCTAAACTTTTTTGAACAGACCTCGTAAGAATTATTTATTACCGATCCGCTAAATATCCAGAAAATGCTGTGCCCGCAACCAACCCAGCGAAATGCATTGTACCAACGAATGCCAATTTCCAGGCATTTTCCTGGCAAGTTAAGTCCCACTAAAATCATAAAGATACGGAAATTTTTCAGAGATCAAATCAGCAGTGTCTTGTATTTTTTTTTAATAAATATAGAAATATAAAAAAAAACAATTTTACTTCTTTATGCCCTCCCTTGTAGTTTGAAATACTAATAATATTGGTGTGTGAATTTTGAAAAATCTGTATTTGACTTTATTTTTTTCTGCAATATCTTCCGTAATAGCTTTCCGATTTTTTAAATTATCTTGATTCATCTAGTCTCGAAAGATAAAGTCAAAATTTTCAATTGTAAAAATAGCTGTTTCATCAGTATAAATATTTGTTCAATTCACAAGCTGAGTGGTATGTTTTATCGTTTAAAAAAAAACGATATTTGTTTATGGGCTTGTCAGCAGACAAATTTGTTGTATCGTCATTTTGTTGTATTTTAAATGTCAATTCAATGTAGTCTGTGAAATTAGTGAGTTTAACAACAATTTTAAATTATTATTCAACTTATGTACGTATAATTTTTGCAATAAAATTTATTAATATAAATAAAAAAATAAAAATTAACATAAATGATGTCGCCGGAGGAAATATCACTAGCTATTGCAAAACTTTCCAAGTACAAAATCGAGATAAATTAAGATATAAACACATTCACGACAGCAGGCAACACGGGTACATGGCTACAAATTCCTCTGGCTTTTTCAAAAATTTGCAACTTTTTGCGAAATATCGCGTTTTTTGCAATGTGGGTTACTTTTTGTATTTTTTATTGTTTCATCGACTTTTAAATGGTATTAAACAATTTAATCTTCCCAATGATTGGAAGTTATTGCTAATTTTCGCCATTTTTGTAGTTTTTGCGAGTTTTTCACATTCCTTGCAATTCTATCTCGTTTCAGAAAATTTTACGACTTCTTCTAAATTTTGCAACTTTTGGTGGAATTTCGCCTTACAAATAGAATTTTTTCTTACCTGTCCTCAATACAACCATTTATAAAACATATTAAATTCTAACGTATATATAATTATAACACACTTTTGTATGAAAATTACCAATAACAAAAATACAATACTGTATTATTAGACTATTACAGAACACATACGACGTTAATACGAGTTTGTGAATTGAAGAATTGACTTTACAATTTTCAGAAATGCTTACCTCCTGTACAATAGTTCTCTCCTCAGCATCAAATACCCATTCAAAACAACGCTCTTTAAACTTGACATTGAACAGATCACGCGGACATTCTTGCGTAAAATTATTTATCACATTCATATTTAGTGAATCATTAAGACGATAACGGTAACACGTTTCCGGTATAAAACCTCCATTTTTATCGGTAGTACCCGGAGTAGCATTTACCAGCCAAGGAGGATATAGTTGACTATCATTTAAATCGTCGCACTGAGGTATTAAGCATCTACATATAAAAAGCAGCACAGATTTAAAAACAAAAACGAAACATGAATATTTTTTCAAATTATTATTTAATGAATTACCTATAAGCTGGTGAACCGGCTGTAAAAACATACGATAAACTATTTGCTGCGGCAAACATCACCGGTAGACATATTAACAAATAATTGGTCTTTTGATATCGGCCAAATTCGCCAATCTCTTCTAATACTTGATCGAAATCCATTTTATTTATTTTTTATATTAAAATGCTTAATGTTACGTTATAAATTATTAAATTTTAAAATCACCACATTTTCTTATTCGCTATTTTTTTCAATTTATTAAATGCTGGAGAATATTTTATTGTTTAATTTAATTTGAACAATGCAGGCCGGCGAACACATTTGTCAACTCAATATATTGTTCAATACAATACTACTGAAATTGAATTTAACAAAAAGTTGTTATTTATAAACATTTGTCTTTAAAAGTGATTCAAAAATATAAACAACAATAATAGCAACAACACCAATAAAACATTGACAATACAAGAGAGATCGTCAAAAGAACAAATAAATTGGTTAGACAAATACATAAATGTGTTAAATAAAGAGTTGGGATCGTGAGTAAATTTTCTTTGACGATCATGCGCTTAATCGGTTATAGTTTTTTATTTGATAACAAAACAACGAGTTTTTAATAACTGACATACAAATCCATTTGTATTGCGGAATTTTGTGCGTTTTAAATTTCCAAGTGTGTGTCAGAGTTTTAAATATTGTATTTCAGAATTTACAAATTTATTTTCAGAATTTGTATATCACATAGAAGTTTCCATTCAGTACAAAATTTATAATATATTTCTTTATAGACAAATAATTTAAATTTTTTTGTCATGCTATAGAGTTTTCTATCCCTGATTCATACAACTCACGAAAGTTTTATCAATTTGAGAGAATTTTAAAATATAAATTAATTTATTATTTTCAAAAACACTTTTTATTTTATTGTTCCTGTATTATTTATGCATCTTTTCAGTTGTTAATTAGAGAAAAATCCTTTTTTATTTGTAATTACAGATTTATTTATTTTTTTTTTCAATTATGTGTCGATATAAAAAACATTTCTGTTATTTGAGTGAATTTGCGTTTCAAATAACTTGTCTAATAGACAACATTATTATTAACAGTTAAATATTTTATTTATTTTAGTTGATGACAATATGGTAATAATTTAAAAATCTTATCTACTGAAATACATTTGTTAAAAAATATTTATTTTTTTTTAAATTTAAGTGGGTTCCAAAATCCAGTTGATCAACTCATCTGGCTTTTGGAAACAGCATTTTAAAATTACTCAATGGAACAATTATCGTTTATATAAATCAAATCAATGACTTTTATAAACGAGATTTTTTTAATTTCTACTTTCTTAAAATATTCCAGAAAAAAGCAATTTGTTTTCCTTAAAAATTCTAAAAATTATGAAATCCCAAGCAATGGAATGGGTGGGGGTGCTGTAATTCGAATCGAAAGAAAATGCGTTCGAATTACAATGTAAACAACATACAAATTTCATAAAAATGGAAATGATTAATTAACTTTTTTGTATTAAATTAAATTTTACAATATAAATTTTTTTATTTACAGAATTTTCTTGATTTACCCGAATTAAAAACAATAAAATCGTTTACTTTTGTTACTGTTATTTCTGAATTGTGATCAATTTTAATTCATTGTGATAGAATTGCATGCAACAAATTGTTTTTTTTTAATTTCGTATGCATCAATTTTAACAAGACACGAAATACATCATCATTTGTCATAATTAAAACAATAGTCAATTAAAATGAAGTTAAACAAATAAAAATATCAATAGAAAAGTCATTCACAGCGGGTCATCAAATTTCTGTTGTCTGTCAATTGATTCAAATATAAAATGAATTTCTTAATACTTATTACAAAATCAATAGAAATTGTATGGGGTAATTTTTTTCAAAACTTTATAAAATAGTTGTTAATATTCTCCATGAAAAATACTATTACAAAAATAAACCTCTACAACAATTTTATAAGCTTACTACATACAATTGTTAGCACATTTGGTACATTCTTGTGAGTTTCATTAATGTACGCAATGAATATTATTGCATACTCAAAGCTTCAGTTAAATACAGTGAGACCTCGATTATATGCATTTTGGATAATCGATTTTTCCGGTTAATGATGGTTCATTTATTCAGGAACTTTATAAATATGTTTAAATAATATAAAAAAAATTACAATTTAGCAAAAAAAAAAAAAAAAGAATAAACGATACATAAAGGTTTCATTTTACGTAGTTTCTTAAAAGAAATATGTAATATTTGTTTCTTCTTTTTCAAAACATTTAAATTAAACTAAAAATGAGTGTACACATGCTTTCGACTCATCTTATTTGAACGAGGGAATTCCCCATTGAGTTTGATTGTTCAAAATCAATAACAAAATGCTAAGCATGCCGGATAATAGATGTAATCACGGTTAATCGATGCAAATAATTAAATTTATAGAAATCAATAAAAATTTTCTCTTCTGAATAATCGACATATCCGGCTTATCGAATCACGGATAAACGAGTACTCACTGTATAGTTTAAAATATTCTAAACAAACTAACAATCTAGACAATACTGAATTTAAATTTGAATAACTCAAGCATTACGAAAAATTTAAAATTTAATAACTGTGAAATTTATATTAATCGAGATTCCCTCGATATCTTTTTTCAAAGATTTAAAAAACTTGTTTGTTGAGGGTTTTTAGCTAGTCTATATACATGCATTTCATTGGTGCTTAAGCCAAATCATCAGTAGACCTTAAACCTAATTTTTAAATGTTTCAAACCTCTTTACTTATACAAAAACCCGTAAAAACTCAATGAGAGTTATAAAAATTACAATAGTATAAGCACAGTATGCTTTGAAACTTATTCAAAAATCCCAACAAACAAATTATTATATTCGATATGAATCTATTTTATTTTCTTTACAACCTTTTTCAAAGTTTCAAAGCATACTGTGCTTATACTATTGTAATTTTTATAACTCTCATTGAGTTTTTACGGGTTTTTGTATAAGTAAAGAGGTTTGAAACATTTAAAAATTAGGTTTAAGGTCTACTGATGATTTGGCTTAAGCACCAATGAAATGCATGTATATAGACTAGCTAAAAACCCTCAACAAACAAAAGTTTTTTAAATATTTAATAACTGTGGGAAAATCACAATTTCAGAGCACATTTTATGTACTTTTAACTATAAATTAATTGTATTTATAAATAACCCGGTATGTTATGGAAATAAATCGATTTAAAAAAATCTAATTCTACTAAAAGAAAATTAATTGATGCTTTTTTATTACTTTCGACATTTAGATTATTTTATTAATACAATTTATTGCAGTCCGATTTACTACACAAGCATTTGAAATTATTCATTTTGTGAAATTGCGTGATTTAAAATAGATGGATTTCCATCCATTATATATGCCTGTATATTATGGTTATATATGTAAATTGCAATTGATTTACTTAATCATTATTATTTTGAATGTTCTATCCTCTTGTTATCATAGATAAGCAAGTTTATAAAGTATTTTGCAAGTAGGGCAAGTTTTCTATAGCATTTCCCATTTTTTATGGCATTTGTCATTTGGTCAGTAATTTTATTTAAAAAAACCCTGTTTTTATCTTATTTGTCATTAAATGTCATATTCGAAGTTTGACTTTTTGAGCAGAATACATTGAAGTAAATACAAGTAAATTCGAAATAATTTCAACTGCACAATGAATTGAACAGCAGATATTATATATGAAAATTGCTAACAAAAAATGCGTTTTCGAAAATGCTAAGAACAGATTCGACAGTCCTATATTGTGATTATACTATGTGTCCAAGCATTACAAAATTGTGTTGATCATGTGAAAACATATATTCAAGATATCTACAAACATTTTCTGTCATAAATTAAATAAAACCTTCGAATCATAACGTGAACCTAGAAAGAATGATTGAATATTTTAATAAAGACCAAACGGATGTGTATATTGAATCTTTATCTCGCACCTGAATCAAATGCATTCATATTTGCTCCAGTAATATCTATTGATGTCGAACGTGACTTTTCAATACATTCAACTATTTTGTGTAACAATAGAATATCATTTCTCTTTGAGCATACATATAAAAAGGCACATGATTGTTCTGTGTAATCGCAATTTTATAATACAAAATTGCATTAATTCTTGTTTATTAGGTTTGTTTTATGGCATTTTTGTGCCATCTTTAACTCTTTTTGGTACCATTTTGCATGCCTTTTAAAAAAATTTTCGTTCCGTTTTGAACTTGCCCTGTTTGTTTTTAGGGAATAATTTTTTTTAATTTTTAATTTAAAAAAGTCACCAAAAATTAAATTAGACCGGCTAAGGTAATAATAATTGTCTGTGCCCTCTTGCACTTAGTGAAAGAAATACAATGCCAGGCGTCTTATTGACATCTTATAAAATTATCACATGGAATAAAAACATTTTCATGCATTAAAACCCAAAATTTAAAAAAAAAGATAAATTAACTTAAACCTGGCTAAAGTCGTTCATTGAATCTGGATTAAACACAGCTCGATTATAATAAAAAATTAAATGTTTTAATTGTTTTATATTTTTGGATTTGTTTTAGCAGTTTTTAATAAATACAAGTTTTTAAGATATTGTTCTCAAAACGCGCTATTTGTATTTTCTCATCAACATATTATTTGCTCTGTTATGATTTGTTAATTGCATTTCTCTAAATAACACACATGTACATATATACAACTTTGTAACTTCTGTATTAAATTAAAAATTCAAAGCAAAACTTTTTTCCTTTTCCAATTCCATATCATATTATTTTATTGTTAAAAATGTTTAATTAGCAGTTTTTTTTTAATTTTTACGGCTTTTATTATTGTTGCACTTCACTGAATGTCTTATCATGTTGTTTTTATTCCGCACACTTAAGATTATTGTGCATCGACTGTAGGAATAATACTAGTATTGGTTAAATTTATTTGCACTTGTAAAAATTGTTAACATTTTTAACATCCCCTTAGTAAATAACAGTGGCAGAGATATTACTTTCTTTATATTTAAGGTTTAACATTATCGCAGACAGGGTTACCGTTCACCAGACTAAAGTCGAAATTTTACCCTTTTTTAGCAGTCTGCGACTGTTTTTGAGACTTTTTTATTAGCGACTTTTGCGTCTTTTTTAATTTTGTTGCGTCTTTTTACCCTTTTTTTTCTCACAAAAAACATTTAATTTACAGTAAATTTATAAAAAAAAAGTCGTGAAATATAAAAGAAAATTTCAGATTATTGTTCATTTGGGAACACTTTTATCACTTTTTTGCAACCTTGTCATGTACAAAATGTATTCAAGAAATTGTTCACAAATTTTCGGTAAATATTTCAAAGAATAGTTTTAGCAAAAATGCTTTGTAAAGTAAGAAATTGTGGGTTTTGAAGTGCTACTAAATTTATCGTA
Source organism: Gymnocheta viridis (assembly GCA_956483585.1). Lineage (NCBI taxonomy): Eukaryota > Metazoa > Arthropoda > Insecta > Diptera > Tachinidae > Gymnocheta > Gymnocheta viridis. The sequence goes on along the minus strand of OY101441.1, from coordinate 120,339,248 downwards.
AAACATGAACATTTTTTAAAATAAGATTTCTTGTTAAAACGAAAACGAAAATGATGCTAGAAATACGTGGCAGAAGAGACCACGGAGTCTGAGAGGAATAACGTTAACAACGCTGTAGCTCCTTCCCAGAAACGTAATATTTCGCAATACTGTTCGAAAGAGGGGGAACTGAAGTATAAATAGCTTAAGCAAGACATGGAGTCAAAGCGCCCTTTTTGTATTGTTTGTAAACAGCTTTTAGTGAACCAAAACAATAATCTTTCTCTTGGCTTGGTTTTTAACAGAAGTCATACTACTTTCACCGTGGCAGCATACGACACCCAAGTTTATTAAACTTAACTAAACTTGTTTAGTATACATGAAAACATCTGTAGAATAATATAAATATAATGCAGCTGCACATGTTATAAAATATGATAAAACTGGATTCTGTAATAAGCTTTTTGTTTTGTTTCAATTGTTTATTTATTTTGTTATGCTTTTTATTGATAAGAAAAAGTTAAAAAAAAGATGTGCGACTTTTATTTTCTCAAACGACTTTTTTGTGCGACTTTTCAAAAAATCCCAACGGTAACCCTGATCGTCGCAGACACTCGAAGAAAAATGTTACTAAAATGTAAATTCCAAAAATTATTTACGTTTTTTGCTCTTTAATGCCACTTTAAGTGTTATTTTACACAGTTTTTTTTTTAGTTTTAGCGATTCGCAACAAATGTATGTATGTACGAGTAAATATGTGTTTGGAAATTTTTCCGATTTTAATATTTTTCCGAATTTTGATAAATTTTGTGATATAAATGAAAGTGTTTTGCATTCTATTTTAGACTATTCGCATATTTCTAGCTAGAGACCACAAAAAATAAATTTAATTTTTTGTTGTATTTGTTACATTTAATTGACACAAAAGTAACTAAATAATTTATTAATTTTTATTTAATACTTGCAAAATATAACATACTTATTTCTAATGAAAATTATAATTTTGTCTAATCTAATACATACAAGTATTTATTGTTTTTAGATTTCTATAACTTTTAAACGGTGCATAAATTTGCCAGTAATAATAACAAATCTTATCTTAGCATTCACCTCTGCACCGCATGAGAATCTCTGATCGTTTTATTTGTTTCAATTAAACTATTATTTCTAATAATTTTGAGTTCCTTTTTAATCCTATTTGGACCATTTGACATAATCTCCAAATATAAATGGTTTAGTAAGAGTGCTCGTATAGGCTGGAATTTGTTTGTTTCTAAAAAGAGAACAAAGAGAAGAATTGATGTGTTAAGAAGTGTTAAACAAAGATTGTGTCAATTTAAAATTCCCGGTTGTTAGAGGTTGTAAATAAAGTCAGAATTTGTTAAGGGATTTTACTAAAATAAAATTCATCTAATTCGTTATAAATATAAATAATACATATCATGTCTTATGATCAAGAAACAACAAGGCAGCAAAAACTTTTTATTGACATGTCATTAATAAGAACATGCTTTTCAATCACATACCGTGTGTATTACTTTAAAGTAGTTGCAACCTTACTTACCAGTAAATAAACAAATAATTCGCCCTAAGAATTCGTATATGCAGTAAATTTGTGCAACCTGTCTGTAAACTATTGCAACAGTAAACAAAATGGTGTTGCGGTTACAAAAATATGTAGCAGAATTGTCAATTGGTTGCATAAAGAAACTTTAGGTGAAAAAATGTACTGCCAAAGTGGTCCTTCTTGAATGATAAACTTATTACTACGCAGTTATTGAATTTACGAATGCACCTATATTTTCTGCGGCACAGTGGTAGAGTACGCGGCAATCAAACCAGAGATTGCCGGGTTATTTTCAGGCACAGACTAACAACAGACATGAAGAATTTGACAGTTCAAAATGATCCAAATCAGCTAAATAATCGCTGGTGAGTGAAAAAAGAAACAGCTATAAAATACGAAATGCTATGATTAAAGGTATGTAAACAAAACAAAAATTAAAAAATTGTATTCGAAAAAATGCTTATATATTCAAGAAAGTTGAGATTTTTCAATTCGTACTGCACTAGGAAGTCACTGATGTACAAATTTTTTATTTTTATTTTGTAAGCATCCCTTTATTCGTAGTATATATTTTATTTTATAGTTGTCTCTTTCTACGCTGTCCAGTGATTCAGATGATTTGGCCCATTTACAGCTGTCATTTTTTACATGTCTGTTGTTAGTTTGTGTCATTACTTTCTAAAGAACGCTTTTTGAGGTGTTTAAATTTTAATGAATTAAAATATAACTAGTATTTCCTATGGCCGACGCAATCTCTCATTTGTTTATAAAGTATGTATAGAAAATTCTCCGTCTCATTTCTTTGCAAAAGCAAACACACATGCATAGATTGTTTATTATTCAACTTGAAGCTTGAATCATGTGCAATAAGTGTGTATGGATTAGTAGCAACTTTAAACGCTTATAGCTTCCAAAATACTGAACCCATTTTAACAAAATATAGATTGTGCACATTTGTGAATAAATATCTTCAAAATGATATAAGTTTTGTCTAAAAACATGTTTGCCCATTAGTTACATACATAGATAGAAGATAGTAAGATTGGAAAAAACCGAAATTAGTAGAAGCAGCAAGGAAATTTTTTAAAAATATAAATGAAACGTACTAACATGCAGAAGGACAAACACAGTCTTTTGGCATGAAAACCCCGATTCGAGTTTTTTGCGAGTTAAAAGTTGTCAACCTGTTACCGACGATATGACTTTTTCGATAAATTCCTTATCATTATTGATAATATTAAAAATTAATACTGGCATTACTTGTAGGTATTTGTTAGGACTTCGCATTATTTTACCCTAAATAATAAAGGCGAGAGGTGTCTTGAGGGCACCCGGTTAGAACTATGTTCCTTAAGCTATATACAAATATGGTCATTATGGCCACTGTTACTGCATTACAATTGCATCCACCCTTTTTGAAAATGAGTACAATTTTTGTTCAATGTTTACTTTGCTTCAACTGACAAAATTGTGTTCTTTTCTACAGTAAAAATCCGTTGTCTTATATTGTGCTTACAGGCATACATACATACATCAAGTATTTTGGTAGAAGTTGTGAAAATGTGCTTGTATGTATGTGTAAAGGGCACTATACATTTGTCAAAATCACATCAATCATTATGGTATTAGTCAAAATTTTTCGTATGCGTGACACCTACGATGCTGGATGGAAAATCAAAGAATTTAGATTTTTAGCATGCTTGACGAACGGTTTTCATGAATGTATTGCTTAAACTCTTCAAGCACTTATACTTTTTTAGCAATATAAAAACAGAACAGGTGTTTTGTCCGCAACTAACATACTTCTTGACAATACAAAACAAAATTCAAAATTAATGCTTGACAAGTATGTAACTTAAAGTCAAGCGCACATACATGATTTTTATGTCAAGCATTTTGACAAATGTTAACACCGACGATCCTAAATGAAAAATCAAAAAATTTTCATTTAACATCCAGCATATAATTCACAAATATTGTCACAATGCTGGATGCATATGTTTGATCGTGTTTAACCCGCTTTATGTCAAGTTTAAACAAGTTACAGTGGGAGACAAAACGGTGTAAATGTTATATTACTTTGAAAAACATAATGACCTAACTGCCGTTAACAAAATAATAATTTGTATGCAAATATATTAAATACATTTCAAGTCTAAATTATATGTATTATTTTTTAATGTGGAAGTAAATAAAAAAACGAATTTTTTTTTAAATTTTTAGGTATCAACAAAATTTAATTCATATATTTACACTTTTTCGTCGTCTCGCACTGTAGTATCATCAAGCAGGTAGTGCAAATACTAGGCAACTAACTTTTAGTCTCAGAATATTAACATCAATAAAAAAACTTTATGTGAATTATAATTAAATTTTTATATTAAAGATAAAGTAATACCAGTACATACTACACACCATTATAAGAAAAAAATTATAATTCTGTGGGCAATAAAAAGCGTTTGCTTATTTTTACTCATAATTATATTAATGTACTCGTTCTTAAATACCAGTTTAATAAAAATACATTTAAACTACTCACTGTGATTGTTGTTTTACAATCTGCGTCACCAGCTCCATTATATCTTTAATGTTTTTCGTGCTGCCAAATAATTTTAAATTTTGGCACAAAGCTTGTATAAACATGGAACCTTTTTCCGTGCGATAGGATACAAAACCTTTAAAAAAGAACAAAGAGCAAAATATTTACAAAACAAGTTTACTAAAGTACATTGACAATTTCATTTCATTTACCCTCAAATGTGCTGTAACATTTTAAAATTTCATTCGCACTACCGGGCGGATAGAAGGGCACAGCATCGGTATAATAACCGTTTGTTTCCATGGATCCCTTGCAGGCTTGTATGAAAAATAATTTTGGCTTGTCGTTTAATGTTGCATTTCGTAAAATCGGAAATAAGATGTGATCATCAATAGAATAGTGGCCATCTTTGGCGGCAATTTCTTCATGTCTGGCACCATGACTTAATATAACAATAACAAGGCAAGAATTTTCTTTAAAGTCTTTTGTTTGAACTGCAAGAAGAGTTTATATTTAAATTTATTTCAGTTCTTGTATCTGATTAAGGTTAATATTAATATACATTTTTTGGTTTTATTCTACAAATTGACTAATCGCCATATGTACATACACTCGAAAGAAAAAATCAATCCATACGTACTTAAATCAATCCCAAGTGGTGTTAAAAGTGCGGTAATCCCAGATTTACTAAAATCAAGTATAAAAATATTGACTTAAGTACGGACGGATTCAAATACTCAATTTAATTTAAGAATTTTTTAGTTGATTCAAGATTTTTCAAGTGATTAACGAACTTTGTACTCATTTTAAGAAACTCCAGGATTTGTTATCTAAAGTAATCGCGTTTTCGGCTTGATAAAAGTACATTTCATTGTTATCTGTAGTCAAAATTTTGAGTACGACTCGTACTCAAAGTAAGTAGAAAATACTTGAATTTAGTACGGCGTTTTTCTTTCTGTGTACAAGCTCTAATCCTTCACTATAAAATAACAAATAAAAAGCTACCACTCACTTGTTAAGTATTTTAGTAGAAAAAAGTAATAATAATTAAATAAATGAAGGCAAGGTCAGACGGAAATGTGAAAAATTAGCCAGCATGTGTTTCAAGTAAAAATTTAACTACATCATTTATAAGTTGAATTTGTTTTGTAAACTATTTGCCGCGTGTGACCGCATCTTAAGAACTTGAACATATTTTTGTTTGATTATTTGTGTTTGTTTGATAACAATATTTAGATAAGAATAAAAACAACTGTTTTGTATAATTTTGATATCAAACTAATTTTTGTCTTCTTTTTAGTTAGAAAAAATTAGTTTTCTTTGTTTGCAAAAAATCAAAGTTATTGTTTCTTTTATTGTTTAATTTGGGGATTTACGTTTACTACTCTTCATGTCTGTTTTTATTTTAATTGTTTTTTCTTTCTGTTTTGTATACAAATCGACTACCCTCGAAATTTTGTTTAAGCTATTTTTTTCAATAGCAAATATTAATAAATTTACTTCATGTTGTCTATCATGTCTATGACGTAAAGTACTCCTATGCATGTACATATGTATATGTGTGTATGCAACATTGCATTATAAGAAACATTTTATACTGAACTTTGCTATTTCATTTGTTACTTTTCAAACAATTTAATTGTTTTCACTTGGATTTAATTGATCATGACTATTTAGACTTAGCTTAGGTAGAAATCAATCGTATATAAAAAAAATATTTCATGTTAAGCCATTACAAAAAAATTTTCCGAGAAACAATTGTTCAATTCACAAGCTCAGTCGTATGTTTTATCGTTTTAAAAAAATACGATATTTGTTTATGGGCTTGTGAGCAGACAAATTTGTTGTATCGTCATTTTGTTGTATTTTAAATGTCAATTCAATGTAGTCTGTGAAATTTGTGAGTTCGTCAACAATTTTTAATTATTATTCAACTTAAGTACTTGTACGTATAATTTTTGCAATAAAATTTATTAATATAAATAAAAAATAAAAATTAACGTAAATGACGTCGTCGGAGGAAATATCACTAGCTATTGCAAAACTTATCAATTACAAAATCAAGATAAATTAAGATATCAACGCATTCACGACAGCAGGCTACACGGGTACATGGCTACAAATATCTCTGGCTTTTTAAAAAATTTTCAACTTTTTGCGAAATATCGCGTTTTTTGTATTTTTTATAGTTTCATCGACTTTTAAATGATATTAAACATTTTAATTTTCTCAATAATTGGAAGTTATTGCGAATTTTCGCCATTTTTGTAGTTTTTGCGAGTTTTTCACATTCCTTGCATTTCTATCTCGTTTTAGAAGATTTTACGACTTCTTCTAACTTTTGCAACTTTTGGCTCCCGCCGAAATCCCTTTCGCCTGACAAATAGAATTTTTCCATACCTGTCCTCAATACAACCATTTATAAAACATAAAATTCAAACGTATAATTATAACACACTTTTGTATGAAAATGACCAATAACAAAAAATTTAGTAAAATTAAATTTTGAAAATAAAAAAATCCGAAAGAACAAAAGAAATTCTTGAAAACTGAAACAAGTAGGCAAAATTTGTTATTTAACTAGAGATGAGGACCGCTCACGTGATTAGCGAGAATCCTGCGTGGTCGTTCATGATCGTGATTAGTTTTTTGTTTCAATCACGTGAGTATAAAAAAATTTACCGTGATTCACTTATTTTGCTTTATTGTAATTTTATTCATTTAATTCTTTAATTTTCAAAATTATTTTATAGCTTGTTTCGTGATCACGATTTAACATCTCAAAACTAAAAGAAATTAATATTGTAAAAATTAAGAAATATTGCGTTTTGAATTTAGAAAAGAAAATATCAAAATTTTTCGAAAAAAAAAACAAAATAGGAAGCTTCAAAAAATTATTCAAGATCAAAGCTGCAAAAAATCGATTGGACATAACGGGGAAGAGTGACAACTTCGAGTTAGTGAATGTAGTTCTTCCTTTTCAAGCTTTTCTGGAGCGAAAAAAAGTAATAGGAACGGTCTATCAGCAGACCATACTTTTTTTTATTTATTTTTTAAAGAGAAGTAACAACTCAGGCAATTAATGCCTACTAACCTTTATCGGAATAGTTGTGATAGTGTAGAAAGTGCAGATGGTGAAAGTGAGAAAGCTTAATTAATTCTTTTACAACTTTGCTATTGCGCGTACTTGGAACTTTCCGCTAATTTTAAAAACATGGTTAAATTTTTCGACAAGAATATTTCTCTAACCACTAGAATATAGAAAATCGATTCATTTTTGTTGAAATTAAAAAAAAAACATTTCGAAATGTTTTAACAAAGATATCTATCGAATGGATGAATCAATTTCAACAGAGTTTGCAGCTATAGACGTTTTTTGAGGTTAAAGTGCGGTTTCCACAAGCCAGAGACGAACGGCAGAACTCGGGCTTTTGATTGGTTTCTATACAAGTCAATCGTCTGTTTTGATCGGTCTGGTTGCATTTTACAAAATAAGGCTCTAAGTTTTGCGGCCAAAGCAAGATGATTATTGCATTTAAAATAAAAAATGTACTCTATTCTTTTTAAAAAGGGTGTGTGTTCTTACAATTGCAAATGATTTTTTTATTTATTTTGTAGCACAGTGTTATTTTATAATAAAATAAAGGTGATTATATAAAAACTTGTCTCTTAACGAAGCATTTGGTAAAAATGTTTAAATTCTTCTAAAATGTGTGCATTTCACTTTGCTTCAATTATTAGAAAAATAAATTGATTGTGTCTCTTTACTCCGAATGAGCAAAACAAAACCCGGTAAAAACGTTCCCATAAATGTAAACGATAGACGTTATTGTATTTGTAGAGCAATAATAAATAAAAATCGAAAAAGTATATTGCTAATAAAATAAAAAAAAAAAACAGCGACAATTTAAATAACACAATTATAAAGTTTTTTTTTGTTTTTTCTCGGAAACCAATCGTATTTATCAGTAAAAATAATAAACTGGTTTGTAAAAGCTTTCGCTTATCAAAGTTTGAATGATAAAAATTATGTATGATTGAAAATTTGTCAAAGTACTTACTTTTTTCTACAGTCTTGCGAATTTTATCCACTTTGGCATTTTCTATGACCGTTACCTTCATTTTGTAAAATTCGAAAGTTTGGACCAGTGCCCTGACATCTTCAGCACTACCAACACGCTCCTCATTGTTGGGATTATCGAAGATGACATTATTGAAAATGTAAGCATAACCGGGCTTACCAAGGGGAGCTGTAATAGTCTTACCACTGGCCACTAAAGTGGGTGTCGTGGTTTTGCCACTGGTGGTGGTGTTGGTGGGTTTGGCGAGAATAGTTGGTGTAAAAATTTTCGTAGTACTGGAGGAGGTAAACAATGGAGTCGGCTTACTAATAATAGGAGTGAATGTTGTTGTTGTTGTTGTTTTGGGCGTGCTTAAACTAAATGTTGTGGTGGGTTTTGAAGTCGTGGTGAATAGGGAATTTGTGTTAGGCTTTACGTATGTTGTTTTGCTAGTGGAGGTGGTATATGAGGGTTTGGTGGTGGTAGAAGATGTTGTGGTGGTATTTGCAACACGATTTAGTTCCCTTTGTTTATAAGGTGATGTATAGCTGGAAGCATATGTTGAGGTAGGTTTTGAGATCGTAGGTTTAGTAAAAGCCGTACTACTCGCACTGCTGCTACTGCTTAAGCGAGAAGGCGCTGCTGGCAAAGCTGGCAAAATGGGCCGAGCATCGAATTTGTAATTATCTTCTGATGTCGTAAAATTTTTTGTGAGCGGAGAATTGGGAGTAGAAAGCTTAAAGTTTTTAGCATCAAATTTTATTCGATGTTCTTCAACACGCTGTGTTATTGTACGACCATTTTTTTCAGTCACTGTTGTTGTTGAAGTCTTTACAATTGTTGGTGTTTTAGGTGTTTTTGAGCCATCACCTCCACTACCGGCCCCTTGTGACGATGACTCATAGTTAAAGATAAGACGTGAAACTGGCGAAGCAGTACTTTTGAATTTTGTAGCACTTTTGGGTGAGATACCATTTTGTGAGTTACGTTGTGAGGAGGGAAGAGATGGCAAATTGCTGGGACGATTACGTCGTAAAGGTGCACTTGAAGTTGCTGTTGTAGTAGTGAATGTTTTCGTTTCAGGTTTCTTATTCAAATGCAGTAGACGCATCATTTCCTCAATTTCTTCTGGAGTGGGCGTACGCCTGCTTGTAATTTCGGTTATACGAGCTGTTTGACGCGATGTTACGGTTTGTTTAGTCGACTGATATGTAACGGTATTTTTGTTATTATTAAATATGGTAGAATTTTGTGTAGTAGTATTAGTGGTTTCGGATTGTGCTGTTGTTGTTTTGACATTCGTCCTAGGATCTTGTTTCACTAAGGCGCGAGCATTATCACCCTCACAATCCTCTTTTTTGCTAGACTTAAACCATTTCATGATTTATTAGATGAGATCAATAATTAAATAATATATTTATTTGATCTAATTTTTACTCGAAGGACAAACGCTTGTTCAACACTTATGCTTTTTTTCGGTTAACAGTAGTTTTTATTTAATGTTCTTTTATTTCTTTTATTTTTTTAACGATCGTTCACCTCTCGTAGCCGACTTGCGAAATACTAAAGTATGGATACTCCATAAACAATAATCATGGATACCCAAGTTTTAGCACTTTGTATCTCAACTCTTTGTTATATATTTTATTTTTACTCTCACTCTCTTTATTGGCATTTTCTTTATCTTGAAATCATTAAATTCTCATGTATGAAATTGCCCTACATCACAAATGCTTGGTGTTTAAAGTTACACATAGTATATGTATGTTAAAAAATCAATCATTTCACACATTCCAATCGAAATGAGTTTTATTCCGTATTTATAGCTACAATTTTTATTTTACACCATACAAAATGTATAACTTATGGCGTTACTACAAACTTGTTTCAACATACAAATCTTTCTTTAAGCTTTTTAATAATATGCAAAGCTTACGAATAATTAAGTATTTATTAGTTCAATAAGTACATAAATATGTTCACCTTATACCTTTTACAAAAAGCAATACAATAGAAAAAAAAATTTTAAATATATAAAATTAAAATTGGTTTGATTCCGAAATTTTTTTTTAATTTTCAGGTTTCTGTGACATCTCTGATTATGACATTAGCTAAAATAGCTATTACTAGCCCAAATAGCTATTAAAAGCCTAATATTTACTTCCGTATAGAAATCTCAGAATTCTGTTACAGTTTTATAAATACTAGAGAACGCCTAGTCTAAATATATACCTATTTTGGATGCATTCATTTAAAGGGAAAAACTACCTAATTTCCTATGTCCACATATTTCATATTTCCCCATAGAAAAAACTATAAACAAAATAAAATTGCATACAACTAAGCGCATTTATTTTGTTAAGTTTTTTGTTGAAGCTAACACAACCATACGTAATGAACATGTGCATCCATAATTAATTCTTATCTCTTTCAATTATGATCTTATTTTTGTATTTCATCTTCACTTATTTGAAGAGAAAAAATCTGATTACTCATATATGTATATATTTAGGTACTCTTCAACACTCTGATTGCTTTGCTTATGTAAATTCGATAATCCGGAATATTCGGTAATCCGGACAGAATTTTGCAGCTCATTGCTTATTCTATAATCCGGATTGATTGCAACTCTATAGTCCGGATTGAATAACACCCGTTTTTATTTATTTTTTTATTCAAATCAACGCATGCTTTGAAAAATACAGTTAGAATAGTGTGATATGAGTAAATTTTGGAACGTTGCACATGCGTTTTTAGTTTAGTATTGATGCATGATGCCTTCAGTGAAGAGAGCACACAAGACTTTATCTATTTTAACTGAACTGTACAAATTAATATTTATATTTTTATGTTTAATTTTGCTATGAATTATTATAATTTTTAATAAATACATACATGTGTAGTAATCCGGATAATTCGCTACTCCGGATTGGGGTCTGCAATCAATTATCCGGATTATCGAATTTTTACTGTACTTGCATAAGTGGATGTTCTTGTGTATTTTTAGCATTTATAGTGGTGTCAACATTAGGAGCCTTTTATTTATTTAATACTGAACCGATTTAAATAATATATAGCCGCGTCACTAAAACTCAACAATTTCTACAATTTGGTGAAAGAATGGAGAAAATCGGTTGGCAAACAGAGGTAAAAAAGGGATTTAAAAATTTGTCTTTGCCTATTTATATAATAGATAGATGGATAAATTGTATATAAAAATCTCTCGCCTTGAAATTATGTCTCACTAACAAAAGATATTCAACGAACTAATTCTTCGTATTAAAAAAATTCAAAAAATAAAATACACTTACGCAACAATTTTATCGAAGAGATGAATATATGGCGCCGACGAGAGTCATCTTAAAAACTTCCATGCTCTTAGTGATGAAACTTATGTTCGTAAGTTCTATGACTGATGTTTAAGGATTATTACTGAAACAGCTTGTGCCTCAAAAACGATGGCGTGACAAGGCGTTAACGCAATCGTCAGAGCGGCGGAGATCCAACCTTTTGGCGTGTGTACCAAATTTACAATGTCTCCTGGCCGTAGCCATCAAGTCCCGCATTTGCATTTTATAAATTTTGGAAATCCCATCGTTCTCTTTTTTATCAAGACGAATTCAGAGGGCTCCATCTAATCTAAGCCAGCCGAAAAAGGGCATCATCGATGCGTTTCCGGCAGGAAGATAATGTAAGACCGCAGAGCAGAAGTTATAGTCTTTTCCAGATCGTCTGCAATGATGTGCAATGTCCACGCATATATTTCATGATTAAACTTGAATGTTTCGCCATCCTATTTACATTCGTAAATGTTCATCCCAGCATTCTAGGCCTGGGTTTGGTGTACACCTCTACAAGAGACATCATTGCAGTTTAACTGTTTAACAGTTATAATTAAGAGTTCTCCGATTTATATTCCATGAATCCTTTGCCAGTTTGGTGCAATTTCAGTATTTAAACTCCATGTTTGTTACTTTTTGCGAAATTTCGTATTGTTATGCGTTGTGGTTTAAGTCAGTCTTGCTCTCATCGCCTCATAAGTAGGGTAAAACAAATTCGTCATCGGCATACCGCAAACACGAATTACCTTTTTTAATATTATTTTTCCTTAAGTTAAACGTCATCATCGTCTTGCGATCACATTCGTTGTGGCTTCTTTTCTTTTGTACTGTCCCTTAATTAGTCTGTCTGTCTATCTGGCTGCTCACTGTCATTAACGTTGAAATGAGCACAACAAGTATTCTTTTCATTTGTGCATGTTTTTAGTGTACTACAATGTATTTTGATTTTGCTTTTGCCTTTATTGTCAATTTCTTTGTTTCATTTAGGTGCTTGTTAGTTTGTTATTGAATTTTAGCTGTTTTCATGCATAACCACGTATGTCCATTTTTGTAGAAATTGTTTAATTTTAAATTCCTCTTATGGGTCTAAAAATGCTTGGAATATAACAGAGCAATTTTTTATCGGTAAAGTAACTTCTATGTTTAATGTAATATCTGTTAGAAATTAAACAAAATCTCCGAATAAAATTTAAAGTTTCTTATTTAGACTGATTTACAGTAGACACTATTTGTACGTTATTGAAAAGAACATATCAGAAATAGTTGACAACTAAGCAATTATCATGGATTACCAAGTTGCAAGAATATATAATTGCATGCCTGGGAATTCATAAATAATGAATAGGAAATAAATATAAAAGGTGAGAAAAATATATGCTTATGAAATTTCAAATTTAGTAGTATCTCAACAAACCAGTGACGGCATAATAGTGAATAGAGAGAGGGTGCTGATTGTAGAAAATTCCCTGTTTTTTCAGGTATTCAAAACTCAAAAGTAGCCACTCGATGCTTTCAGAATTATATTTTTATAATTAAACCGGGAAAAACCAACTCGAGCTTAAGGTTTCAACTTTGTCTAAGAACAAGTCTGTTGAAAGTATCGAGTAGTATTGAATATCCAATGAAGATTTTCGAGCAGATATTGAGTTCTTAAAAGTTTTTATAATTGTCAGCACTACAATAAATATTTTATTGTTAAAGAATATTTTTTTTTATTTTTAAAATACACATCAGCACAAATGTTGTAATTTCTTAACACATACGAAAGTATTTTTTATAATCTTTATTTTAAACAATTAACTTTGAGGAAATAAGTTCTTTTATCTTCACATCCTTTTAGTTTCTGCAAAACTTTCTCCTTTTCAAGTATGTAGTATATTATTACGATCCTAAAAAGATGATTTTAAACATATGCGGGTTTCCCTGAAAAGCACAAATTTATTTGTACGAATGAGTTTATCTGTTCGTTTTTACATTCGTCTGCAATTGTAGATGTGTATCTGTGTGTTATTGGATGTTGTGTATCTCTTTGGCCCATTTAAGTTTATGTATCTTATTTAACGTTGATGTAGGATACGAAACATTTTTGCGTGAATCTCTTTCGATGACACAGAGTTGAATGGACTAAGTGCCTGCTGGCTTTAGCAGAAAATCCACCATGTTTTCTCACTAGTTTACTAATGAGACATTAAATAAATTGGGACACAAAAAATAAAATATTAAATATTTTCCACTTGTTCATTGGAATTGAAAATGAAAAAAGGAAAAAAATGTGAATTAATTGGAAATATGTGTGTGAATGAAAAAACATAATACAGATTTTCGGAAATTGTGTGTGTACGATTATATACATACGTTCAAAAGAAAATGATTATAATTTCACTTTAATTTGAAATAAGTTCATAATTTTTAATGCAATTTTCAGAAAAATAAATAATTTACATGTTGTTAAACGTTATTTTTCTTGTATTGGTGCTTTAAGAATTTAATGTTTATAACTATTAGATACGAGGGAAAGTCAACAAGTCCTTGAAATTCCATATAAGGGGAACTAAAATAAGGTAATGTGGGTTTCCAGAAAATATCAATTTGCAAAAAATGACTATACAATTTTTGAATTAACCCAAGCTGTTCTGGTTTTGAAAAATGAAGGAAAATAAAATGAATTTCGTGCTACTGAAGAATGCCAGATCCGTCTCGAAGAAAGCAAACATGCTCCCAAAGAAAACCATTCAGATTTTCTTCTGTAGAACTTTTTATCATAATAAATGCTTAGCATTCTACCAGTTTAATTTTTTCGCAACAATGATAGCTAATAAATAAGTAAAAAGTAATAAAAAATAATAACAACAATCACAGATATAAAATTGCATCACTAAAGATAAAAGTGTCGGTTTTTTATTGTTACGAGTTATTTTCTACTTCCTTATTCAGAACGTGCAATAGATGGTTCTCAATAAGTGGTCCTCATTTGTTTGCATAGGAAAAAATAAGAGCTAAGATTTTACAGCTACCAATTTGTTTTTCAGTTTGTTTTTCTCCATTACCTCTCTTGGGAGCATATGTCTTCCACAAAGCATCTCCATCTTACACGATTTTGTTGCAGTTGTTTTTGCATCTTCATTGTTATTTTTCCTCGTATTAGTTTTGTTAATGGGTTGTTGTTCCTCCAGATATGAATGCGAAATCGAAAGCTTAGCGGATAAATATTCGAGTCGAATGAATAGGTGGTCATCTCAGCAACAGAAAACTCTTTTGAAGAGCTCGAAATTTTACTTTAGCCTTAAAACATTTTAAATGGCGCTGGCTGAAGTATATCAAGCAAAAATTGAACTATTCACATATTACGTGACGCACTCAAAGTTAGAGACGGAGTTGGAAATTTGTTATGGAGGTGGTCTAAAATGCCCAAAAAAATGGCGTTACGTGAACAGCCCCTATAAAAATTAGAGAATCAAGCTTAAAGTATAAAGATGTACGTACATACATATTTATTTCTGAAATAATTTATTTCTTTTAGCAATTTTTTAAGCTCCAAATACTTTTGCACTCTTAAAAACAATTAATTCTAAGAACAATAATTTTCGGTCTGTCGTGCGGAACTGTTGCCGATTTTAACAAATCACAGGACTCGTTACACTTCGTAACGCGTTCTTTCAGACAGGAAAATTTTATTTCGCAGTCTTGAGTTTGTGGTGGTGGAGAGAGAAAAAGAAAATGACGGGGATTACAGACTTTCTTGTACATGCAATGTCATTTTGTATTGTATGTAATTTACAACTGAAGTTGGCTACAGCTGCGTATTTATTTCTGTATTTCGACAAAATTCTTGAAACTAAACTTTTTCTGCCTAAACACAAAATAATTTTAAAAGAGAATTAAAGAAAAATGTCAAAGTAAACTTTCCTTGCCTAAAAGAGGTTGAAGTTCAGTATACATTTTGCACTCCGTAACAAATGTGTTACCCCTTAGTGCGTTTAGTAATATGCGAACAGCCACTAATAAAAAATAACTAAAACCGATTTTTTTACTAAACCAGCGTTTATACTTTTATTGATTTATTTGCTCTTTGCCGAAACTATTCGGTCGCTGTCAGAACTCGAGTAATATTGATCAGCGGAGTTTTCAACATCAAGTCTGCCGCGGCCTTCATAGTTTATTAATTTCCCTGATACGGCTAAAGGACGGTTATGTTCACTACTCGTATTAAAGGTTTTCAAACTTCTTTTCTTTCAATTAGTTATTGCTCAGTGGGACTATTTTTATTTATAAAAAGCAAACAAATATATTCATATGAAATGTTGTAATTTTGATTATTGCTTTCAAGAATTAAAATTTATAACAAAATTTTCAAATAATTTATTTTTTTCAAGGTACATACTTGCCTAAGAGCGTAAGCGTGCATCTAGGTCATTAAAAAAATTGAAAACGCATTTCACCTAACCCCAACCCAAATACGGGTTATTATTTACTTTTTTATTTTGCTTTTTGGAATATTACATAAATAATACTTTGTTTAAATTATTTTATTACAGCGGTTTGATGACATTAGCAATATTTTTTGTTTTATTATTTAAAACACTATAATACTCTTCGCTCTCTGTGAGAGTATTAAAAATAAAATATTAAAAGTTTTAAATCACGCTCGCCCCCAAAAAAATTGATGAGCAGACGTACGTGAAAAAAGTACGTGTCTCACATTTAATTTTTATTTTAAAATCTAATTACATGAACAATTTGAGCAGCAATATTTTGTATTTGGTTTAACTTTTTTTATTTTTTTATTTGTTTAGCAGACAAACACATGGTTTATAACAAAGTTGTTTCTTGCTAAAGTTCATTAAACTTAAAAATTGTTAAATGTTATCTTTTGGTCTAAAATTTTGTTCAGTGTATAATATTCTATTTAGGGCAAAAGGTTGCCACATTTTGATTGACAGGTGTATACAACGTTAAATGTGTTTTCAAATTTCCATCTAATATTCTTTTGGTGAAAAAAAAAACTCAACTATTGTGATTACATGGAAGCCAATTTTGTTTAATTGTTGACCACACGAAAATTACATAATTTTGCTGCCGCTATGGCAGTGACTTTTTTTGGCAATGCCAATAAATTTAATATAATGGTTGAAGACGAAAAAGTCAGGAATATTGCATTTGCAAGAAAGAAACAAACATAAAACTTTGAATGCTCGGGAAAGATCATTTAGCATGCAAACCACGTTCTCGGCTTAATAGTAATTGTTTTTTTAAAGCATAAGACAATGTGATCGTGTTGGATACACAATTCGAAAATTATGCAAAAACAAAAAAAAGTTAAAACCCCACAGAAAATGCTGAAATTCATTGTGTACAAAAATGAACATCTTAATGCACAACCATG